>OY755238.1:15663523-16228523 GCA_963576725.1 Azorinus chamasolen
ATACCATTAAGAGACTCCTATTTCTGATTTATTTCTTAATTCCATTTTCGTCATTTCTGGAGCAGCTACTCTGACCATATTTGTTTTAACTCTTTCACTGTCAAATACAATCGTAACTACTCGCTGTATTCCGTCAGATAGAAATAGCCGAGGTGTTCCGAGTGTGTCAAATATTGCCGTCTGCAAAACGTGTCGTCTGCTGCAATCTGCTGATAATTTTCTCCCCATTTTTGTAACCCTTTCCTCCATGAAATGAATATTTATGTAAAACTGTTTTTTAATAATGACATCATGAATGTTAGATTAATTGTTATAATGACATATGTACACAGGATGTTTGGGTATTGGTACAAAGGGTCATATCTATCATAATTTCATAAGCAAACAGAGCTATATGAGCCGTCTGATCAGGGCCTACTCTGTTTGCAAAGGTGTAGAAACGCGTATTTATGGAGTAAATGGTGTAAAACAGTTTGGATTCCGATGAAACACTGATGTACTCTGGATCCAAAGTGTTTGCATAGATAATTACAGACGAAACTGTGGGAGCGATAGAGTTAATCTTTGAATGCAGGAAAAGTTTGCATTGGTATTTGCAAACTGTATAAACCCAGACCGAGGTCTCGTGAAGAGCGAACCTTCTGACAAGCGTCTTCACTGTTCGTCATTCATAATCCAAGAAATGACTACAGTTGAAAATCGATATCTCGAACTTCAAAGAAACATATAAATTAGTCTTCTAGTTTATAATCTGACCATTATCTCAAGTTCACAGCTTAATGCAGGTCTAAAGTAATGCTGGAAGCTCATGTAGGAGCTTTCAGCATTACTTTAGATCTGCATTAAGCTATCACATGTGTTTCTAGATATGTGTAGTAATATATTTTAGGACAATTTTGTATTTCAAATGTTGGAAGGACCGAACTTTTATTTCGAATTATCCGTAAGTACCAGTTATAGGAGTTTGAGATATTGCAGTTCACAATACAGTAAAAACCCTCTAACGCGACCACTAAAATGGGCATAATTCTGGGTGGCAGAGGCAGGTGGTAGCTTAATGCAGGACAAACGTTATGCAGAAAGCTTCTAAAGAGCTTTCTGCATAACTTTCGTCCTGCATTAAGCAACCACCTGCTTATAAAGGCAGAAATGTTAATCCAAGAAATTGTCGCATTAGAGGGGGTTTATTGTATACTGAATGAACGCTATCATTAAACATACACTTCGAAAAAAAGCATTATACATGTACGAAGGATCGGATGATAACCAGAATGTCACCTACATGGGCTACGTTTACATACAAAGAGAGACGGAAAAAAGACAAAAGAAAAACATACAAGAAAGTCACACTGACCCGAAAATCCATATGCAGCAGTTCTGCAAAAAACAACAACCCAAAACAGTCCGTATAAATTGACACAGAAAGTGACCAGGTTTTCTTTTTAACTTTACCGGAAATTTGAGAGTACGTGTATTACGAAGACATAAACATGTAACAATTTGCGAACTCCGATAACTCGAACTAAAAGTTCGGTCCTTCAAAAACTTACAATACAGAATTGCTCCTAAATGTATCACAACGGATATCTAGAAACACATGTGATAGCTTAATGCAGGTGTAAAGTAATGCTGAAAGCTCCTGCAGCAACTTCTCCATACTGAGCTTTCTGCATGATTTCCATCCTGCATTAAGCTGCCACCTGTCTTAACCCTGTACTCCTTAAATACGCCTTCCTATGTCTTTGCAAATAGAGTAGACCCAGATCAGACGGCTCCTATAGGAGCCGTCTGATCAGGGTCTACTCTGTTTGCTTAGAATATAATATAGATATGATTCTACAGTTTTTGCCATGGCGCAAAAGCTCTGTGTCCATTTGCTGTTGTAACAATTAATTTAATTAATATTCATAACGTTATTATTTCTTACTTGAATATTCATGATGGAAATGGTTAAATACCGACATTGGTATTATTTTGAACGTCCAGTATAGAGCGGTTTCATTGTATTACAAATGTATGGCCCTGTCACGCTATAGCGTATGAGACGTATGCATAACGTATGAAAAACTGGTCATACGCACAACTGTTGAACGTATGAACCCTTGGAACTGTTCCATCACTATCTTCGACGAACGTATTATTAGAAGCGCGTGAATAGCGTATGCGTACCGTACATCAGGTGTATATGCAGCGCATCAGAAACGTATACGAGCGTGTGTCAACTTATGTCACCGTCAGTGTAGCGTATGTCAGCGTATAAGTAGCGTATGCGAGTATACGAGTAACGTATTCTTACCGCATGTGAGCGTATGAGCAGCGTATGGATAGCCAGATATAGGTTACATACGTTAGTCATTCGTCAGATATACGTTACAAGTACGTTACTGATACGCTATCCTTATGATGGATTTATTGGCCACCTTCATGACACCGTATGTGAAACGTATTTGACCTATAAGTAACGTGCCTTTATCGACACTGTGGCGTATTCAACGTATGTCTAGCGTATGATGAGGGTATGCGTAACGTATAATTCATACGCTCGTATACGCTGAACTTTTTTGAACATGTTCAAAAATTATTTTCGACCTTTGCGTATTAGAACATACACCGGCGTATGACAGCGTACCTGGAACGTATACGACGTATGCCTAACCTACTCCTAGCATATATCTGCCTATGCGAGCGTGTGAGCATTATTTTCTCATACGTTCGTATACGTTCGTGCCATACGCTGTAGGGTGACACCCGCTTTAGTTGGACACTGGCCCCTGTGGTACGTACTTGAGATTTATTTTTCAAATTCGTATAGTCGCAGATTACGTGGTGTTTCATTTAGGGGTTTCTAATATTTCTTAATACATGTATATATAAACAACGTATATTCCGATATCAAAGTAATCGTGTTGATTTCTGACAGAAAGAAAGAAATGAACAAAATTAAATCAATGAAAAATAAAATAAAATTAAAAATCAAAGTTGAACAGGACATATATTACGTAGATATTTCAAATTTGCATAATTTTCATTTAGACAAACGATTCAACAGATAGAAACTAATGAGTATAATGTAGAACTCTTAACCCACTCCATGAATATCTAGGTAAGAAATAATGACACCATGAATACTAGTTAGTTTAATCTGAATATTGACACACAAACAAAGGAATGTTTGGCTATGGCAGAAACTGTAGAATCATATCTGCATTATGTCGTAAGCTAACAGAGCAGACCCTGATCAGACGGCTCCTATAGGAGCCGTCTGATCTGGGTCTACTCTGTTTGTAAAGGCGTAGAAAGGAGTAATTATAGAGTAGAGGGTTAAGCCACTGCTAAATGAATAAACATGGACGTTTCTCAAATCAGGTGGCACTCCTAATGACACATTTTGACGCCCTGTAAAAGTCATTTTGTGAACCATTGTAATAAATAGATCATTTGCTCCATAAGAACAAATGCTATATTTATCATAATGGTTTAAAATCTACACACTTCTAAATGTTCCCTTTCTCTAGTACATGTTCCTTTTCGATAGATTTATTTAAGAGGCTGAGTATAAAAATAGTCTAGAAGGGAATGAGTTAATGCAGGACGAAAGAAACGCAGAAAGCTCCTGTAGCAGCTTTCTGCATAACGCTCCTCTTGCATTAAGCTGCCATCTGCCTCTACAATCCAACATTAGATGTAGTCTTGGTGTCCTATTAGATGGTGTTTTCAGTAAATTGTAATGGCTAGCCCTTTCCCTCATATAAACGTGTTTTCTCGCATTTGCAAACAGAGTAGACCCAGATCAGACGGCTCCTAGAGGAGCCGTCTGATCAGGGTCTGCTCTGTTTGCTAATATAATTTGATAGATCTTTTTCTTTGCTTTCTAAACTGTCTACAATGTTCCACCTTCCATATTTCTTTATAACTTTTTTGTTAATGATTATTCAGCAGATATTGAAATTTGACCTAAATACAGAACAGGGAGATATAGAGGATCGTACATGAGTGTTCTTGATTATTGGATTTATTAAAAGACGACTTTAATAAATCCAATAATCATGAACACGAATGCAAGATCCTATTTATAACATAACACAAACAAATGTTATTTGCAGCCAATATTTCAGCAGTAACGTGGATTGTTATAAATTCTCCTTACATCTAGAAATGATGAATGAAAGGTGTTATTAGGTTCGTTAGGTAACTGGGACAAAGTAGGTCCAAATTTTCCAACTTTTTTTTTGACTTACTGTCATATCAACCAGGATCTAATTCAGACATCTCTGGTATTCAATTTAACTGTGATAGTTTATGATACAAAAACATACAGAAACACGTCAAAATAAATTTTGAGTTACAGTTTTGACATACATAGTTACAAACACGTCACATTATGACGTCATTGTACACAGCATGTGTCTATGTAAAGCGCGCCATTTACATGAAGACCCACATACAGTCGCCAACACGTCCGACAATCACTGTCAATGGGATTCGAAATGCGCCTTCGTTTTGGTATATTAAGCCCTTCATTAGTGTTGTATGTTTACACATGGACATGGACATTTCCACCGAGAAAAAAATCTCGATTCAAGTTCAGTGAAAATGTTTGAAATGGACAAAAGATTCAGTACGAACTGCTGCATAAAATGTGTTGGAACAGGAGGAAGATTTTCGCGATCAGCTGAGTATAGCATATTTGAAATATGTTTGTGCTGTGCTGGATTCAGATGACTATAGTTGTTGATTGACGAGATATTTTTATGAGTAGAAATCTGCATAAACAAAAGGACATGCGGTGAAGAAAATGCAAAGTTATGGAGGCATTTTCTATGTAGAATGGATTGTATGGGTCAGAGTAGCTGGTAGGTCTTTTTTGGCATACATTTTGTATATAATTACTGACAGCGATTACAATTTGTATTATTTTATCGAAATTAAGGCGCATGTGCCAACAATCCTTTGCCATCTATCGTGACTCAATCGTGGACAGGTAGGTCGATCACCGTCCGCCAGTCTGTTTGTTTTGACAGCGCGTATGAATACAGTTCGGTCGTTCGAATGTTATTCACTAGTGAATATATGCCCGTGATTATCAAAAAATAAATGATAGTGTTACGTCACGCTGAAGCCACGAGTTATGTTATAAGGTTAGATACAATAAGTGCTACTAAAGACCACCAGGAAGTGTGTCGACAACATTTTACACCAAACTTTACCTGTTCAATATTCATGTAAGAAATAATGACATAATGAATATTTTTATAAGTGTTTATAAACGAATGCTGTTTTGGATTTAAAAGAAACTGTAGAATCAAATCTATATTATTTCATAAACAAACAGAGCCACATGGATCTACTCTGTTTGCAAAGATTTGCTCAATTTGCTTTTGCAATAATATAGATATGATTCAACTACAGTAAACCCTTATCAAACGTTTAGGAGCTTTCTGCATTACTTCTGTCCTGCATTAAGCTACCACCTGTATTCTAAGACTCACAAGTTCTATAAATGAATGACCACTCGGGACTGGTTCTAAAGTAATAGCAATACTGTTATCTTTTTAAATTGACAAACACATTGGGGTTAACCCATTTGCTCCCAGTGGATTCTTCCATGTTTATATATTGGATAAGTCTATTTTTTATCTAAGGGATGTCTGGTCTAAATTTAATTTTTTTATATTGAATTTCCTATCAGCAAAGAATGTAGACTCTGATCAGACGACGCATTATGCGCGTCTGATCAGAGTCTACACTGTTTGCCTACGTCCCACATATGGGATCGTGGGAGCAAATGGGTTAATGCTAATGAACAGCATACTGTCAGAAAGTATCTCTACACGGGGCACGATTTGATCAAATAAGCAAATAACCCAATGAAATTGTGTTATATTTCAAAACACAAACCAATTCCTCTTCACGTGTCCTTTTATCTAGGCGCGACTCGTCTCATTATACATGTTTACCAAACTGTTGTGTATAATTCTTGTATCAAAACATAAATAAAAAATAAAACTACGGAATTTACTTCTATGACCTAAAGTAGAGCACTAAAACGTGATATCTGGTTGCATTCTACACTGTTTGCCATACATGGCAGTACAAAATACAGATAAAAGACAGAACAAGTCCATCGCTTCCTAGAGTAGCTGACTGGCGCACGGTGTGCAAATAAAGGGAGACTAATCTGACTACTTATATTCGCATGGAAAACCTCGTTACCGTTCTTTGATAACGTACCCATGCGTTTTTTCATGCGATCGACAGCGTACATGCACAGTTCTTTAACCCTTCTCTTGCTGAATTTTAAAATACATTTCTCCTTCTTTACCCATGCCCTGTTGTATAATTACATATATCTTCACTGTGTACAAGTATTGCGCTGTGCAATCACTGCTGTGGAGTGCACTGGTTGCGCAATCAACTTTTAAATAGTGCAGACCCTGATGAGACAGCTCCTGCAGGAGCTGTTTCATCTGGGTCTTCACTATTTACAGGTAGGTATATTGACGTAAACAACAAGCCAAGGGTTATCAAGAGCCGTCTGATTTGTGTCTACTGAGTTTGCAAAGCAATTAAAAGGTGCATATATCACGTAAATGGTTATACAGAGCTACAGATAAAGATGCGTTCTCAAAAAACCAAAAGTGGCCATTTCTCCACCAAACCGTATGTTGTGACCACTGTTTAGAATCGTCTCAAAGAGACGATTCTAAAAAGTGGTCACAACATACAGTTTTGGTGGAGAAATAAAACACTTTTTCTTGAAAATGTTTTAATTCACTAATTTTATCAGGAGCTTTGTGTTAAAACATCATATCTGAACTAAGAGATAGATGGTGCTGTATCAAGGTATAAACTACTGTGCTTTGAATGTCATGTCAAAGGTTTATGTATTTTGCAAATATTCGGCATTGTTTTCCATAACCAGTCATTTTGTGAATATCATGATTACCTATAAGTACTCTGACAGACAGCTGGTACAGAGTGAGATTGGCCAAACTTACCGAAGGAGCAGTTTGATCAGGGTCTACACGCTTTGTTGGTTGATAGTGCAAATAATTCAGCATTACAAACTGATGTAGAGGGAGAATTGTGCGTCTGGATACCAAGGGTAGCACTGAAGTTTTTTGATAATTGGACATGAAACGGAGAGAAGAAGAAGTCAATACTATATATTACTATATGATTAATATTCAGATTCAAAACTAAATACAGTACAGAGGGTCAGGTAAGATGCGTAACTTAAAACATTTTGAAAAATAATTCCTTTATTTCTCCACCAAACCCTATGTTGTGACCACTCTTTAGAATCACTTTAGAATCGTCTCTTCGAGACGATTCTAAAGAGTGTGTCACAACACAGGATTTGGTGGAGAAATGACGATTATAATACATGTATTTGAATATGCAGAGTTATATATCGCTCTACACACGTCAATTTGACCGAACAGTTTGCTAGCCCATACAAGACCTTCATCTTTAACACTGTAAATGATTGAAAGCACAGTTCAGATTTACTCTTAACCTCATAGAGACGAGTTTGACGTCTTTTTTAAACAGAGTAATGGCATATACAGTAGAACATGTTTGAAATCAGTCAAAGAGAAGTCTAATTATGGGTTTGTAAGGCAGGTCGAAGCTTACAGATAGTTCCTATAGGATATTTATGCATTACCGTTTGCCCTGCATTAAGCACCTGTCTGCTTTTTGAGACTCTTATGTTCAATAAATAAATGACCGCTTAGGGGAAGTTCTACTGTATTAAATGATGTACAGTAAAACCTCTCTAAACCAGACGGCCAGTTTAGTATAAATATCAGTCTTGGAGACAGGTGGTGACTTAATGCAGGGTGAAAGTCATGCAGAAAGCTCCTCTAGGAGCTTTCTGCATGACTTTCACCCTGCATTAAGCAGCCACCTGTCTAAATGTATCGAAAACATTCTCTACTAGAATTCCGGTTAAGAATGGTTTTACCGTACCCGATACAAGCTCCTTTGGGCGCCTTTACTGAATATTTCGGACATCACTACCAAGGGAACTTTAAGGGAAATGTCAGAAACAGCAGAACCATATGAATCATGTCTATATTATCCATTCGCAACAGAATGGATCCAGATCAGACAGCATAATTGTGTTGGATTCGTCTGATCAGGGTCTACTCTGGTTTCTTATTAAATAATGTACAGTAGAACCTGTCTTAAGCGGCCACCAAAAAGAGCTCTAATTATGAATCTGTAAGGCAGGTGGTGATAGCCTAATGCAGGTAAGAATGACATTTGTACTGCAATAAGCAACCGCTTGTTTTAAGACTGCTATATTCAATAATGACAGTCTAGGACAGGTTATACTGTAGATCGTATTCTACAGTTCCTCGTTCATGATGCCTTTATAGTCAAACCCCTCTAAACTGGACGTTAAATTTAGTATAAGTATCGGTCATGGAAACAGGTGGCAGTTTAATGCAGGGTGAACGTCATGCAGAAAGCTCCTAGAGGAGCTTTCTGCATAACTTTCACCCAGCATTAAGTAACCAGCTGCTTAAAAGTTTCTAAATCATCCTCTACTAGAAATTCCGGTTTAGAGGGATTCTACTGTATACTTATTCAACTTACTAATATTCATACAATCATCATTTCCTACATGCATATTCATGAGATAAGTAGTTACTGTGAGACGGCAATTGTTTTCCACTCTACTGAGACCATATTGATATTACAATAACAGTATACAGTAAAACAAGTTCTAAGCATGACGCTCAAATTAGCATCAATGCCTGTCTTATGGACAGGATGCAGTTTATTTCTGCATTGACTTTCGTCCTGCATTAAGCAGTCACCTGGCTAAACATTTTTTCCTTTACTAAATTCCGATTGAGAGGATTTTCCTGTACCTTCAGAATCATCCCTTTGATCTATAAATACGCCTATGCAGACAAAGTAGATCAAGATTAGATGGTTGCTGTAGAATTCGTCTGAACAGGACCTGCTCTGCTTGCTTTATGTCCATGTCTCACGAGTCCATGTGCCGTTTAATAACTCAACATAATTAGTGTTCATGTCACTACAGTGTTCCCTCCCTACAACGTCCCTCTCAATAACGATTCCCTCCTTACAACAACGCATGTCACTGTTTCCGAAACAACAAGGCTCCAGAAGCAACCTTTTTCCATCGTATTTTCTTTATGCCTCAATCAAACCCTATGTTGTGACCACTCTTTAGAATCGTCACAAAGTGACGATTCTAAAGAGTGGTCACAGCATAGGGTTTGATTGAGGCATAACGGGTTTAGCTCTCGAAATACACCTTATCTGGGGATCTGCAAACAAGCTAATTATGTTTGATTTTCCCTCCCTATAACAACTCCCTCTGAACAACACATACAACCTTCGTATCCCAAAGGGTGTCGTTGTAGAGAGGGAGCATTGTATTTCTTTCATGTGTTTGCATGAAGTAAACACTTAAAATGTCTCTTGACAATTGTTGTAAACAACATTCTGATTACTATGTGTAACTTAGCATTTTAGAAAAACACATGCCTGTCCTACTTGTCTCTACACTGAAATATTAGAAAGTAGCCCTCCTTCAATGGGGTTCATTGTACCAGTTACCATGGAAGACACGTCACTCAGCAAATACATCACAGGCCCAACAACCTCATGCACCTCTGAAAACTTACCCAAGGGGGTATGGCCTCTGAGCTTCACAGCTTTTGGCCCCTGACCCCAATGAATTTCCCCATATCAGTGTATACTACCGTTGGGTTGACGGAGTTGACCCGGATGTTGTTTGGACCAAGTTCAAGGGCGAACTGACGGGTCATCATGTCCAGTGCCGCTTTAGACAAGTTGTAGGCCATGCATTCTCTCATCGGCCTCAATCCAGCAATGCTTGACACATTCACAATGGAGCCTCGACTAGCTGTCATCATTTTCTTGGCCACCACCTGAGTCACATTTAAAGCACCCAGGACATTCACATTCATTGTTTTCTCAACATCTTCTTTTGAAACATCAACTGAGGGCTCCCCCAATGCGACAGAAATGGCTGCGTTGTTGACCAGTCCATCTAGTACGGGGAGTTTCTCTATCTTCGCCCTCGTAGCATCCCAGTCCCCTAAATCCGCTTGAATAGGAATAACACTTGGACATTCGGCAACAAGAGAATCCAGGTGTTCCTGCTGCCGACTCAATCCAAACACTTGTCCACCAGCTTTGGTTATTTCGACCACTAGACTTCGACCAATTCCCCTGCCTGCACCAGTGACCAGAATTTTCCTGCCCTTGAAATCGAACGTCATCTCTTGTTTATATCCTTCTTTATGACCCGTTACCCACTATCTGTGATCTTCTTCAAACTACAGTAAACCCCTTCTAAACCGGAATTACATTAGAGAAGGATTTAAATACTTTTAGACAGGTGACAGCTTAATGCAAGATGAAAGTTATGGAGAAAGCTCCTAGAGGAGTTTTTTTCTGCATGACGTTCACACGTCATTAAGCTGCCACCTGTCTCCATTACCGATATTTATACTAAATTGAACGGTAGGTTTAGAGGAGTTTTACTGTAGTTAAAACTGTTTCTGTAAAATGGTATGACTGAACAACATAACGTTCTGAGACATTATTAATAACGGCTGGTTATGTAAACGTTTGCGTTTCATAAAATACAGTGGAAACTGCATATAGCCATCATATAATGAATAAACATCGGATCGACAAGCGCGGCGTTTTCTGTATAAAGTTCGTCCTGTATTAACTCATTCCCTCCTTGACTATTTTTAGACCCAACCTATTTGCATTAATCTACCGTAAAGGAGCATTAAGTATAGAAAAGGAGAATTTCAGAATAGTGTAGTTTTGAAACCATTGTGATAAATAGAACATTTGCTCCTGTAGAGCAAATGCTCTATTTATCACAATGGTTTCAATAAATGAGAGGCGCAAAAAGGCGTCAGTAGGAGAGAATGAGTTAAAACTACCATGTGTCTTAACACCCATGCCTTATACTTAGTTTTTGTGATCGCGATATACAGGTGTAACTGTAAAAAAAACTTCGGAAACTTGTGATTAGATATGACCTAAGTTTTCTCACTCCTTGAAGATAGCGCATGTCTCTACACGTGAAACATGCGTGTATCAGTAGAGATAAAACAGTAAGACAGAGACTCGACAGACAGGGTAGGGGGGCCTAGCAAGACGCTTAGAAAATGAGATAATTATATGCATGCGATGATATGCTATATTTTAAAATCTGTACTCAATGGATATTCATTAGAGAAATAATAGCATCATGACTATTAATTAGATTAATAGGTCATGGACACGGGAATGTTTAGCTATGGCATACTGTAGAATCATATCTATATTTTATCATAAGCAAATAGAACAGATCCTGATCAGACGGCTCCGACAGAAACCGTCTGATTTGAATCTTCTCTGTTAGCAAAGGCGCAGAAAGGCATAGTTATGGATACGTTTATTTACACTGTTTGTCTTTTAGGGTGGGGATGGAATAAGTGTGAGGTTGGGCGCACATAAACCGGTTTAACCCCCCTCCAGTGTCACTGACCGTTCCAAAGCGGTGCTTCCATCTCCCCCCTATTGTTTGTTTGTTTTGTCTTTGTGCGTCTCTTGTTGTTTTTATAGTTATGTACATTTGCCGTTTCCTTGTGTTGCTGTTCGGGCGACTGTTTGTTCTGTATGTGGTCCTGCATGACCCATTTTTGCACTTTTAAGGGTAAATATAACACAATGTCAGGTTATGGAGGTCAATGACCACTAAATACATGTACATATATATATATTCCTTTGATTGCTGGTTATTCAAAGGGGAAATGGCCCACACGTGTTTAACTATAACATTTCTTTCAGTATGAAAGGCTTAAATGTACAGTAAAACCCCTCTAAACCGGAATTCTAGTAGAAAAGAATTTAGATACATTTAGGCAGGTGGCTGCTTCGTGCAGGGTGAAAGTCATGCAGAAAGCTCCTCCAGGAGCTTTCTGCATGACTTTCATCCTGCATGAAGCTGCCACCTGTCTCCAAGACCGATATTTATACCAAAGTTTAATGTCCGGTTTAGAGGGGTTTTACTGTACTAGATAATTTTGATTGACAGAACAGTGCGGACCCTGTTCAGAGCGCTCCCCTACGATCCCTCAGACCTGGGTATCCCAACATTTAAAGGGTTAACAAAGTAACGAAGGTATTTGGGTGTCTGAAACCCTGAATCCTTCTCATGAAATCAAACATGATGTCAACTGAAAACACCATTGCAATAATTTTAAAAAATGTATCCAGATGGCTTCATTATTGGTCGAGTGGCAAACAGCTTGGATCTTGATGAGACGCCGAGTTACTCGGCGTCTCATCTTGATCCAAGCTGTTTGCTTATACCAGTCAAGACGCACTTAGCATGAGAAGGATTAAGATAGGAAAATCACGTGATACAAATCATGGTTGTTCATCTACAGTAGAATCTGTCTTAAGCGACCATTCATTTATTTAACGCAGGTCTATAGTGTTAAAAAAGCAAATGGTTGCTTAATGCAGGGCGAAAGTAATGCAGAAAGCTCCTATAGGATCTTTCTGCAATACTTTTGATCTGCATTAAGCTACCACTTGCCTTACAGACCCATACCTTTGTGATGGTCGCTTAAGACAGGTTCTACTGGACAATGGAGGTATGATTAAACACTTTTAATGCTGGAATTTTAAAGCGGAATTACCCATACGTGTTTAGTTATTAACCCTTTCCCTTGTGTAAGCGCATTTTCACGCATCTGCAAACAGAGTAGACCCAGATCAGACGGCTCCTATAGGAGCCGTCTGATCAGGGTCTGCTCTGTTTGCTTATGGTATAATATAGATCGGATTCTACAGCTTCTGTTTGAGCCAAAATGTCCTTTGTTCATATGCCATTATTGAAAATAATCTAATTAATATTAATGATTTATTGAAAATAATCTAATTAATATTAATGACGTCATGATTTCTTTCTTACATGACTATACAACAGGGAAAGGGTGAAAGAGTCCAATCAGAATCAAAGGCCTAGATATGCACCAGGGTTCTGCATGACAAACAGTAGAGACCTTGATCAGTGGCGTCCTCTAAGAACCCTCTGATCTGGGTCTACACTGTTTGCAAATACCAGTGCACGTGTGTCTCGTGTCGAAAGTGTTAAAAAGAGCCATTCTGATGGTTTGAAAAGTAAAGTGTACTAGTTTAGTTTACGATCTGTAGCGATCTGTGTCTCACGTCATTTTTAGACTGGCGGAATCGCATTCAACAATCGTACCAATGCCATGGTAGAACAGAACCGCATGGTAGAATGTAACCACACTTCAGATAAATGATTTTGGTATGAAGCTCTATCAGACTTGCTAAAAGAATCCGGATCCATGAAGAAGTCTAGTTACCATGGTAACAAAAAGAAAAAAAAAGAAATATTCTCCAAACCCAGGGGTAAGCTTTGAATTATACTTGACAGAAGTAGTCCTCTGATCAAACTGTACCAAAATTTCTCAAATGATGTTGATATCTCATAACACATGGCTGTCAGGGACGGGACTACTTTTCCGCCAGTATTTCAACGACTTCAGTGCTTTGATTCATGAAATACAAACACATTTGTCACATATTTTTCAACGGCAGAAACATCTTAGAATCGAGGTTTGCCGTTTTACCTCAGACCAAGTGTAATTATCAATAGGTTTGCTAATCCTTCTTTTACATCAAATCTTAAACCAAAAACTATTAATTCCAATATCTCTAATTCAAGAAATTGGATTGGCTGTTGATGTAGACTGAAACATACGGAATCCCATTAGTGTCATATGGCATCCTTACGACGAGGCACGAGAATTGGGCGAGACCCGATATTCCGACGAGACGCTACGCGAGACATGATATTGTGACACGAGATCTCGCACTATCGTAGTATCCCTTACCCTGACATCCCATGCCATAAGATTTCGCGGTATAATATCGCGTCTCGCTTCGTTTTTTGACTGAATCTCAGTACTCGCGGTAAAATATCGCGCCTCGCCAGATTCTCGTCGAGGCACGAGATGCGAAGCGAGACGTGAGATTCCGATGAGATGCGAAGCAGGACACGATATTGTATCGTTCAACAATCGCCCGATTCTCGTGTGTCGCAGTAGATGTTCAAACCACAAGACACGAAGCGACAATCGGGCGAGACACGAAGCGAGTCACGATATTATATCGTACAAATATCGCCCGATTCTGAAGTCCGAAATTCGGTGCTGCTCAACCCTAATCGATTAGACGGCGTTAAAGTAATTTTCACTGATTATGCATGTATCAGTGACAGCTATGTTTACACAAAAAACTAAACAGAAAACGGTTACAACGTGTTAAAATAAGTGTACACCAGTAGACGCAACACGCGAGAATCGTGCCTCGCTTCGTGTCGCGAGAATCGGGCGAGACACAAAGCGAGGCACGGTGTTATGTCGCCCAAATATCGCCCGATTCTCATGACACAAAGCGAGGCACAATATTAGGTCTGAAGGTTTGAACATCTACTGCGATAGGCGAGAATCGGGCGATATTTGAACGATGCAATATCGTGACTAGCTTTGCATCTCGCCGATATCTCGGGTCTCGCTTCGCATCTCGTGCCTCGACTCGAGACATGAACAATCTTTGAGAAACACAGACACGAAGCGATATGCGAAATTCTACCGAGAGACACAAAAAGCGAGATTCCGGCAAACCATGAAGCGAGGCACGATATTCTACCGTGAAATATCGTGGTATGGGATACTGCGACATTGCGAGATCTCATGTTGCAATATCGTGTTTCGTCGGAATGTCGCACCTCGCCCGACTCTGCGATATGCACGTTGTTAGTGCTTTTTCAATGGCTGATCTGAAAGCAGCAATTCTCGGAAAATGGCGATATTGTTTTTTTAACCGGGTTTTCACGGAAAACTCCGGTTATTGAAATGGTGATGTACGACGGGCGGGCGGTCGTTTTGGCGGACGAGCGGTCGGACGGGCGGCTGCCAATCTTATAAGCGCAACTCCTCTGAAACTGTTCAAGGGATTTTCATAAAACCTTGCATGTAGCAAGGACACGATATGTAGATGTGCATATTGTCGGGGATTTTTCCTTCCGCAATTTTTCTGGGAGTTATGCCCCCTTCAACTTAGAAATCACTAGGTCTTTTGACCCAATTCTTGTAAGCGCAACTCCGCTCAAACTGTTCAACAGAATTCATTAAACCATGTATGTAGCAAGGACACAATGTGTAGATGTGCATATTGTTGGGGATTTATCATTCTCTAATTTTTCTGAGAGTTATGCCCCTTTGAACTTAGAAATCGCTAGGTCTCTTAATCCTATCCTTGTAAGCGCAACTCCTCTAAAACCGCACAACAGAATTTCATAAAACCCTGTATGTAGCAAGGGCACAATATGTAGATGCTTATATTGTCGGGGAATTTTCCTTCTGCATTTTTTCTGGGAGTTATGCCCCTTTGAACTTAGAACTCACTTGGTCTTTTGAACCTACCATTGTAAGCGCAACTTCTCTAAAACTTTTCAACAGGTTTTCATAAAACCTTGTATGTAGCAAGGACACAACATGTAGATGTGCATATTGTCAGGAATTTTCCTTCTGCTATTTTCTGGGAGTTATGCCCCTTTGAACTTAGAATCCACTAGTTAAATAGTGAAGGAAAACCCGGTTTGATGTCGTTTCGACATTTCTTGTTTTTATATTTCTGATGGACACAAAATACATGTATACGTACGGGAAGGTGTACTCATTTTCTTCCTTAGATCATTTAGGAGCATCCGTGGACGAGTGGTTAAGGTCGCTGACTTCAAAAATCCACTTGCCCCTAACCGATGTAGGTAAGATCCTATGAAAGATAATTATCTAAACCTCAGAAATATGGTTATTTTTATGTGGATGATTATTATTTATTTAGCCTACCGGATTTTTAGTGATAAAAGTAATACAATTTAGATTTTAGGCAAGTGACTGATTAATGCAGGATGAAAGTAATGCAGGATGCCCCAAGATGCTTTCTTCATATGTTTAATCATACATTAAGCATGTCTAATCCTGTATATTACTGGCCTAAACCACCCCATCTTAACCTAGACACTCATATACTATTTTTAGACCCAACATCTTTGAACAAAACTACCGAAAAGAAGCCTTTACTAGAGAAAAGGAAATTCTTAGAATCGTGTAGTTTAGAGCAAATGCTTTATTTATCACAATGGTTTCAAAAAGTGAGACTTTTACCGAGACATTAAAAGGCGCCAATACAGGGAACGGGTTAAACACGGGTATTGGTACTAATCTGAACTTCCGTTTTGGTGAGGTTTTACTGTGTATTGTATGCCAGTCATGAATGGGCTGATATACATGTGTTATGAGAAACCATTAGAAATATCTATGACAAACTGTAGAGTCAGGTCTATTATAATTTTGTAAGCAAACAGAGCAAAGCCTGATCAGTCGCCTCCTTTAGGAGCCGTCTGATCTGGATCTACTCTATTTGTAAATGCGCGAAAAGACGTTTGTATCAGGGAGAGGATTAATTCTTCGCTTGCTAATCGCGTCAATATACCGACCTGTAAATAGTGAAGACCCAGGTGAGACAGCTCCTGCAGTAGCTGCCTCATCAGGGTCTGCACTATTTACAAGTTGATTGTGCAACCAGTGCACTCCACAGCAGTGATTGCACAGCGCAATACTTGTACGCAGTGAAGATGTATGTAATTATACAACAGGACATGGGTAAAGAAGGAGAAATGTATTTTAAAATTCAGCAAGAGAAGGGTTAACTCTTTACTCTATTGATAACTGTTTGGTCAGGGTATTTTCCAATTGCTAATGGAATTAAATAGATCGGGACTCTACCCTGTCTGCCGTTGACATTTGTGTCTGTGTTTATATGGTCATTATATCATTATCCTAATGAATTTTTATGGTGTTATTCATTCTTACACCGACTTTCTTGAATTTATATCTTAAATGGGAGTTTCTATCGAACTATACTGCTTAAGCCGTAGCTAGGGGCGTGAGTGGTGTTGCACTTTTAATTACTACTTATGAACAGACTCAATAAAACCGAGTCTGCTATTTTCTCTCTTTACATTTCTACTTTTGCTTTCGAAAGATCACCCGTTTTCAGAATATATTTGTTTTAAACACCTATCCATAGTGTCCAACTTTATGGACCCTAGTGAGACGTCGAATTATTGACCAATTAGTGCCGAGTGTTCCTTTAACATAGGCAACCCGTGTAGAGCCCATATCAGAGGGCTGCTTTAAGAGGGTTCCTAGCGGAGCACTCTGTTCGGGGTCTGCATTGTTTGCTGAACCCATCTATGTCAATTGCTAATACCAGCAAATATTTTGTTTTCTGTACCCCTTCAATATGAACATTGAATGGGTTCCAAAATTAGATCTAGAGGAGTTCCTCTGAACTCATGTGGGAATAAATGGTTTAATTGTTGGATCGAAATATCGTAGTCTAGACAGTTAAACCCCTCTAAACAGGAATTTTAGTAGAAAAGAATTAAGATACTTTTAGACAGGTGGCTGCTTAACCCATTCCCTGATGAATATTCATGTAGGAAATAATGACGTCATGAATATTGATAAGATTATTTTTATAATGACATATGAATACATGATATTTCGCATCAGGCAGAAGCTGTAGAATCAGACCTATATTACACCATAAGCAAACAGAGCAGACCATGATCAGACGACTCCTGTAGGAGCCGTCTTATCTGGGTCTACTCTGTTTGCAGATGCGTGAAAATGTACTTACATAAGGGAAAGGGTTAAAGCAAGGTTGGAAATCATGCAGAAAACTCATAGAGGATCCTTTTACATGCCTTTCGCCCTCCATCACGCCGCCGCCTGTCTTCAAGCCCGATATTTACACTACATTGAACGTCCAGATTAGAGGAGTTTTACTGTATTTCCAATTCGCATCCCCAACCAACCCAAACAGAATCAAAGTAAAATCTGCCTATGGCGACGCCGAACTATAAGTCTTATTCCCAGAGTTTAACCCATTCCCTCAAAGGCTATTTTAAACCCAACCTCTTTAAATACAATGTGCATATAATCGCTTCACGTAAATTATGTTACACAATATACATGCTAGGTAAATTTATATAACATGTTTTATTTACCAAAATATCAGGTGTCGTTTTAAAGAAGAATTTACTGTAATAAAGATGGCTCTATTTATCACAATTGATTAAAAATAGTGACTTTTACAGAAACGTCAAAAGGCAGGTGGTAGTTGAATCCTTTCGCTGCCAATGCCGAATATGTGATTACCTATGCAAACAGTTTGTATCCAGATGAGACGCCGAGTAACCCGGCGTCTCATCAGGATCCAAACTATTTGTTACGGTTACTATGTTTTTGAAACAAAAATGAAGAAAATCAAAAGAATGAAAATTTGTAGCAGACGACAAAGTTAGCATACGACAATGTTTGGCAGCGAAAGGGTTAATGCATGATGAAGGTATGAAGGTTCTGCAGAAGGCTCCCGTCCTGGATTGCTTTCGACTGGCATAAGCAGCCATATGTTCATATAGATCCGTATACACCGGTACATTCATGTGTGACCCTTATATGGAGTTTACACGGATACATTCATGTGTGGCCGTTATATGGAGTTTTTACCTTAGTTGCATAACAAACCATGCACCGAACTGATGTTTCCAAGTAACAAATAACCACATCGATTTGAAGAATAAATTTTATTCACTTTACACATAGATATTACGAAAGAAATAATTCAACCCTTATACTGGTCACATGGGTCCGGTTTTATTACACATCGTATTACCCAACTAATCGTACGTCCTTGTTTATTCCAGTTATAACTATTCCCATATCCGTTATCAACGCAACAAGTATGCAGGTGCGGATCCAGGATTTCAGATTTGGGGGTGGTGTAGAAAAATATTTGAAGTGGGGGGGGGGGGGTGCGGGGGCGTAAATATTTATTTTGGAAGGAGGGTTAGGGTGGGGGTAGATTTTTATGTTTGATGACATAGATAAATAGTGTGTTTGTAATGCATGTTGAAAAAGAGCTTAACTGGGTGTCGGAAATAAAACACTCCTACTGAATCATTGTTTTATTGATTTTTAGTAGATACAACGACCAGTGTTAATTTAGTGTTAAAGGCAGGTGGCTGCTTAAAGCAAGGTGAAAGTAAAACAGAACGCTGCTATGGGAGCGTTCTGTTTTACTTTCATCTTGCTTTAAGCAGCCACCTGCTCTGAATACCAACTAATTAACACAATTTATTTAGTGGTCTTATTAGAGAGGTTTTACTGTATATAGATCTAAAATATTACTAAAAATGTTTTGGCAATTTCAGTGTGTGTGGGGGGGGGGGGGCGTACGCCGGCTCCGCCCCTCTAGATCCGCGCCTATCCAGTTATAACTATTCCCAAAGCCGTTATCATCACACGTTCCAGTACGCAACAAGTATGACATAGTTGCATTCGTGGTATGTCAGAACGACTTTTCGAACAACGGGTCACTATCTGGAGTTTCTTTGGGAACGGTTTGGTCTATACAAGCCATCCAGTACTTCGATGGCTAGCTTTGATTCAACTGTTCAATATGTCTGACACAAACACATACTACAGTGATGAGGGTATCGGCCAGGCATTGTTACCAGAACAGGATAAGGGTTGAACGTTTAGAAACACGAAAACTACATTAATAAAATACCTACATGTATAACAAATCACATAGAGGCATGCTCTGGATAAATATAGAATGAGCATTTGTAAAGCGTATCTCAAGCGACCACTCGTAAGATTCATAACATGTAACATATACAGTAAAACCCCGCTAATGCGACCACTTAATGAATAAACATGGATGCATTTATAAGCAGGTGGTTGCTTAATGCAGGACAAAAGCAATGCAGAAAGCTCCTATAGGAGCTTTCTGCATTACTTTTGTCCTACATTAAGCTACCACCTGCATCTAGCACCCATAATTATACCTCTTTTAGGTGGTCGCTTTAGCGGGATTTTACTGTATTGGTATATGTCCTTATCTGTAAACCACCTCTAAACCGGAATTCTAGTAGAGAAACAAACGACTAAGGAAGTTATCTGCTTAATTAAGGAAGTTCTCTGCTTAATGCATGGTGAAAGTCATACAGAAAGCTCCTAGAGGAGCTTTCTGTATGACTTTTAACCTGCATTAAGCTACCACCTGCCTGTCTCCAAGACCGATATTGATACTGAAGGGAAATGAATATCTGTCTAAATGTATCCCTGATTTATGGCTCCATCTAAGCACATCTCTAACCTATGGTTTTGTCTCAATATACCTATTATCAATGGTTTTGTATAAATATACCTCTGATGTATGGTTTTGTCTAAATATAGCTCTTATCTATGGTTTAATCTAAATATAGCTATTATCTATGATTATGGCTAAATATACCTCTTATCCATGGTTTTGTCAAAATATAGCTCATATCTATGACTTTGTCTCCATATACCCGTGTCTATGGCTTTGTCTAAATATACCTCTTATCAACGGGTTTTCCCATATATGTCCGATACACCTCTTATATATGGCCCCATCTAAATATGTTTTTTATCTATGGATTTGTCGCTATATGTCTTTTCTATAATAATATATCCATATCTTTGTCTCAATGTACCTCTTATCTATGACTTTAAATATGTCCCTTATTTATGGTTCTCTCTAAACATGCCCCTTTTCTATGATCCTGCCTAAGATATGCCCCTTTTCTATGGTTCTATCTAAGCATGCCCCTTTTCTATGATTCTGTTTTAATATGCCCCTTATCCATGGTTCTCTCTAAACATGCCCCTTTTCTACGGTCCTGGCTCAATATGCACTCTACCTATGACTTTGTCTCAATATGCCTCTTTTCTATGAACTTGTCTCAATATGCTTCTTATCTATGATTCTGTTTAAATATAGTCCTGTCTAAATATACCCATGTCCTATGGTCCTGTCTCAATATGCCTTTTATCCATGACTCATGTTCAATATGCCCCTTATCTATGACACTGTCTCAATATGCCCCTTATCTATGACTATACCTAAAGATGTCCACTATCTATGACTCTGTCTAAGACTGTCCATTTTCTGTCTATGGTTTTGTCTCGATATACCCATTATCCATAGGTTTTGTCCAACTATGCCCCTAATCTATGACTTTGCCTCTATATTTCCCTTATCTGTGACTGTCTCATAATGCCCCTGATCAATGATATATGCCTCTAATATTTGCTTAAATTTTATGCCACTTATATTTTACTCTTCTAAATCGCATGCTGCTTATCTTTGATTCACCTTAAATCGAATGTTCATTATCTATATCCCTGTCTAGATATTGTCATTATCTATGGTTTTGTATAAATATGTCCCGTTTCTATGACTAAGTTTGCCCCTTATTATCTGTGACTTTGTCTGAATATGCCGAAATATGTCTCTTATCTATGATTGTCTAAGTTTGCCGCTTATCTATGATTTTGTCTAAATATGCCCATTATCTATGACTCTGTCTAAGCACACTCTGTATCTATGGCTATGTCTAAGCACACCCCATACCTTTGACTCTGTCTAAGCACACTCTGTATCTATGGATCTGTCTAAGCACATCCCGTATCTATGCCATGGCTCTGTCTAAGCACATCCCTTATCTTTGACTCTGTCTAAGCACACTCTGTATCTATGGCTATGTCTAAGCACATCCCGTATCTATGACTCTGTCTAATCACACTCTGTATCTATGGCTATGTCTAAGCACACATCGTATATATGGCTCTGTCTAAGCACATCCAGTATTTATAGCTCTGTCTAAGCACACCCCTTAACTATTGTTCTGTCTAAGCACATCCCTTATCTACGGTTCTGACTAAGCACACCCCTTATCTACGGCTCTGTCTAAGTACATCCCTTCTCTATGGCTCTGTCTAAGCATAACACTTCTCTATGGGTCTGTCTAAACACACCATTTCTCTATGCCTCTGTCTAAGCACACTCCTTACATATGGTTCTGTCTAAGCACACCCCTTCTCTATGACTCTGTCTAAGCCCATCTCGTATATATTGCTTTAAGCACACTCCGTATCTATGACTCTGTCTAAGTACACCTCGTATCTATGGCTCTGTCTAAGCACATCACTTATCTATGGCTGTGTCTAAGCACAACATTTATCTATGACTCTGTCTAAGCATAACATTTATGACTCTGTATAAAAACACACTTTATCTAGTGCTCTGTCTCAGCACACCCCGTATATATGACCCTGTCTAAGGACACCTCGTATCTATGGCTATGTCTAAGCACACTCCGTATATATGACTCTGTCTAAGCACATCCCGTATCTATGGCTCTTTCTAAGCACACTACGTATCTATAACTCTGTCTAAGCACAATCCATATCTATGCCTCTGTTTAAACATACCACTTCTATATGACTCTGTCTAAGCACATCACTTATCTATGACTCTGTCTAAGCATAACCATTATCTATGACTCTGTATAAGAACACACATTATCTAGTGCTCTGTCTAAGCACACCCCGTATATATGACTCTGTCTAAGTACACCCCGTTTCTATGACTGTCTAAGCACACTCCGTATCTATTACTGTCTAAGAATACTCTGTATCTATGACTCTGTCTAAGCACACCCCATATCTATGGCTGTCTAAGTACATCTGTATATATGACTCTGTCTAAGCACACCCCGTATTTATGGCTGTGTCTATGCACACTCCGTATCTATGGCTCTGTCTAAGCACCTCCGTATCTATGACTCTGTCTAAGCACACCCCGTATCCATGGCTGTGTATAAGCACCCTCCGTATCTATGGCTCTGTCTAAGCACACTCCATATCTATGACAGGGTTTAAACATATCACTTCTATATGACTGTCTAAGCACACCCCGTATATATAGCTGTTTTTAAACATACCACTTCTATATGTCTACATCTAAGCACACCCTGTATCTATGTTCATGCTTAAGAACACTCCGTATCTATGACTCTGTCTAAGTACACCCCTTATTTATGGCTCTGTCTAAGCACACTCCTTCTCTATGGCTCTGTCTAAGCACATCCCTTCTCTATTGCTCTGTCTAAGAACACCCCGTATCTATAGCTCTGTCTAAGCACATCCCTTATCTATTGCTGCTCTGTATTCCCGTTATATATGGTACTATCAAACACACAGTGCTCGAACTTTACGTACCACGTGACAGAACGTTGTGGTGTGCGACATTTTACGACATAAACCACTTGTTTGTGTAATTTATTTCCCCCATTTTAATATTATTATTTCTCTTATTTGACATATAGAGTAAATACAATACTTCGAACACTAGACCAAGCATCATTACCGATCTTTAAGACAGGTGGCAGCTTAATGCAGTGTGAATGTCATGCAGAAAACGCATAGGAGCTTTCTACACGACTTTCATCCTGTATTCAGCCACCTGCCTAAAATGGAATCATTTCTTCAATACAATTTTACTGTAATAAGAGTTACTTCCACCCGACAGATCAGTACAACGGTTTAAACATGTAGGTGGAAATTGTTCACAAGTCAAACGTTAAATTATCAAGAAATATACAGAATGAGACGAAAAAGTTAAAAAATTAAAATAATGCACACACAAAAGACACACACGTCTATATGGCTATTAAAGTAGTAACACACCAATAACCATTCTCAAGGAAATGTGGATAAAGTGTGTAGTTTAAAGCAATAACCAAATATTAATACTAATTCCGGATAGATCCGTAAAGAATGCAGTCGAGATGTTCCAAATGATTCTTCTGATCTGAGTTTACTGTTAAAATGCGCATTTATAATGTAAATGGTTAAATGTCAAATTCGGATGAATCCTTCTCCTGAAGATCAACATGGCACCTGCTCAACTTTCAATCTGTTATAAATGTCTTATTTCAGATTCACTGAACCATTAGAGTAACACAAAAATGATAAACAGTTTCAATTCTGATTAGACATAGAATGAGCCAAGCTGTTCACAAACATCAGGGTCCATGCTTATAAAGCTTTTAGTTGAGTCTGAGTTCGTTCTCAAGCTTTTGATTGGTCAGATTTGAGTTCTCAAGCTTTTGATTGGTCAGATTTGAGCCAAAGGCTCAAATCTGACCAATCAAAAACTTGAGAACGAAATCAGACTCAACTAAAAGTTTTTTAAGCATGGACCCAGGTCGCGAAAAACAGAGGTCCAGATAAGATGTATAAACTAAAGCATTTTCAAAAATAACTATATTTCTCCATCAAACCCTATGCTGTGACCACTTTTTAGAATTGTCTCGAATAGCGTGCTCGCAACTTAAGGTTTGCTGGAGAAATTGCAATTTTAGTTCTTCTTTACACATATTTATCTGTGGATCTGGATGAGAATGACACATTAAACGTTTTCCATACTTGAAGCACACTTAACCCTTCCTTTGCTATTCACGTCAATATACCTACCTGTAAATAGTGAAGACCCAAATGAGACAGCTCCTGCAGGAGCTGTCTCATCAGGGTCTGCACTATTTACAAGTTGATTGTGCAACCAGTGCACTCCACAGCAGTGATTGCACAGCGCAATACGTGTATACAGTGAAGATATATGTAATTATACAACAGGGAATGGGTAAAGAAGGAGAAATGTATTTTAAAATTCAGCAAGAGAAGGGATAAGACAGTTCCTAAAGTAACTGGTCAAGATCCAAACTGTTTAAAGGTGTCTGAAATATCTGCACGACTCAAACATAGAAGAGCAACATATACTAAAATCGCCATTTCTCCACCAAACACTATGTCATGATCCCTCTTTAGAAACGTTTAGTCGAGAAATAGAGGAGCTATTCTTGAAACTGGGTTACTGGTTTACTATATGCGTCTTATCTGAGCCTCTGATATAAATAGAAGCTTTAAAAGAGCAGGGTTTGTAACATACTTATTTGCTCAGCTATTTGGAATACATGTACTGCATCTCGACAACTAACACTTTCCTTTCATTCAATCATTCAAACTTGGTATTAGTACGGAAATGACGTCCGTCTGTTAAATATCTCGACAGATGGTTTTTTTTTTTTAAAAAAGCCCCGCCATGCCAAGTTTTTAATGTTTTATAAGTCTTGATCAGGTCGTATAGCTAGGATCCACATGATGCATATAATTACTATGGTGTCATATGTATTCAAGTTGTTTGAAAATTCAAACAAGAACGTGTCCAGCAGGACAATGTCTAAATTAAACAAGCACATAATTATGTACAGCAACTTTCATACTATCAGTTATATACCTAATTACATGACATCTACCAATTAATGTTTAACCCATTCAGCCTTTGTGACGTATTAGTGATAACATTTGCAAACAGTTTAGATCCAGATGAAAGGCCTACTCACTCGCCGTATCATCAGGGTCCATGCTTATAAAGCTTTTAGTTGAGTCTGAGTTTCGTTCTCAAGCTTTTGATTGGTCAGATTTGAGTTCTCAAGCTTTTGATTGGTTAGATTTGAGCCTTTGGCTCAAATCTGACCAATCAAAAACTTGAGAACGAACTCAGACTCAACTAAAAATTTTATAAGCATTGACCCAGATTTGTTTGAAACGCTTAAAGAATTTCTGTATAGAAAGTGAGGAAAATATGCCATGTACGAGAAAAAGTTAAAAAAGGCTATGTTTTTCCTAGGCTGAATGGGTTAAAACGAAAAATGTTTTACAATAGATGTTAGATATTAAAAATTCGAAACACTTTGCACAACATGCATATATAAAACTGTACATGGGTTACAATTTCTGCCATGACATAGTAAACTGTAAACATAGTACACATAGTAAGCTTTAAGATTTGTCTGCATCTACTGATCTATTTACTTGTTAAGCTTTGCTATTTGAAGGCAGCACATATACACTTATGACACTTCAAGAGTTGAATGCATTACTACTTATGAAGCTTTGAAACTTTTCTGTCAAAGTATAATGTCTAAATGTATTTGAAGATGTTTGTCAGTAGTATTTCTGAAATTTGCATGCGCCTGGCCCCTGTGGTTTCCGCGTAATTTTATACAATACTAGTTCTATATGGATCACATGAAAACATGTTACCTATAATAATCCCCACACATATACAGTAAAACTTCGATTATTCGAACACTAAAATACGTATTATTATCGATCTTTAAGACAGGTGGCAGCTTAATGCATGGTGAAAGTCATGCAGAAAGCTCCTCTAGGAGCTTTCTGCATGACTTTCACCATGCATTAAGCAGCCACCTGCCTACAAGGGTCTAACTTCTTCTATACCGAAAATTCGAATAATCGAGGTTTTACTGTATATGATTATAGCACAGTTTAAACTTATCCGATATTTCGATTACCTAAATGTAGAATTCATCTATACAAGGTTTGAACTTAACCTAGATTTGATAGCGACAAATAATCTCGCAATATTTCTCGAGGATCAGGTTGAAAATTAGGCGCCATGGGGCAACAAGCGTTTTCTATAATTTGACCTTGTGTCCTACCATTTATTTTCAGATAACCCAGTATTACATTTGACCTAGATTTCATAGAAACATTTCATATTCTGGCAAATTTATATATTCTGACTAAGTTTCGTCACAATCTTAACTAAAAGGTTATCTCTATGTCTCAACAAATTTGTTTTAGCCTCAGATGACCAAGTTTCGAATTTTACAAAGATTTTTATAAAGACGAACATTTTTATCAAGATCTATTAAGACCGGAAAGAAAGGTTGCCTCAATATTGTTAACTCGGTTCTTACATCATTCAACCTGTTGACCTAGCTTTTAACCCCGGTTGGTCTAGTTTCAAACTTGAACAAGATATTATAAAGGCGAACAATCTGATCAAGTTTCATTAAGATTGGGTAAAATGTGGCTATAGCTGGCTGACAAATTTCTATCATGTTGACCTACTGAATCATCCCAGTTGATCAGGATTTGGGATTGACCAAAAATAAGAATGACCCGTAAATGCGTTGAAAATCACCGCATAGACGTGACCGGTTTCGTCTATGTGGTGATTTTCCAGACTGGATAAATCTGGCTATAGATTACCATCAAATTTCTACCATGTTGATTTGACTTGACCAAAAATAAATAAGAAACAAGAATTCTGGGTTTGGTATTAGCAGGTTTTGACCCGAGTTGATCAAAGTTTGAACTCGACCTAGATTTTGTAGATACATACATTCTGATAAAGATTCTATAAAGTTGATTGAAAGGTGTGACCCGATCAAAAACGAGATGGACACCATCTGGAAAAACCGGTCAAGAGTGATTAATACACGTATATAAGTTGGGATAACTTGCTTAACCCTTTCCCTCATATAAACGTGTTTTCACGCATCTGCAAACAGAGTAGACCCAGATCAGACGGCTCCTAGAGGAGCCGTCTGATCAGGGTCTGCTCTGTTTGCTTAAGGAATTTGATAGATCTGTGTTTTTACTTTCTAAAATAGCTACAATGAACCACCTTTCAGATTTGAGTATAAGTGTTTTGAACATGAATATTCAATGGATATTAAAATTTGGACTAAACATTGAACAGGGAAAGGGCTAACAATCGTCCTAAATAAGTAATTACATACCATTAATTATCAAATGTGATATTGAATCGCAACTAGTCTTTGGCCCATCATCATAATAACAATAATAATAATAACAATAATAATAATAATCAACAATAACAACATCCTTATCATCCTTATCACCATCAATACCATCATAATCAATAGAACACTTGTGTCGCATTAACAGGACGCCCTGTTTATGCATTGTGCATCGTCGCATAGACAAACCCACCAGATCTCTGCGTTTAAAATCACCACACAGACGAAATCGGTCACGTATAACTTATCCAACTATATAAAGTGAACAAATGTAAACATCTGCTTATCCAGTTCGTGCGTAAACATTGTGTCAGCAAGAACTCTGATCTGTTGCATTTTCACTTAATTCTGTTTCATACAGGCGCTTGAGAAGTTGTTAATCAAGTGCCAAACAGCTTGGATCCTGATGAGACACTGAATTACGCTGTTTGCAAATGTGAGTCCGGTCGTACTTAGCATGATAAGGGTTAACCAAAATGTCTTTTCATGCTTTTGCAAACAGAACAGATCAGGGTCCATGCTTATAAAGCTTTTAGTTGAGTCTGAGTTTCGTTCTCAAGCTTTTGATTGGTCAGATTTGGGTTCTCAAGCTTTTGATTTGTCAGATTTGAGCCAGAGGCTCAAATCTGACCAATCAAAAGCTTGAGAACATACTCAGACTCAACTAAAAGTTTTATAAGCATGGACTCATTTCAGACGGCTCCTGCAGTAGCCTTATATCCCGGTCTGCTCTGAATTATCAGGCAATTACATAGATCTTATTCTACAGTTGCTACCATAGCATAGCAAACAACTTTTCATATGCCATTATAAGATTCAGTAAATAAATAGTCCAGATATCACTAAACCTTTCAATGTCGCATAAATACACCACGACAAATAGTTCAGACCCAGATCAGACGCCGCCTTTTTTAAGGCGGCGTCTGATCAGGGATTTCAATTTTTGTCTGAATCTCTATTCATATATTTGCGATTTATTCCATTGAAATTTGCATTTATTTATCTCATTTCCTTATTGTACTAAATGATTTAATAAACATTGGACAATCAGAAATTCGGCGCCGAAAGGGTTTAAACCATGCACGAATTTCCATCAGGTAAATGGTAAAGGTCAATGTGACATTTGTCTCTATATTTTACATGTAGTCGTATGATAATGTATTTAACGAGCTTTGGACGACCAATGAATTTCCAATCTCTGCCGTTTAGCCAAACATGTCAAAATAAAACGCCGACTCATTTATTGAACTTAGCCTGACACAAAGGGCGGTGACTGGATAAGGCAGATCCTGGTATCTAGTGGAATCGCTGTCGACGGAAAAAGCCTGTGAAGAAAGAAGTGAAACGTTTATTGGCCATGCCATACCCCACTTACTCACTGTTGTAATGTATTGCATACACGCTTGTGTTTAATGTAGCATTTCCAATGCATGTTCCATATAAGGAGGGTATAATTTTATTTTCGTTTATAATTGTATTGTTTTAGTTTGATGCTGTGTTAAGTAACCATTATCTCTTTAGTTATGTAAGATAATTTATGTAGGGAAGGGCTGTGTAACTAAGTTGGAAGAACTTGTAGCCCAACCCCATTTCTGTAAAAAGAGAGAAATAAAAATAAGGAAGGTATGATGTACATAGGCTACTGTTCGCACATTTGCAAACAGAGTAGACCCAGGGCAGATGAAAATGAAAATTATTTAATTCTGAAATTTCTGTAACATTCCAAATTTCCCTGTTAAATGTGAAATTATAAACCGCCTCTGTTAAAGTCATGTTTTGAAACCATTATGATAGATAGAGCATTTGCTCTATTTACTACAATGGTTTCAAAGCTATACAATTCTAAAAGTTTCCTTTTCTCTAGTAAAGTTTCCTTTTCGGTAGATTTGTTCAAAGAGCTTTGGTCTAAAAAAACTTTGATGGAATTGGTTAACATTGATTGATATAACAAATAGTTCAGACACTGATCAGAAGGTTTCTGGAGTAGAGGAGTTTTTTGGGTCTACACTGTTAGGTAATATTTAATGTTTGTTTCTACATTAGTTAAATGCTTTCTTTTGGATTGGTTGTTGTCAACAGTATTTTGAAAACGGTTTAGAGTAGCATAGGGAGTTTTCAGAATGCAGTTACAATAGTGTTGTGCCAAACATATGATACGGTCTAGTTTAGTTTACACTCAGCGCTGGCGTTTCATGTTTCCTGGTCGGATTCGATATACAAATGCATTCGGTAACGGTAACAAAGTAATATTTAACCTATTACCTCATAGGCTATTTTTAGATACAACATCTTTAAATGAATCTACCGAAAAGGAGGATTAACTAGAGAAATGGAAAATTATAGGATTTTGTAGTTTGAAACTGTTGTGATAAATAGAGCATTTCCTCCTGTAGGAGCAAATGCTCTATCTATCACAATGGTAAAATTACCTTTACAGAGCCGTCAAAAGTCGTCAATACGAGGGAATGAGTTAAATGAAATCACTAATAAAATAATTTATATCAGTTACTTATTGTCTTTGATTATATGTTGAACTAACCACTGGGTGTCCATCCAAATCCTTTACTAGTGTAAACGTGACGCAGTCTAGGCTATACTCGAAGTAGCATAAAGAGCTGTAAACATTTACAGCACCATAATAGTTTCTTTGTGCAATAGTCGAAACTTCGGATAGTCCCCAAAACTTGACCTGAAAGAAAATATTCCAGACTGTCATTCTGTACGCTATTTTCTCAATTGTCTCTTCCAGTGAAGTGTAGAGACCACAGGGATAAATCAGTCGGTCGAGTGTTTGCTTTCAAAATAGGGATTGCGAGTTACTGTCCATTTCAATTTACTTTGTCACTGAATTTTAGTCGATATTTTATTTCATTTCGGGTCAGATTGACCTTAAATATTCCTCATTTGATCGCATCGTTTTTCAGGAACTCCCATGCTAAATATCCCTCAATATCATGCTGCAACAACAAGGAAGAAAATGCCGAAAATGCATTTTCTACATGCTAATTCGATCAGCTGTTTCTTTGCAAATGGCCGCCGTATGTATGGATCGTGGAGCGTATCATTTATCAACAGGGGTGAATTGCATACTGATATGAAATAAATGACGTAATTTCGTGTATGACGTCAACTTTTAAGAGCTATAATTACCCTTAGTTAAATTCGAACGTTCCACTCGACGTCAATCGTCCGCCATTTGCAATTTTAAATGAACGTGTTTACAATGGGAAAACATTGTTTTTATGCATGAAATCTTTATTTAAAGATGGATTCAAGGGAAACTCGGGCACAGAGTTCCTGAAAAACGATAACACAAGTGGTTTAAATTGATCTCGATCCGGCAAGAAATGAAAACAATTCTCGATTCAAATTCAGTGACATTAAGTAAATTAAAATGGGCAATAGTCATTTGCCTGGTCAGATTAAATACTTTAGCATACAGTAAAACCTCTATTATTCAAACGCTCAAATACATTATCGATCTTGAAGACATATAGCAGGCTTGATACAGATTGAAAGTCTCGGAAGAGCTTTCTGTGTGACTTCCAATATGTATTAAACAGCCACCTGCTTAAAAGGGTCTAAATACTTCTATACTTATTAATCGAATTTACCAACGGAGGTCATTCAATGAGCTCTACAGACCATTAAAGAAAAGAAGAGTAGAGATTGGGGTATACAGACCCGTGTAGTAAATAGTGGAGATTGAGATATACAGACCATTGTAGAAAAGAGGAGTGGAGATTGAGATATACAGACCCATGTAGTAAAGAGGAGTTGAGATTGAGGTATAAAGACCATTGTAGAAAAGAGAAGTAGAGAATGAGGTATACAGACCATTGTAGAAAAGAGGAGTGGAGATTGACGTAAACAGACCCATGTAGTAAAGAGGAGTTGAGATTGAGGTATAAAGACCATTGTAGAAAAGAGGAGTAGAGAATGAGGTATACAGACCATTGTAGAAAAGAAGAGTGGAGATTGAGGTAAACAGACCCATGTAGCAAAGAGGAGTTGAGATTCAGGTATAAAGAGTGGATATTGACGTATACAGACTATTGCAGTAAAGAGGAGCGGAGATTGAGGTATACAGACCCATGGTAGTAAAGAGGAGCGGAGATTGAGGTATACAGATAATTTAGTAAAGAGGAGCTGGGATTGAGGTATACAGACCCATGTAGTAAAGAGGAGTGGATATTGAGGTAAACAGACCCATGGTAGTAAAGAGGAGCGGGGATTGAGGTATACAGACCATTGTAGTAAAGAAGGGTAGATATTGATGTATACATGTTATTGTAGTAAAGAGGAGCGGATATTGAGGTATACAGGCCGGTGCAGTAAAGATGAGTGGAGATTAAGGTATAAAGACCGTTGTAGAAAAGAGGAGCGGGGGTTGAGGTATACAGACCATTGTAGAAAAGAGGAGTGGATAATGAGGTATACAGACCGATGTAATAAAGAGGACTGGGGATTGAGGTATACAGATCCACGTAGTAAAGAGGAGCGAATATTGAGGTATACAGGCCGGTGTAGTAAAGATGAGTGGGGAATAAGGTATAACGACCATTGTAGAAAAAAGGAGCGGAGGTTGAGCTCTACAGACCATTAAACAAAAGAAGAGTAGAGATTGGGGTATACAGACCCGTATAGTAAATAGTGAAGATTGAGATATACAGACCATTGTAGAAAAGAGGAGTGGAGATTGAGATATACAGACCATTGTAGAAAAGAGGAGTGGAGATTGACGTAAACAGACCCATGTAGTAAAGAGGAGTTGAGATTGAGGTATAAAGACCATTGTAGAAAAGAGAAGTAGAGAATGAGGTATACAGACCATTGTAGAAAAGAGGAGTGGAGATTGAGGTAAACAGACCCATGTAGTAAAGAGGAGTTGAGATTGAGGTATAAAGACCATTGTAGAAAAGAGGAGTAGAGAATGAGGTATACAAACCATTGTAGAAAAGAAGAGTGGAGATTGAGGTAAACAGACCCATGTAGCAAAGAGGAGTTGAGATTGAGGTATAAAGACCATTGTAGAAAAGAGGAGTGGATATTGACGTATACAGACTATTGCAGTAAAGAGGAGCGGATATTGAGGTATACAGACCTATGTAGTAAATAGGAGCGGATATTGAGGTATACAGACCATTGTAGTGAAGAGGAGCGGAGATTGAGGTATACAGACCCATGGTAGTAAAGAGGAGCGGAGATTGAGGTATACAGACCATTTAGTAAAGAGGAGCGGGGATTGAGGTTTACAGACCTAAGTAGTAAAGAGGAGTGGATATCGAGGTAAACAGACCCATGGTAGTAAAGAGGAGCGGGGACTGAGGTATTCAGACCATTGTAGTAAAGAAGGGTAGATATTGAGGTATACATGGTATTGTAGTAAAGAGGAGCGGATATTGAGGTATACAGGCCGGTGTAGTAAAGATGAGTGGAGATTAAGGTATAAAGACCATTGTAGAAAAGAGGAGCGGAGGTTGAGGTATACAGACCATTGTAGAAAAGAGGAGTGGATATTGAAGTATACAGACCGATGTAATAAAGATGAGTGGAGATTGGGGTATACAGATCCATGTAGTAAAGAGGAGCGGGTATTTAGGTATACATACTATGTAGTAAAGAGGAGTGGAGATTGAGGTATACAGACCCATGTAGTAAAGAGGAGTGGAGATTGAGGTAAACATACCCATGGTAGTAATGAGGAGCGGAGGTTGAGGTATACAGACCATTGTAGTAAAGAAGGGTAGAGATTGAGGTATACAGGCTATTGGAGTATAGAGGAGCGGATATTGAGGTATATACATGCTAATGTAGTAAAAGGAGTGGAGATTGAGGTATAAATACCATTGTAGAAAAGAGGAGTCGAGATTGACGTATACAGACCATTGTAGAAAAGAAGAGTGGAGATTGAGGTAAACAGACCCATGTAGCAAAGAGGAGTTGAGATTCAGGTATAAAGATTGGATATTGACGTATACAGACTATTGCAGTAAAGAAGAGCGGATATTGAGGTATACAGACCTATGTAGTAAATAGGAACGGAGATTGAGGTATACAGACCCTTGTAGTGAAGAGGAGCGGAGATTGAGATATAAAGACCATTGTAGAAAAGAGGAGTAGAGAATGAGGTATACAAACCATTGTAGAAAAGAAGATTGGAGATTGAGGTAAACAGACCCATGTAGCAAAGAGGAGTTGAGATTCAGGTATAAAGACCATTGTAGAAAAGAGGAGTGGATATTGACGTATACAGACTATTGCAGTAAAGAGGAGCGGATATTGAGGTATACAGACCTATGTAGTAAATAGGAGCGGATATTGAGGTATACAGACCATTGTAGTGAAGAGGAGCGGAGATTGAGGTATACAGACCCATGGTAGTAAAGAGGAGCGGAGATTGAGGTATACAGACCATTTAGTAAAGAGGAGCGGGGATTGAGGTTTACAGACCTAAGTAGTAAAGAGGAGTGGATGTCGAGGTAAACAGACCCATGGTAGTAAAGAGGAGCGGGGACTGAGGTATTCAGACCATTGTAGTAAAGAAGGGTAGATATAGAGGTATACATGTTATTGTAGTAAAGAGGAGCGGATATTGAGGTGTACATGCCGGTGTAGTAAAGATGAGTGGAGATTAAGGTATAAAGACCATTGTAGAAAAGAGGAGCGGAGGTTGAGGTATACAGACCATTGTAGAAAAGAAGAGTGGATATTGAAGTATACAGACCGATGTAATAAAGATGAGTGGAGATTGAGGTATACAGATCCATGTAGTAAAGAGGAGCGGGTATTTAGGTATACAGACTATGTAGTAAAGAGGAGTGGAGATTGAGGTATACAGACCCATGTAGTAAAGAGGAGTGGAGATTGAGGTAAACAGACCCATGGTAGTAATGAGGAGCGGAGGTTGAGGTATACAGACCATTGTAGTAAAGAAGGGTAGAGCTTGAGGTATACAGGCTATTGGAGTATAGAGGAGCGGATATTGAGGTATATACATGCTAATGTAGTAAAAGGAGTGGAGATTGAGGTATAAATACCATTGTAGAAAAGAGGAGTCGAGATTGACGTATACAGACCATGTAGTAAAGAGGACTTGAGATTGAGGTAAACAGACCCATGGTAGTAAAGAGGAGTGGATATTGAGGTAGACATGTAGCAGGCTTGATACAGATTGAAAGTCTCGGGGGATCTTTCTGTGTGACTTGCACTATGCATTAAGCAGCCATCTGCTTAAAAGGGTCTAAATTCTTCTATACTAATTAATCGAATTTACCAATGGAGGTCATTCAATGAGCTCTACAGACCATTATAGTAAAGAAGAGTAGAGATTGAGGTATAAAGGCCCGTGTAGTAAAGAGGAGTAGCGATTGGGGTATACAGACCCGTGTAGTAAAGAGGAGTGGAGATTGAAATATACAGATCATTCTAGAAAGGAGGAGTGGAGGTAAACATACCCATGTAGTAAAGAGGAGTTGAGATTGGGGTATAAAGTCCATTGTAGAAAAGAGGAGTGGATATTGACGTATACAGACCATGTAGTAAAGAGGAGCGGATATTGAAGTATACAGACCTATGTAGTAAATAGGAGCGGAGATTGAGGTATATAGACCATTGTAGTAAAGAAGGGCAGATATTGAGGTATACAGGTCCGTGTAGTAAAGAGAAGTAGAGATTGATGTATATAATCATTGTAGAAAAGAGGAGTGGAGATTGACGTATACAGACTATGTAGTAAAGAGGAGTGGAGATTGAGGTAATCAGACCCATGGTAGTAAAGAGAAGTGGATATTGAGGTATACAGACTGATGTAGTAAAGAGGAGCGGAGACTGTGGTATACAGACCTATGTAGTAAATAGGAGTGGAAATTGAGGTATACAGACCATTGTAGTGAAGAGGAGCGGAGATTGAGGTATACAGACCATGGTAGTAAAGAGGAGCGGAGATTGAGGTATACAGACCATTTAGTAAAGAGGAGCGGGGATTGAGGTTTACATACCTAGGTAGTAAAGAGGAGTGGATATCGAGGTAAACAGACCCATGGTAGTAAAGAGGAGCGGGGACTGAGGTATTCAGACCATTGTCGTAAAGAAGGGTAGATATTGAGGTATACATGTTATTGTAGTAAAGAGGAGCGGATATTGAGGTATACAGGCCGGTGTAGTAAAGATGAGTGGAGATTAAGGTATAAAGACCATTGTAGAAAAGAGGAGCGGAGGTTGAGGTATACAGACCATTGTAGAAAAGAGGAGTGGATATTGAAGTATACAGACCGATGTAATAAAGATGAGTGGAGATTGAGGTATACAGATCCATGTAGTAAAGAGGAGCGGGTATTTAGGTATACAGACTATGTAGTAAAGAGGAGTGGAGATTGAGGTATACAGACCCATGTAGTAAAGAGGAGTGGAGATTGAGGTAAACAGACCCATGGTAGTAATGAGGAGCGGAGGTTGAGGTATACAGACCATTGTAGTAAAGAAGGGTAGAGCTTGAGGTATACAGGCTATTGGAGTATAGAGGAGCGGATATTGAGGTATATACATGCTAATGTAGTAAAAGGAGTGGAGATTGAGGTATAAATACCATTGTAGAAAAGAGGAGTCGAGATTGACGTATACAGACCATTGTAGAAAAGAAGAGTGGAGATTGAGGTAAACAGACCCATGTAGCAAAGAGGAGTTGAGATTCAGGTATAAAGAGTGGATATTGACGTATACAGACTATTGCAGTAAAGAGGAGCGGATATTGAGGTATACAGACCTATGTAGTAAATAGGAACGGAGATTGAGGTATACAGACCCTTGTAGTGAAGAGGAGCGGAGATTGAGGTATACAGACCCATGGTAGTAAAGAGGAGCGGATATTGAGGTATAAAGACCATTTTAGAAAAGAGGAGTAGAGAATGAGGTATACAAACCATTGTAGAAAAGAAGAGTGGAGATTGAGGTAAACAGACCCATGTAGCAAAGAGGAGTTGAGATTCAGGAATAAAGACCATTGTAGAAAAGAGGAATGGATATTGACGTATACAGACTATTGCAGTAAAGAGGAGCGGATATTGAGGTATACAGACCTATGTAGTAAATAGGAGCGGATATTGAGGTATACAGACCATTGTAGTGAAGAGGAGCGGAGATTGAGGTATACAGACCCATGGTAGTAAAGAGGAGCGGAGATTGAGGTATACAGACCATTTAGTAAAGAGGAGCGGGGATTGAGGTTTACAGACCTAAGTAGTAAAGAGGAGTGGATATCGAGGTAAACAGACCCATGGTAGTAAAGAGGAGCGGGGACTGAGGTATTCAGACCATTGTAGTAAAGAAGGGTAGATATAGAGGTATACATGTTATTGTAGTAAAGAGGAGCGGATATTGAGGTATACAGGCCGGTGTAGTAAAGATGAGTGGAGATTAAGGTATAAAGACCATTGTAGAAAAGAGGAGCGGAGGTTGAGGTATACAGACCATTGTAGAAAAGAGGAGTGGATATTGAAGTATACAGACCGATGTAATAAAGATGAGTGGAGATTGAGGTATACAGATCCATGTAGTAAAGAGGAGCGGGTATGTAGGTATACAGACTATGTAGTAAAGAGGAGTGGAGATTGAGGTATACAGACCCATGTAGTAAAGAGGAGTGGAGATTGAGGTAAACAGACCCATGGTAGTAATGAGGAGCGGAGGTTGAGGTATACAGACCATTGTAGTAAAGAAGGGTAGAGATTGAGGTATACAGGCTATTGGAGTATAGAGGAGCGGATATTGAGGTATATACATGCTAATGTAGTAAAAGGAGTGGAGATTGAGGTATAAATACCATTGTAGAAAAGAGGAGTCGAGATTGACGTATACAGACCATGTAGTAAAGAGGACTTGAGATTGAGGTAAACAGACCCATGGTAGTAAAGAGGAGTGGATATTGAGGTAGACATGTAGCAGGCTTGATACAGATTGAAAGTCTCGGGGGATCTTTCTGTGTGACTTGCACTATGCATTAAGCAGCCATCTGCTTAAAAGGGTCTAAATTCTTCTATACTAATTAATCGAATTTACCAATGGAGGTCATTCAATGAGCTCTACAGACCATTATAGTAAAGAAGAGTAGAGATTGAGGTATACAGGCCCGTGTAGTAAAGAGGAGTAGCGATTGGGGTATACAGACCCGTGTAGTAAAGAGGAGTGGAGATTGAAATATACAGACCATTCTAGAAAGGAGGGGTGGAGGTAAACATACCCATGTAGTAAAGAGGAGTTGAGATTGGGGTATAAAGTCCATTGTAGAAAAGAGGAGTGGATATTGACGTATACAGACCATGTAGTAAAGAGGAGCGGATATTGAAGTATACAGACCTATGTAGTAAATAGGAGCGGAGATTGAGGTATATAGACCATTGTAGTAAAGAAGGGCAGATATTGAGGTATACAGGTCCGTGTAGTAAAGAGAAGTAGAGATTGATGTATATAATCATTGTAGAAAAGAGGAGTGGAGATTGACGTATACAGACTATGTAGTAAAGAGGAGTGGAGATTGAGGTAATCAGACCCATGGTAGTAAAGAGAAGTGGATATTGAGGTATACAGACCGATGTAGTAAAGAGGAGCGGAGACTGTGGTATACAGGCCATTGTAGTAAAGAAGAGTGGAGATTGAGGTATACAGGCTATTGTAGTAAAGGGTAGCGGATATTGAGGTATACATGCCCGTGTAGTAAAGAGGAGTAGATAGTGAGTTATACAGACGTATGTAGTAAAGAGGAGCATAGATTGAGGTATACAGACCATTGTAGAAAAGAGGAGCGGATATTGTGGTATACAGACCCATGGTTGTAAAGAGGAACGGAGATTGATGTATACAGACCCATGGTAGTAAAGAGGAGCAGGGATTGAGGTATACAGACCATTGTAGTAAAGAAGGGTAGATATTGAGGTATACATGCTATTGTAGTAAAGATGAGTGGAGATTGAGGATTACAGACACTTATAGTAAAGAGGAGCGGAGATTGAGGATTACAGACACATGTAGTAAAGAGGAGCGGAGATTGAGGATTACAGACACATGTAGTAAAGAGGAGCGGAAATTGAGGATTACAGACACATATAGTAAAGAGGAGCGGAGATTGAGGATTACAGACGCATGTAGTAAAGAGAAGCGGAGATTGAGGATTACAGACACATGTAGTAAAGAGGAGCGGAGATTGAGGATTACAGACCATGGTAGTAAAGAGTGGTGTAGTACAGAGGAGCGGGTAAACGTTTAAATTGAACAAACTTTAGGAACAACGACACTCATTCAAAAACGCCATGCCCTACCATTTTAAGCTCAACTTTTCAAAGTACTGTCTACACGGCTTATTCCTTATGTGTACAGGGTTTATTTCACACACCTCTGTTTTGAAATAGACCATTCCTTCTTCATACTCAAAGAAAACTATTCATATATTATGTCATTAATACGCGTACTATTGAATGAAGTTCTACCAAATGGGATCTGAGCAAAGATAAGAAAAGTCTAGTCATGCATATTTTTGCAACAATCTAACAACTGAACATTCATTAAGTGACACATCAATGAAACGTTAATACGATTCAGTTTATTATCTGAATTCAATATGTTTCTTGGTAACGCACCTAAATGCAATAATTTAATACTTGAAAATACCACAAAGACTAACAATTGATCAGAAAGTGTTCCAGTTACTAGTAATCTTACATAGAAAGGTTTCAAGTTACTATCTTAATTAGTAAGATTTTAAATTACTAGCTATCTAGAAAGGCATCATTGACAGATATCTTCCTATAGCATAACTTCAAATTACAAATTATCTTAACTATGAAATGTTTCGAGTTACGAATTTATCTTGATTAGATTGGTTTCAAGCTGTTATCTTAACTATAACGCTATTTAGTTACCACCTATCTAAGTATAACGGTCTCAAGTTACCATCTATCTAACTAGAAAGATGTCGAGTAACCAGCAATCTTAATTATGAGTTAGTTACCAGTTATCTGAACTCAAAAGTCTTTCTTTTTAATATTACACTTCTGGAATCAAGTGTCAAAATACACCTTATCGTACTAACTCAATAAACCCCAGCACGTGTATGTGGTAATTAGCTAAGAGCCTTAGTAAGTAAAACTTCGACATCTCGAACTAACAAAGATTCGAGTCATCCAACGTCTAATAGGAACGATTTCGCTTACTGCAGGTCTACAGTAATACCGAAAGCTCCTACAGGATTACATTCGACCAGCATGAAGCTGTCATATGTGTTTCCAGGTGCGGATCCAGGATTTCAGATTAGAGGGGGCGTAGTTTTAAAAGTTGGTTGACTCGGATTAAATCGGTGTTTTTTTGGTTTTTACTGCTGGATCTAATACCCCTCTTAATCCGCACCTGGTTTCTAGATATGTGTAATATATTTTAGAACCATTATCTTTTTGGAAGGATCGAAAATTTACTTCGAGTTATCCGAAATCGAGGTATCGAAGCTCAATTATATAGCTTGTAACCTCGTTTTAAAAGCTAATTACATTGTCATTGTTATTTAACAACATACTATTTGCGATAACAGATATATAACTGGATATCGATATATGCCGATAGTACAAGTCACCCTGATTTAACGATAATAGTTTTCTGTTGTTTTTATGAAAATATCTCGAGTTGTCATTTGCGAGACATTTTTTTGTCACATATCCGTTTAAACTAACGTAAACGTTTTCACCAAACATTTAGTGATTATGTGATGGCAAAATATGTCACTATACATTACCTCGATCCAAGTTCCTGCTGTAGTTAGCCCTGCAATCACCCATTGTGATTCACACTTTTGTCTACACGGTACTAAAAATGAATTACTATTGACGTCTCTACGGATGTTATTAAGCGGCAGCGGCCTTACACCAAACACAAGAGAATCTGGAAATACGAGAATAATAGTTTGATAACTAGGATTACATGCAACCCCATGGAGGTTATACAAGTGTTTGCGAGTCCGAGAACATTCTAAAGCATCTGATTGATCAGATACTTGCGAATGATTACAGACACACACCAAGGACCCGGTTGTTTGCAAGCACAGTCGATCAACCCTTATTCTGCTAAGCAAATTGCTTGAATAAACTTATTCAATATCCAAGTTGTTTGATGTTTGGTCAGAACATTTGCGTAAAACATTTGAACGAATTGGAAGTGTGTCAAAACAGCAACAGATTAGAATTTAAGGAGACATTAATTTTGTCAGCAAGAATAAGAGTATGACTATCATGATGAGAAACTAGAAAACTGACTCAGTCAGCAAGGGCCCTGCAGATGATATTTTGTTGAATATGGCATGTTTGATAAATCAAGGGCAGATAACTCTGGACATGGTGATCTCATTCAATCAGAAAACTGTCCTCCTCTCATAATACTAAGCATATGCCCTTAATATGAACCACGTATTTGAAGTGTTGTTAGAGTTATCACGTCACATCAAAAGTGTTGACAATTGTTTATGGTATTTTGGATGAATTAAGGGCAGATAACTCTAAACACAGTGATCCGATTAAACCCCTAAACTATAGGCATCTTCCTCTGATGATACTACGCATATGCTCCTAATATTAAACCAATATGTAAAGTACTGTTTTGATTATCGCGCCACATAAAAAATGTTGACAACTGTTTATGGCATTTGGATGAATCAATGGCACCGCTCTCGTTATTTGAGCTACTCTTAGCTGAGCAGGGAGAACTTCTAAATCTCCATGTCTCGGGAGTCTCTCCTCGTCTTGAGACTTTCTGACCTGGGCGACGATTTCTGTTCAAGATGGCAGCCGATTGGACCATGTCCTCAAATTTTTTAAAATCCATGGCTTCTTCCTCCTGTCTCAGCTTTCCAGCATCTACTGCCGGCCACCCTGGACCATTCGACCAGGTCCCCTTGCTGAATGCCCACAACCCCAGGGTTGGTATAAGAGCCTCCTCCCAAACGTCTTATTGACTCAACTCAAGCGGTGGGAGCTGCGCCAGAGGCAGTAAATGGGTGTTGCTTATATCATAGACCTCCTAGCTGCTACAGTAAAGCTAGGTTCAGGGTATCTTTCCTTTGAAGTTACCAAACGCCTTTCCTACCAGCTGGGTCATTCGGCTCAGCTGGCACTGGGCATAGAAATACTTCGCTGTGGTCGCGACTCTTTTATCGAATCCGCCTCTGTCCTGCAAGAGACCTCCAAGGAATAATAGCGGCCGGATCCCTTTGCCTCCGAGCTTCTTTTTGGTGGCAAACGTAAGGAGAAGGAACAGATGCACAAGACTTTTTCAAGGACTTCTCCGGCATCTGGCCCTTCTCCTTTGAATATCCCAAAGGTCCCTACGGCTACGCACAAGTCTTCTAAGGGATATTCTTAGCCCGAGGGGGAAAAGCGGCCTTAAGAACAATCCATCTTTTCCCCTTAATGGTTTAATGTAGGTTGTTAAGGGTTCGGGTAGCTGGGTAAGGGTTCGGGTAGCTGTGTACGGGTTAAGGTAGCTGGATAAGGGTTCGTGTACCTTGTTAAGGCATCGGGTAGCTGGATAAGGGTTAACGCATCTGAGTTTTGGTTCAATCTAAGGAAGCTGGGTTGGGGTTAAGGTAGTTTGGTAAGCGTTTAGGTAAACGGGTAAGGGTTCGGGTTATTTGGTATAAGTGGCTGAGGTAGATAGGTAAGGGTTCGTGTTGTTTTTAAGGGTTCATGTAGCTGGGTAAGGGTTCAAGTAGCTAGGTTAGGGTTAGTTTTAGTACCAAAATACGTCCCCTGCTGTGTAATCTAACGTTGGCTATTATCATTTACCTACTACCGGAAAGAAGTCCGCAAGTACTGCATGGCTCATCCGCAGCCATGGCTATGTATTAACCTGCCCTAACACAGCCACGTTGCCAATCTCCTTTGCAGAGTTGATGTTCGTTACTCTCACATACACCTCTGCGATGGGCTCATGCCAAGAATCTTGGCAAAACCAATAGTTTGTGTGTTTATGGTTATGTGAGTCGATAGTTTATATCAAAATAGCCTGAATCAAGAATAAGTAGCTTTTGTTTTATCATAAAACTGGTAACAGTTTAATTTCAGAGAATATTTGATGACCTATTTTCATGCCGCTTTACGCTTCGAGTATTGCACAAGTGTAAACAAACAAAATGGAATGATGTCTGCTCAATATTTCGAAAACAGTTTCTACAAATTATAGATTCCGAACTTCTTATAAGGGCATTGGAATTCTGCTATAACCCCAAAGGGCTCACAACTTATGGGAAATCCCAGTCATAAGCCAACAGAGCAGACCCCAATCCGTTGAACTGTCAAAGACACGCACAAAGCAATTTACTTTCTGTTTTGTACGGGAGGTAGTTTCATTTCGGACTACTTTCTGAGCCAACTACAGAGGCATATGTAATGTAGCCGGGTGTAAGAGATTGCCACGTTGCTACATAGCTTATTTTCCGGTTGGCCATATTGTCATACAACTTTCGCCTCCCGGGTTTATCATCTACAATTACCTATTGAGATATTTTCAACTTTGTTCTTCCCATCGCCGGAATTACAGGGCAGTATTTCCCTGTGTTTGTTTTGTTTTATAGTCCATAAATATCTTCTTTTTCAGCCAGTAATATGCCCAAAGGTCAGCCTAAAGCTTCCTGAGGACACTTTACTGCAGAATGGGATACCCACTCCGAGTGTCTTATTTGCTGCGGGTGCACCCGCCTGTCTAAGTGCCCCATTTCTTTTTGCTGGAGCGAGGAGGGTCGCGGCGCCTCAAATACAATGAGAGGGTCGTTCACATACAACCTCTAGGTCTTCGGAGCCTCCTACTCCTAAGTGTTCGGACGGTTCCATATGACGTATGTTCCTTCACACTAAATTCAGATTATTCTTAACAAATATGACTCACATATTTAGCATATATCGTGTCTACATTCTTCGAAACACAGTCGAGTCCATGATTCATTTTCTCATTGAATATTTACAAACTTATTAATTACTTCGCTTGCTATTCGCGTCAATATACTTACCAGTAAATAGTGAAGACCCAGATGAGACAGCTCCTGCAGGAGCTGTCTCATCAGGGTCTGCACTATTTACAAGTTGACCGTGCAACCAGTGCACTCCACAGCAGTGATTGCACAGCGAAATACTTGTACACAGTGAAGATATATGTAATTATACAACAGGGCATGGGTAAAGAAGGAGAAATGTATTTTAAAATTCAGCAAGCGAAGGGTTAACAATAACGACACTGCGTTACACTGTGTCTCATTTGGATCCAAGCTGTTTGCAAATAAGAGTCGGGACATGGGTTTATGTAAAATTACCATGAATAACACTTATTCTTTACAATTTTCTGAAAAGCATTCAGGATGCCATTTAACCATTTCCCTTATATGTTTATTCCAAATTTCAATACATTCTGAATATTCATGGACAAACTAGTTATAATGAAATATAGAAGGTGGGCTATTGTAACTATATTAGAAACTAAAGAACAATACCTATCAAATTGGATAAGCTTCCTGATCAGACTGTCCTATGGGAAACGTCTGATCTTGGTTTTCTCTCTTTCCAAAGGCATAGGAAAGCGTATTTATGAAGTAAAATTTAATGGACAACAACATTACCCTCATCCTCATAAATATTCAGAAATAATGACACAGTTTCTATGTATTACCCGAACTTTGACAATGATGTATCAACAAAGGAAGTTTTAGTTTTGACATAAACTGTACAATCAGAATTAAATCATAATTTCATATACAAACAAAGCATACGCTGAACAGATGGCTTCTTCGGCAGCCGTCTGATTTTTGTCTACTCTGTTTTCAAAGACGTACAGGATTTAACAGAAATTCAGATAGTATTACCAATAAACATAGATGTAAAATGCAACTTTGCAGTTCAGCACACAAATTGTGATACAGCATGTCATTCAAATAACAGGAGAAACAAACATTTCTTGTTTTTTTAATTCAATTTCTAGTTTAATCATTTTCTTTAAAACGTTACACGATACACAAAATATACAATAATACGTTCATTCTTATAATAAAAAAATACTACAGTGGAACCGAACTTGGATATCGCGACTTTTCCCGGACCTATTTCTTTCTCGATGAGACAGCTTAACCCATTCCCTGATATTGATGACTTTTGACAACTCTGAAAAACCATTGTGATAAATAGAGCATTTGCCCCTAATGGTTTCAAACTACACAATTCTAAAAGTTTTCTTTTCTCTAGTTTATGCTCCTTTTCGGTAGATTTATTCAAAGAGGTTGTATCTAAAAATGGCCAATGAGATGATGGGATAATGCAGGTAGCAAGTAATGAGCATGAGGTTTCAGTTTTATTTGCGATCTGCATCAAACTGTAGCTTGTCTTTATAAATATTTGCAGTCGGGAATATTAGAACACTTTTGTATTACACATGTTTGGACGGGACCGAATTAATTAATATGAAATTATTCTGAAAGTGGGAGATTCTTCGAAAGAAAAAGGTAGCAATGCAAATAGAGAAAACTGCAGACGCGGTTTTTATTGAGCCTGTTCATAATTAGTTATTAAAAGTGCAACACTACTCACGCCCCAATCACCGGCTTAAGCAGTATTCAATTTTCAAAACTAATAACATCAAAACTAATGATCCCGAAGGACCAGACAATATAACAACACTGAGAATGCAGTACGGGGCGACTTTTTACGTCCGTCACATAAGCACTTAACATCTGCTGTTATGAAGTACATATATTCTGAAAGCGGGAGGTCCTTCGAAAGCAAACGTAGCAATGCAAACAAAGAGAAAGAAAATTGCAGACTCGGTTTTATTGAGTCTGTTCATGAGTAGTACTTAAAAGTACAACATTACCCCCGCCCCCAAGTACCGGCTTAAGCAGTATTCAATTTTCAAGAAGTACGTGGCGAGTTTTTACGGCCACCTGCTGTTGTAAAGTACATATATTCGGAACTAATAATATCAAAACGAATAATCCCGAAGGACCAGAAAATATAACAACTGAGAATGAAGTACGGGGCGACTTTCTTCGGCCCCACATAAGCACTTAACACCTGATGTTGTGAAGTAAACTTGAGTTATATCAAAGTTCGAGATATCCGAGTTCGAGATACCGAAGCTTCACTGTACAATTTTCCTTGTACGTTATCTGAACTGCCTTTACAAACTGTGTAGGCCCACACCAGACGGCTCCTATAGGAACTGTCTGTTTGCTTATGAAATAATTATACATATCCGATTCTACAGTTTCTGTAACAGCTAAATATTCATGTATTTATGTGTCATTATAAATATAATATTGTATGTGCATGGTGTCATTGTTTCTTACATGAGTACTCATGACGTAAATAATAAAACCAATCCAAACAAATTCAATGATATCAACTTTGTGAATGAAATAACCACCTCCGTGTTGAATATTCATGTAAGAAATAATGCCATCATGGATATTAATAAGTGATCTTTTATAATGGCTAATATACGCTGGACTGTTATGTATTGGTAGATACTAAGCCAATAGAGCAGACCCTGATCTGGCGGCTCTTGCAGGAGCCGTCTAATCAAGGTATTAACACCTTCAGAATTTATAATCTTCACAACAGCAGGTGTTAAATACTTGTGTGGCGGCCGTAAAACGTCACCCCGTACTTCATTCTCAGTGTTGTTATACCTTCTGATCCTTCGAGATCATGAATTTCAGTATTACTTGATCTGAAAATTGAATATCGCTTAAGCCGGTGCTAGGGGGCGTGAGCAGTGTTGCACTTTCAATTACTGTTCATGAACAGACTCAATAAAACCGAGTCTGCAATTTTCTATTTTTGTGTTGCAATTTTCTCGGGGGATCACTTCTCTTCAGAAATTATAATATTTTTGAAAATGCTTGAAAGATCGGTGCGTATTTTAATAGGTAGAAGATATCGTTTCCTTCAGTTTTCAAAGTTTCTTTCTAAAATCAATATGGAAGTGTCGAACAGTTTTTGGGCTCTGATGGGATCCAAATTATTTACAGAAGTCACGACAGTTATTCGCTGTTTGCGCAGACAAACTGCAAACTTTGTCGTCTGCTACAATTTTATTTTCATATTTTTCTTCACTTTTGTTTAAAAAACATTGTCACAATAGCAAACAGTTTAGATCCTGGTGAGACGCTGAGCTACTCGGCGTCTCATCTGGATCTAACCTGTTTGCATAGACAATAGTAGTATAAGGACTCCATTCTAGACCGGATAGATTTTGAGTAGTCGGACACCGGATCTGATCCTACACTGTTACATAGAATGCTTTTGTCACTACAGTAATATAATTTCCCTTAAAGTAATCGAAGCACTGAAGGAACAGTTATGTATTGGTGTAACAAAGTTCTGTTCTTTTTTTCAAGTATTTCTGTTGAGGATTTGGTGCAAAACTGCTTCATCGTCTTCACTAAAGTGGCGATGTGACAATAGTTTTGCACCCAATATTTGCTATGATGCGAGAAATTGTATAAAGGTTTGTTCAGTTGGTTACACTATAGATATTTTTTTTTATAAGTTATTGAGTTATTTGAAGAATAATTTGCTAAGGCATGCCTATCCTGAACTCTGAGTAGAGGAATGAAATAAGTATAAGGTGCTGCATTTTGTGTAAAACATTTATTGGAAAAGCTCAGCAATTGATTGGGAAACACCATGATAACAAAAGGCTGCATGCATGAAGCCCTGAGCAGCGTTTAAATGTGTGTGTAGTGACCAACATAGTTTGCGTTTTAACCCTTTCAACGATAAGTAACTCTTGTGGGATTTTATGTTGTCATATATATTTATTCACCAAAATATGAACCAGTGTACATGGAATCTTGGGTAGTTTTTCAGATACTGTTTTAAATTAACAAACAGTGCAGACTCTGATCAGAAGGTTTCTATAGGAGCCTTCTAATCTGGGTCTACTCTGTTTGAGAAAGTAATGAGTACATAAAACAGATCCAGTCTGTAGCAAAGAATCAAAGTTGTTATGTTTATTAAAGTTTGAAACGTCGATCAAAACGATAAAATTTGAATCAAATATCTATTACAGTTTCTGACACATGGACTTTAAAAACAAAAAACTTAACCAACAATGAAACATCTAAATTGAAAAAGAGGCATAAACATGCCTAGTCTGTTTGCTAGTTGTTAACCTAATGAGTGCAATACTCTATCAGTAAACAAACAACGATATTGTATATATTGTACACATATTGTATATAATGTTGTCTAAAGAATATTCAATGCCCTGATCACGTAATAAGCAGAAGTTATCGTTGAATCAGTTTGCGCCCCATTCTCAGCATCATGTATACACAGCTTCCATTACAATGAGTATATTTCAACCAATCAGCATATTAACAGTGTTTTATTTATAATAAATAACTCGAATGACAAACCGCCTCACATATTTGAATATATACACAGTACCGACTTTCATAAGGTATACAACAAACAAAATGAAGTTTAAAAGTGAACTAACTTTGAAACATAAATTAATTAAATTAAACAAAAAGTCAAAAAGGGAGATAACCAGGTATATACAAAACAACAGATAACTATCATGCTCATGTCACGCAGTGGTCATAAGCTATATCCGTGGACAAAAAAGCACATTCTTCTGCAAAATTGTTCTCACAGCAAACCTCAGAAAAAAATGTCATAAAAATGTCATATACTGACCTACACATGGAAGACACATCCACTGTGAACACGGTCAGTAGGGTTCATATTCTGGGCGAACACTGACCTACACATGGAAGACACATCCCCTGTGAACACGGTCAGTAGGGTTCATATTCTGTGCGAACACTGACCTACACATGGAAGACACATCCACTGTGAACATGGTCAGTAGGGTTATATACTGACCTACACATGGAAGACACATCCACTGTGGACACGGTCAGTAGGGTTATATACTGACCTACACATGGAAGACACATCCACTGTGGACACGGTCAGTAGGGTTCATATTCTGTGCGTACACAGGAGAACTATTTCTTCAATGCTATTCGGTTTTCCCTTCAACGCACAGATGATTTCCAAAACTGACCTAACAATAACAAGGGGCGGCATAAGCCCATTGCTACAAAACGTATCATCTTGATCCCAACCGTTTGACAGGCTTGTCGTGGTTTTTCATATCGCAAAGGCCACAATCCAACTATGCAGACCTTTACGCCTAAAGAGTTAAACTGTTCTGCAAAGAATGGTTGTTTCATCAAAATCCATTGTTCTATTCCACTAATGCTTTTAAACCGACTGAGCGACAGACGTGACCCATATAAGACAACTATTTACTCGTGGTCGTCTTATGTATCCTAACTGTTAACAAATACCAGTCTGATCATCTGTAGCAGCATAAGGATTAACCTCTTAACGGTACCGAATTTTTCGAGAGAAATAGCTCCAACACACCATAGCTTTAACGATCTTCCTAAATAATTACGTTGGCATATATACGAATCTTTTCATTGAATACCATTTGTCTATAAAGTACTATTATAACTTCCCGTTTAGTTAGAGTTCGAATTGACGTCACATCTGGACCCAGGCTGATTGCAAATCGCGGATTCTTCCTCGCCAGGCTAAAGGTTATGGTGACTAATGAGATTTATTCGGCTAGCTCAAAACCTAAATATAAGTCGGAGCTTTATTGAACGCTAATGGCTATTACTTCGGACTGCTAAAAAAGGGATGTGATTCATCACCTGCTCCCATGACTACACTAGGAGAATGCCCTACCATTTTAGATGATAACGCCCCGAACTTCATTCTCAGTGTTGTTATATTTTCTCGTCCTTCAGGATCATTAGTTTTGATGTTATTAGTTTTGAAAATGAATACTGCTTAAGCCGGTCTTAGGGGACGTGAGTAGTGTTGCACTTTTAATTACTACTCATGAAGACTCAATAAAACTGAGTCTACATTTTTTTCTTTTTGCGCTTCTACTTTTGCTTTCGAAGGATCATACATTTTTAGAATACAATGTATATTTGTTTGTAATATACCCTGTGGGCAAAGAGACCCATAATCTACTGGTAACCACAAACGCAACGATTCTTTAACTGATTCATTTAGAAATAATATTAGCTTTATATATATGTCAGAGCTACAGATAAACGTGCATACCCAACTACTAAAATCGTCATTTCTCTACCAAACCCTATACTATGATCACTCTTTCGGATTCGGTGGAGAAATAAAGACGTTATTCTTGAAAATGTTTAAATTCACTCATTTTATCTGGACCTCTGATATGTGTGTATGAATATTAACTAGCTATATAAAAAGTTATGTACATGTAACACATCATAAACTAGGGATAGTTGACCGCGGCAGAAACCGTACAATCAGACCAATCTCATTTCATAAACCAACGGATTATGATTAAGCCTCTGAATGCGGGACGCGAATGCGGTTGTTTTTACAAACAGTGTAGACCCAGATCAGAGGGACCTTTGCGGAGTCCTCTGATCAGGGTTTGCATTGTTTGTCAAATTCCCAGCAAGTTTAAGCCTTCTAGCCTCAGCGAACTCTACAGATGAAACGCTGATTGGTTATTTAATTCTAAACGGGTTAAAGACCAACAACATATTTCCTTCGACTGGTCATCATACAGAGTGTTTTCCTGCTTACCGTGTTTCCATTTGTAGAAAACAGAGTCTGGCAGTGTCTCGAAATCTGATATCGGGTCGCTGCATCTGTATGGCCTGCAACCAACACACTTGCGACTACTGGCTTGGTAACTAATCCCAAAGCAGTCATCTTCACTTTTGCATTTAAACAGGCAGGAAATGTCACTTGGAGCATGGATGATAAAGGTTCTTCTATCCTTTGGACACATAATATTCGCTAGGGCAGCATCAAGCCGAAATTCATTGCGATCTTTGTGAGAACTGCACGAAGTTGCAATCACACTCAGTGCAATAACGGTCAAAGATAAAATAATGTTCGCCATCTCTTCAGGTGAATAATAATGCGTTAACCTGTAGTTTGAAAGTCAATTAAACGAACCAACTGAGAGTGTCCACTTGATTCTTTATACCAAAATAAACTGTATAATGTCCTAAGACGTATGGTCACAAAACGTTTGGATCTTCTTCAATTAAAGCTAAAGATATGTTAATTCTTCAGCTTGTACCTGTTGATATCTGCTAACATATTGTCACATAGTTCTTAATGATGGAATTTCTCTGAAATATCGTTATAGTCGAAGTCGCTTGCCTCGCCGAAATGCGCAGCACTTGTCTGGATAGCCTGAATTGAAGCAGCACAGTTGTCAGGCAACACAAATACAATACAGTAAAACCCCGTTAATACGACCACCTAAAAGAGGTATAATTCTGGGTGCTGGGTGCAGGTGGTAGCTTAATGCAGGACAAGTGTAATGCAGAAAGCTCCTAGAGGAGCTTTCTGCATTACGTTTGTCTTGCATTAAGCAACCACCTGCTTATAAAGACACCGATGTTTATTCATTAAGTGGTCGCATTAGAGGGGTTCTACTGTACATGGAACGACTGCATAAATAATATCACCAGAATGCGCATCGTTGCGCACAGGAAATTTGTAATTCTACTGAGTTATGCGTTTCTAAAAGGGCATGTCTACCAAGAGGTAACCCTTTAAATGCGATAACCGAGTATTAAGGCATTTGTAAACAGTTTAGGCCTAGAACAAAGGGTTCCTGGTAAAGCCCTGTGATGGAAGAATTCACTACCTTTTATAAAATCATTTTCTACAGTGATACATTTTGAGTTTTTACTTAATAACATTCACAAAGGGAAGATTCAGTTCTAATGATTTAGCAACTTAAGGGTTAATTTTGTCCTAGCTGGCCTTTTTACTCACATATACAACGGTAGCATATGCTACAGCTCACAACTAATTTATCATTCGTATAGACCACATAAATTCTGTTTTCATTGTTACAATTTATATTTATGATTTGAAAAGGTGTTTTCGATTTCATAAACTGTCTGTTTTATGAATATACTGGCTACCAGAACTAAAACTTATGCCTCGCTTACATGTCCGTACAACGTTAGTAAAACTGCAGATAAGTAAGGAAACTGCATATTGAGCTGAAATGCCTAGCTCGAACATCGGAATTCGAATATATATAAGGAAACTGAATGTCGAGGTGGAATGCATAGCCCTATCGACCAACAAATATATGTAAGGAAACTGAATGTCGATATGGAATACCTAGATCGTCCATTTGCAATCAAATATGAGTGAGGAAATTGAATATCATGCATTTGAAGGAAATTAAATACGGAGCGAGATAGAATGCCTATCTCGCCTTCGACATTCAAATATATGTAAGGAAACTAACTATTCATGTGGATTAGCTTGCTCGTCTATCGGCATTCGAAAACATGTAAAGAAATTGAATATTGAGCTAGAATGCCTAGCTCGTTTATTGGCATCCAAAAATATGTAAGGAAACTGAAACTGAAAACTGAGATGGGAAGCTTGCTCGTTTGAATATAAGTAAGGAAACTAAACACCAAGGAAGGATGTCTAGCTGGTCTATCGGTATTGGAGTATAGGACATTGAATATCGAGGAGGAATGACTAGCCTTTTTATACACATTCGCATATAATTATGGAAGAAAGATGAATGTCGGGCTAAAACGTTTTACTTCGAATACCGAGATTGAATGCCTAGTTCGACCATTGGCATTCGAATATATGTAAGGAAACAGAATATTGAGCTGGAATGTCTTGCTTGACCACGAAGCTGGTTATCGATGTATTATACTTAGTTGACGCATCAGGTTTGGTGTTCATATGGCTACTCTGCATTCGTGCTAATATGGGACAACTCTACATTCTAACTGGAATGTCTAGCTCGCCAAATCAGGCCACAAGTTCTCTCACCATAAGAAACCACCCTTCGCCTACACTTTACACGTCAGTATGTTTACAATGACCTAAACAGTGCTAATAGAAACACTTGCGTAAGAACATGATATATAGATATGTATAGAGGATAAGAAATACACAACAAAACCAAAACGAATCGACAGATACATACACAGACAGACAGGCGAAGACTTGATCTTAACGACATACCGGGAAAAAATAAAGTACTTCTGTAGCAATGTAATTTACAGTCTTATCTGTTATTTCTTATCGCCATGTGGTGGTGTTTTAGAATTAGTTTTTAAAGTTATAAAACAGTAACTTCGCTTCAGTAACTTTTCTCTCGGTTAGTACTTCTCTTTTATAATGAATGATGTCCCGACAGTTTAAGAATCAATTGTAGAAGGCAAATATGAATTGTGTAGCACCAAACGTGTTTATTTTAATTTTATAATTGTTTTGAATCATCTGATAATTCAGCAGACACGCATAAGTATCCAATAAGTAGTTTCGGTAATGCCCGTAGCCGGTCGTCAATGAAGGGAAATAATCTACTAGGTGGCGGCAGCACCACTCACTACGATAACACTTGTTGCTCAGTATGTGTTGCACTCTTGCGCCGAACGTCAAGCTAGTCACATCTCATTATCCCTTTCCCTCATATTGACGACATTTGACGACTCTGTAAGTCACTTTATGAAACCATTGTGATAAATAGAGCATTTGCTCCTATAGGAGCAAATGCTCTATTTATCACAATAGTTTCAAACTACAAAATTCTAAAATTTTCCTTTTCTCTAATTAATGCTCCTTTTCAGTAGATTAATTCAAAGAGGTTGCATCTAAAAATAGCCTATGAGGTAATGGGTTAATAGTACCTGCTGGGGATTTGGGCATATATAGTTGATGGTAAATTTCACTCCCTCGCATTATTGAAGGATTAGAATCAATCTACCAGCGTGCAGCCCGGATCGTAGTTCTTCTGTTAGAAGATAGATATAAAGCTGCAAAGTAGTTGGCTTCAAACGTCCCAGAGAGCAGAAGCGCCACTGTAGCAGCTTCAAAAGATGGCTTTTATGAAGCAAAGTGACAGGCTATAGAAATTAGGCTTCAAAGTGACAGGCCTCAGTGAAGCAATAGAAGTTAGGCTTCAAAGTAGCAAACATCCATAACAGGATAATTATGTCTCTCCCATATTTATATGGGGCATATTTAAATGTAAATTTATTTACATTTCTGTCTGGACGATAACTCCTATGTGACTCATGCCATTGGATTGAAACTTCACACATGGAAAGATAATGATGCGAAGAAGTGTTCTGCACAATATCCATAACTATGGCTTCACTAATATTGGAGTTATTGCCCCTTGTAAATTTATTCACATTTTTGTCCGGACGATAACTCCTTTATGGCTCATGCCATTGAACTTTCATACATTGAAAGATCATGTTGAGAGAAAGTTTCATGCACAAGGTCCATAACTCTGGCTTCACTAATATAGGAGTTATTGCCCCTTGTAAATTTATTCACATTTTTTGTCCGGAAGATAACTCCTATGTGGCTCATGCCATTGTATTTAAACTTCATACAAAGAAAGATCATGATCAAGGAAGTGTCATGCACAAGGGCCATATCTCTGGTATCAATATTTTGGGGTTATTAGCTGTTATCAAATTTTTCTTTAAAAATTGGTGTGGAAAGCGCATAATGAGGGGAAGTATCATTCATCAAGTTCATTACTATGGTAGCAATATTTTGAGCTATTTCCCTTTACATATTGTTTTTGTTAGAATTGTTTGTCTGTCTGTCACACATATTCGGTCGAAGGTTCATGTACATAACTGAAATTGGACAATGTGTGGGTGAGAGGGGTAGTGGGGGACATCCGTTTTTGTGACAAAACCTCTAGTTATAATTATATTGATTCAATTTGTGATTATTATTGTTAGTTCATATCCAATCATTTATCTAATCAAAGGAAAATGAGTCCATGGGTAATTTATATAATATTCAGCATTACAATTCTATTCTAATTATCGGACAGATAGTCCTTAGGAAAAGTTCTTATACATTCATATTACTTTCCTATAATATCGGCTCCCAAGAAGTGGAAAACCGTTGCAGTCAGATTACGGTAAGAATAACCGTTTCAATTACCAATATTCGAGTGTACCAAACGCTGCGATACACCATTATAATAGTTTACTAACATTCAGGTTGAACAAGTAGATCAAGGTCCATGCTTATAAAACGTTTAGTTGAGTCTGAGTTCGTTCTCAAGTTTCTGATTGGTCAAATTTGAGCCTTTGGCTCAAATCTGACCAATCAAAAGCTAGAGAACTCAAATCTGACCAATCAAAAGCTTGAGAACGAAACTCAGACTCACCTAAAAGCTTTATAAGCATGGACCCTGGTAATAACTAAGCCCTACATCTTAACAAGTACCCATAATACACAATAACCATTTCCCTTATATAAACGTATTTTCACGCATTTACACACATTGTAGACCTAGATCAACAGGTCCTATAGTAGCTGTCTGATCGGGGTCTATTCTGCTTGCTTTTCACATGACATATATTTATTTCTACGGATTTAGTCATAGCAAAATAATCCTCGAAAAGTTCACTTTATAAATATCAGCTATTAAATATTAATAATGCTATTCTTTGAACAGGGAAATCGTTAAATTCTCGTTTTTGTCGTACCCTTTATTCCTTTTTTACAGTTACTCTGTTTGAAGCTCAATCATTGAGTACATTTGCGATAGGTGGATAGTTTGTTTCACTTAAATATGTTTTCGTTTTACATACACTTTACCAGTACATTTGCCAACGGGGTTGTTGTAGATTAGTCGGAGAGGGGGAACGTTTATTTAACCCTTCGCTTGCTATTCGCGTCAATATACCTACCTGTAAATAGTGAAGACCCAGATGAGACAGCTCCTGCAGGAGCTGTCTCATCAGGGTCTGCACTATTTACAGGTTGATTGTGCAACCAGTGCACTCCACAGCAGTGATTGCACAGCGAAATACTTGTACACAGTGAAGATATATGTAATTATACAGCAGGGCATGGATAAAGAAGGAGAAATGTATTTTAAAATTCAGCAAGCGAAGAGTTAAACTGCGCGATAATTGTAGAAAGTACAGAAGCATATCTTTACTATTTCATAAGCAAATAGAGCAGACCTTGGTCAGACGGCTCCTACAGTTTCCCTTTGATAACGGTCTTCACTGCATGCAAAGGGGCAGAAAGACGTAATTATTGAGTCAAGGATTAAAAAGTCCATATACAAACAGTTAAGAGTCAGATCCTGATCAAGATCTGTATTTTTGCTGAATCAATAAACCACATTGACATAAATGTACAGGCCCTGGCAAGACGCTATTTTCAGAGACTGCCACTAAGTTAAGTCTACATTATTCGCAAGTCGCCATTTTCACATTTTATTTTTGCCGACGTTCTAGGAAACAGTGCACTTCGCAAAAGGAATAAATAATAGATTAATGTTTCATATAAAATTATTGCTTCAATGAACCAGAAACATTTCATTAGTTGATTAAATATCTAATTGCTTTAGTCGTTACATTTCACATGTATCCTGCCAATATAGACGATCCCTGCTTCAGTTTGTTCAGTCCTGCTTCCTGATTAATCATGTTCCAATGTAACAATTCATTAATATTTAATAACTTATTGCTTTGTACTATCAAAACAACAACCGAACGTTAAGCCATGAAAGAAACTGTATTATAAAATTTTAAAAGTAAACAGAACGAACTCTAATCGGACGGCTCATTATAAGAGCCGGTTGCCTTGATGTTTGTAGATCCCTAACATTTCTTTTAGATAACATATTTGCGCGCTATGGTGATACCATATAATAGCCAAGTTGTTAGTATACCTATGGGAACAAATTGTGCCCCTCTTGTTGTATGTTGGGTCCTAGTCATGGTTACCGTAGCATCCCCCCATGACTTTTTTCATTGGTACCAAATTGTTCGTTGGGGTCCTCAGAACACGTTTTGAACATGCCCCCCAAAATAAGGTTGTCCCAGCTATGATTTATTTAACGGTTTCCATGGTAACTCGAGGTAATTTTCGAAACTACCTTGGTTCAGAAAATGCGTCATAACTTTGTTTTTAGAGGCAATAGAAGGACAAAATAAGTACCAAAGTACAGCAGGGACATATAGCTTGAATATGATATATAATTTTATTAATATTTATAAATGCATTCTTATGAATATTAATGAGGAAGTAAAGAAATGAGTTATTTTAGAAAAACGAAGTTTGTTGTTTAGTCTGAGAGGCCTATTAATGGTAAAAAAATATTGAATTTAGGTTTAAATTATTTGTTGAGGTCCTCAGAACACATTTTGAGCATTCCCAAAATAATTTGTCCAAGCTATGTTTTAAAATTTGTCATAACTTTGCTTTCAGAGGCAATAGAAGGACAAAACAAGAACCAAAGTAAAGCAGTGACATATAGCTTGAATAATAATATTCAAACACTTTTAGAGGCAATAGAAGGACAAAAAAAAGAACCAAAGTAAAGCAGAGACAAATAACTTGAATATGATATGCAATTCTATTAATATTCATAAATGCATTCTTATGAATAATAATGAGGAAGTAAAAATTGTTTAAATTACATATCATATTCAAGTTATATGTCCCTGCTTTACTTTGGTTCTTGTTTTGTCCTTCTATTGCTTCTAAAAGCAAATTTATGACGCATTTTCTTAACCAAGGTAATTCCGAAATTTACCTCCGGTTTCCATGGTAACCCGAGGTAATTTTCGAAACTACCTTGGTTCAGAAAATGCGTCATAACTTTGCTTTTAGAGGCAATAGAATAAGAAAATAAGTACCAACGTACAGCAGGTACATATAGCTTGAATATGATATATAATTTTATTAATATTTATAAATGCATTCTTATGAATATTAATGAGGAAGTAAATAAATGAGTTTTTTTTAGAAAAACGAAGTTTGTTGTTTAGTCTGAGAGGTCTATTAATGGTAAAAAAATATTGAATTTAGGTTTAAATTATTCGTTGGGGTCCTCAGAACACATTTTGAGCATTCCCAAAATAATTTTGTCCCAGCTATGTTTTATCTAACGGTTTCCATGGTAACCCGTGGTAAATTTCAGAACTATCGTGGTTCAGAAAATTTGTCATAACTTTACTTTCAGAGGCAATAGAAGGACAAAACAAGAACCAAAGTAAAGCAGTGACATATAGCTTGAATAATAATATTCAAACACTTTTAGAAGCAATAGAAGGACAAAAAAAGAACCAAAGTAAAGCAGAGACAAATAACTTGAATATGATATGCAATTCTATTAATATTCATAAATGCATTCTTATGAATATTAATGAGGAAGTAAAAATTGTTTAAATTACATATCATATTCAAGTTATATGTCCCTGCTTTACTTTGGTTCTTGTTTTGTCCTTCTATTGCTTCTAAAAGCAAATTTATGACGCATTTTCTTAACCAAGGTAGTTCCGAAATGTACCTCCGGTTACCATGGAAACCGTTAAATAAAACATAGCTGGGACACAATTGTTTTGGGGGAATGCTCAAACTGTGTTCTGAGGACTCCAGCAAACAATTTAAACCTGAATTCAATATTTTTTGTGCATTAATTGGCCTCTCAGACTAAACAAAAGACTCCTTTTCTAAAAACAGCAATTTCATTACTTCCTTATTAATATTCATAAGTATACATGAATATTATTAAACTTATATATCATATTCAAGCTATATGTCACTGCTTTACTTTGGTTCTTGTGTTGTCTATTGCCTCTGAAAGCAAAGTTCTTAAATTTACATCGGGTTACCATGGAAACCGTTAGATAAAACATAGCTGGGACAAAATTATTTTTGGGGAATGCTCAAAATGTGTTCTGAGGACCCCATCGAACAATTTAAACCTAAATTCAATATTTTTTTTACCATTAATAGGCCTCTCAGACTAAACAACAAACTTCGTTTTTTCTAAAAAAACCTCATTTCTTTACTTCCTCATTAATATTCATAAGAATGCATTTATAAATATTAATAAAATTATATATCATATTCAAGTTATATGTCCCTGCTGTACTTTGGTACTTATTTTGTCCTTCTATTGCCTCTAAAAGCAAAGTTATGACGCATTTTCTGAACCAAGGTAGTTTCGAAAATTACCTCGGGTTACCATGGAAACCGTTAAATAAAACATAGCTGGGACAAACGTATTTTTGGGGGCATGCTCAAAACGTGTTCAGAGGACCCCAACAAACAATTTGGTACCCATGAAAAAAGTCTAGGGAGGATGCTACGGTAACCATGACTAGGACCCAGCCTATTGCAGATTTGTTTTTGTATTGCTATGAGAGGGATCTTGCGTTAGCTTAAAGCCTGATACATAATCTGATATTGTTAATGCTTTTATTAAAGCTTCTAGGCATTTAGACGATATTTTGAATTTGGATAATCCTTATCTTGAAACTGTGTCTATTTACACAAAAGAACTTACTTTAAACATTATGGCTTCCTTTTTAGATTTGAATATTTCCATTACTAATGTTTCGTCCAAAATATACGATAAAAGGGGGGATTTTTATATCAAAATTGTTAATTATTCTTTTCAAGATGGAAATGTGCCTCATTCTACATCTTATGGGGTTTACATTCCTCAACGTATTCCCTTTGCCCGAGCCTGTTCTTTGCTTAAAAAGTTTAATAGTCAAAATTTAGTAATAACTCATAAACTTCTTAAGCAAGGTTACAGATATTCGTACCCTTAACGGCATCACTGCAGTTGCTCTGACTTCAGCAAAGTCATTGAGTACATATCTGGCGGACTTTTACAGGTGTCTGCTATGTTTTACCTTTTGTCCTGTGTTAACCGTCTTCTATGTTGTGGGTAAGTCCGACGGATACCTTTATTTACACTGCTTGTTTAGCTAGGGTGACTTTGAGATAAGTGTGAGGACGTCCGAAAACTGGTTTAAACCCCAAGTGGTAGTTTTGCCACTGACCGTTCCAAGGCGGTACTCTCTTTGTCACCATTGCTTTTATGTTGGTGTGGTGTTTTTGTGTCTTTGTACTTGTGCGTTTGTTCATGTTTAAACTTTTCAGATCGTGTGTGTGCGTGTGTGTGTATGTGTGTGTGTTTGTGTATTTACCCTTACATTTGTGTTTGTCTGGTGTATTTGTACTTGTACTTTTGTTCATGTTTTAAATTCCATCTCGTGTTTGTGTCGCTCTATTTGTGTATGTACATGTTTGTGTATGGTTGTGTATCACTTGCTCTATTGATGTTTTGGTGATGGTTGCGTTTTGTGTGTTGCTTTTCCTGCTTGACTTTTTCTACTTTTTCATATGTATGTTTCCCCTATTGTTTGTTTGTTATGTCCTTGCGTCTCTTTGTGTCTTTTATATACATGTAAATTTTCTGTTTGTCGTTGTGGTTCAGTTTGGGCGATTGTGTGGTATGTATGCGATGTTTCCTGCATTACTCCTACATGTACTTTTACTTATTTTTTATCGATATTTTGGTGGTGGTTGCGTCTTGTGTGTGTCCTATCCTGCTTGACCTTGCTACCTATTTTACTTATATTGTTTTTTACAGTGCTACACATACAATTTCTCATGGTGAGGCTAATATTGTATCGTATTTTCTGTTTTAATTTTATGGGGATGTTATCTACAAACTTAAGAAAATTAGGGGTCATATCCATTTTCATGTTTGTTTATAAAACACATTAAAACTTTTAAGAAGAAAGGTTAAAATTCCATTGTATTGCAACGCAGTGCATGTTTGGTTATCGACCCTTTTACAGTCGGTAGCTACGCTTCCCTCTTTGATTGCGCGATGACAGGCCGGGGGTAGTACTCTATGATGGTATACTTTTAAATTTAGATACGGGATGAGCTTACCAGACTCATGTATTATTTTTTCCCTGTCGTGCCCTTACGGCTTCCCTATAGGTGCTCTGACTTGAGCAAAGTCATTGAGCATATATTTGACGGATTTTCACAGTTATTATGCTATGTTTGACATATTGTCATGTGTTTACCGTCTTCTATGGTGTGGGTAAGTCCGGCGGGGATATCTTTATTTACACTATTTGTAAAGCTAGGTTGCCTTTGAGAGAAGTGTGAGGTTAAGACGTCCGTAAACCGGTTTAAACCCCCAGTGGTGATTTTGCTACTGATCGTACCAATGCGGTACTCTCTTTGTCACCCTTGCTTTTTTATCGTGTGTCTTTGTACTTGTGCTTTTGTCCAAATGTGAAATGTTTATCTGTAGTCCTTGTTTGTTTGTTGGTGTGTGTGATGCTATCTATCGATATTTTGGTGGTGGTTGCGTCTCTTATGTGACTTTGCCTGCTTGACTTTACTACTGTTTCATTTAAGTTATTCTTCAGCAGTCCTCAGTTAACTTAAGCACGATGATTATTATACCCCCAGAAACGAAGTTTTGGGAGGTATGCTGGAGTCTCCATGTCCGTCTGTCCGTCCGTCCAATTACTTCCAAGGTATAAACCTATTGCCTTTGAAAACAGAGTAGACACAGATCCTGTATGGGTGATCTTTTTTGTCTGCTTATGAATTTATAATAGATCTGACTCTACAGTTGTAGTCTAAGCTAACAATACTCTCTGCATAACTGAGAATGGTTAAGCAGCCACATGGCTAACAAGACCTTTATTGTTCTTTATTAAAAATACCCCGAATAATCCACCCCATAAACTCTATGTATAATAGTACACATATGAGTCATGCAGGAAACACCACATACAGAACAAACAGCCGCCCGAACAGCAACACAAGAAAACACAGCAAATGTACATAACTACCAAATACATAACAAAGACGCACAAAGACAGAACAAACAATAGGGGGAAGATGAAAGTAAAGCCCTGGAACGGTCAGAGACAAAAGTCACTGGGAGGGGTTAAACCGATTTAGAGGCGCCCACCCTCACACGTATTCCATCACCACCCTAAAAGACAAACAGTGTAAATAAACGTATCCCTTTCCGACTAATCTACAACAACCGCGATGGCAAATACAGTGGTAAAGTGTGTGTAAAGTGAAACAAACTGTATCCACCTATCGCTAGTGTACTCAATTATTGAGCTGCAAACAGAGCAACTGTAGAAAAGTAATCAAGAGTATACCATCATAGAGTACTACCCACGACCTGTCATCGCGCAAGAAAAGAAGGAAGCGTAGCTACCGATTGTAAAAAGGTCAATCACCAAACATGCAGTGTGTAGCAATATAACTGGGTCATAACATTTCTTCCTAATAGTTTTAATACGTTTAATAAACAAATCATGAAAATGGATATGACCCCGAATTTTCCTCTAAATTTGTAGATAACATCACAGTATAAATTTGGGTGAGAAATACCTTTTTCAGTACGTCCGAAGATTGCAGTTACATTTACTAATGAGAGATAAATTTCGATAATAAATTTTAGAAAATGCTTTCCGATTTTTATTATATCTGAAACCTTGCTTAAGGAGTTTATGAGTTATAACTTAATTATGACTATTAAAATTTTCCAGCAAAGAACAGGCTCGGGCAAAGGGAATAAGTTGAGAAATGTAAACCCCATAAGATGTAGAATGGGGCACATTTCCATCTAGTGAAGGATATTTCACTATTTTGAAATCAAACGAAACATTAGTAATTGAAATATTCAAATCTAAAAAGGAAGTCATAAGTTCTTTAGTGTACATAGAAGAAACCACAGTTTCAAGATAAGGATTCGCCTCTTACATCATCATCAGTATGTTTCCTTGTGTTGCTGTTCGGGCGGCTGTTTGTTCTGTATGTGGTGTTTCCTGCATGACTCATTCTTGTACTTTTATTATCACAACAGTGTTGCTTGTGCCGTGCGGTGGCCGTAAAAAGTCTCCTCGTACACGTAATCGATGTTGTTATCATTCTCTTGCAGGATATGCAAGTAAAATATACCATTCTCATTCGCCTCTTACATCATCATAAGTATGTTTCCTTGTGTTGCTGTTCGGGCGACTGTTTGTTCTATATGTGGTGTTTCCTGCATGACTCATTCTTGTACTATTATCCAAATTCAAAATACCGTCTACATACCTAGAAGCTTTATTACAAGCATTAACAATATCAGATTGTGTATCATAGCAATACAAAAACAAATCTGCAACAAGGGGGGCACACTTTGTTCCCATAGGTATACCAACGACTTGGCTATTATATGGTATCGCCATAGCGCGCAAATGTGTTATCTAAAAGAAATGTTAGAGATCTACAAACATCAAGGCAACTCCACATTTTATAATTTTCAACTTCTGAATTCGAAAAGAATAAACGTTATACATTACAAGCAACATTAGTTGGAAATAAAACGCGCCTTATAAGGTTTTTTATATAGCTTCCAGTACATAGCAGAAAGTTTATGTTGCTTTATGTTACCACATATACAAACGTACAAACACAAACACACATACGATGTGAAACATTTAAACATGAACAAACGCTTAAGTACAAAGTCACACATACACCAGACAAACATAGAAGTAAACGTGATAAAAGGTTTAGTAGTACAACAACTAGAGTAAATGGAAAAGTAGTAAAGTCAAGCAGGCAAAGCCACATACAAGATGCAACCACCACCAAAACACCGATAGATAGCATGACACACACACAACCACACAACATAACGCACACTCACACACGAGATGAACACAGAAAACGCAAACAGACACACAAGAACTAGAGACAAACACTCCACACATGAATAAAATCACAAGCACAAAGACGCAAGGCAAACAAAAGGAAGGGTGACAAAGAAATAAAACGCGCCTTATAAGGATTTTATGTAGTTTCGGAAAACATAAAACAACAGAAACATTGTACTATGTACTGGAGAACATAGAAAAACGTTTCTGTTGTTTTATGTTGCCACATACACACACGTATACAAACAAACACACAAGATGTGAAAATTTAAACATGAACAAATGCTTAAGTGCGAAGTCACAAATACACCAGACAAACATAGAAGTAAAGGTGACAAAAAGCACCGCCTTGAAACGATCGGTGGCAATCACCACTAGGGGTTGAAACCGGTTTACGGACGTCCTAAACTCACACTTATCTCAAAGTCACCCTAGCTTAACAGTGTAAATCTCCACCGCAGTGTACGTAATGATTGAGCTGCAACCAGAATAACTGTAGAAAGAAAATACAGTGCACGACAAACACGAGATAGGACAAAGATCCGACGTCCTCCTTCCGTTACCGGATTTAAGAGGTCGTCTTCATAGAGTTCTAAACCTTTCTTGTTGGCGTACATGAAACGATGGAAGCGTGATTGCCAACTGTAAAAGAGTCGACAACCAGACATGCAGTATGTTGTAGTACTACAGGATCATATCCCTTTTTAATGATGTTTTGACAAAGTGAGAAAATGGGTATGTCCAATAGTTTTACGAAGTTTGTAAATCACATCCCTATAAAATTCAGGATTTGAAATACCGTGTCGCAAGAGCGCTTTAAGATTACACCTGTACTTGCCAATAGGTGAGAGATTTTGATAGTAAAATTTAAAGAATGTTTTTCTTAGTTTATGATATCTTTATCCTTGCTTAAGCAGCTTTTCAGTTAAAATGAGATTTCCACTGTTAACTCTTTTGGCGCCAAATTTAAAAGTGTCGTCTGCAATAATAATTTCACATTAAATATAATTCTAATCTATTTAATAATGGTATATTAGTAAAACATTTGTTTTTAAAAACCTGTATGTTTGGGCTAAAGAATACAGAAAACAGTGAAGTCCCAGGTCAGATGCCGCCTTGAACAGGCGGCATCTGGCCTGGAACTGCACTGTTTTCAATGGTGCCAAGAGGCGACATTGGCGCCGAAGGAGTTAAACTCGTCAACGGAAGAACAAGCTCTAGCAAAGCGAATAAGTTGAGATATATAAACCCCGTAAGATCAGACCTGGTGTAATTAAAATTGTAATTGTAATTAATTACAATTTATTACATGTTTTCAATGTAATTGAAGTAATGTGTAATTGAGTGCTATTTTAATTACATCTAATTGTAATGTAATTAATTACAATGAAACATTAGGTGTAATAAACAATTACTTTTCAATTACTTCTCAATTACTTTGGTTATTTACACTATAAAGCATAGCCATTCAGTGATTTTAATATATTTAAATTTTTAAACACTGAATCAGAATAATAGATTTAATTTCTAAACACTGAATCCATGGAAAAAGTGAGTAGATAACTAATGTTATTTCAGTGTACATGTATTATATTGTTTAGTACACAGACCAGTTCAAATAATATATATATTCAATTCAATGAGATCTCATATTTTGCAAATTATTAATCTCCTTCAATCAGGGCTTTATAATTACACCCCGCTGAATCATTAAACACAACAACTCATGCATGAAAATGGTAAAATTGTAATATTCATTATTCCAATACAGTGCTCCCTCTCTACAACGACACCCATTGGGATACGAAGATTGTATGTGTTGTTCAGAGGGAGTTGTTATAGGGAGGGAAAATAAAACATAATTTGCTTGTTTGCAGATCCCCAGATAAGGTGTATTTCGAGAAATAAAACTGCTATGCCTCAATCAAACCCTATGTTATGACCACTCTTTAGAATCGTCACAAAGTGACGATTCTAAAGAGTGGTCACAACATAGGGTTTGATGGAGGCATAAGGAAAATACGATGGAAAAAGTTGTTTGTGGAGCCTTGTTGTTTCGGAAACAGTGACATGCGTTGTTGTAAGGAGGGAATCGTTATTGAGAGGGTCGTTGTAGGGAGGGAGCACTGTATGAGCAAAGAGAGCAGACATTACCGGTATGTAAGTCTACATTGCTATCAGTACATACCCTACTGCGACAGCTCATACAGAAGGCATCTCATCTCAGTCTACATTGTTTTCTTAAATTTACTTTGTCATATAACATATCAAAACTATATCAAAACGGATTTAATCTGCATTTAATTTCTGCATTTTATGGGAATGTTCATTGTGTTGTATTTTTGAACTTAGAACAAAACCTAGAGTAATATTTCAAACAGTACAGACCCTGTTCAAAGGGTTCCTATAGCAGCGCTTTGATCTGGGTATATATTGTTTTCAAGTGTCATCAGTGCAATATAAATAAGTATATTGTATTGGAAGGGTTATTTAAAGTTTGGCGGACTACAAGTATCCAGAATGATAATTGAATACCTACATGTACAGCCAAAAGAGGTTTGCATTGACACATTTACCTGTGATAATTGTGCTATTAACAATAGACACTGTGACACCTGACTGACCACAGAAAGCAAAATGCAGTGACCATACATCGTATAACCCTTTGCCTGCTAACAAATAACGCAAGCTAAATTCTATGTCCTCTCTTTTGTTTCAACTGTTTCATATTAATCAAAAGACGAGGGCAATTTTGAACTTACAGTGTCTAGTGTAAAGTAGGTATAAGAGTGTGTAAATTTGAGCTTCAAAATAATTAAATGATATGGTTGTTGACTAAACTCTTAACAAGTTGCAAGATAGTTTTATTGGATAAAAAACGTTTTCCCCAGTCCTGATATTTACTGGTGCATGTATGGCAGATATGCAGTATTCCAGATTATGTATGAACAGTTAGAATCAGTGTAGACCCTGATCAGACATCTGTGTATAACATGTTTGTGACAGCTTTCTGATGAAGATTTATTTTTTGTATATTGGTGTGTATATCCAGTGAGCACTTAACGCTGTTTATAAAAATACTTCTGGGTCCATGCTTATAAAGCTTTTAGTTGAGTCTGAGTTTCGTTCTCAGGCTTTTGATTGGTCAGATTTGAGTTCTCAAGCTTTTGATTGGTCAGATTTGAGCCAAAGGCTCAAATCTGACCAATCAAAAGCTTGAGAACGTTCTCAGACTCAACTAAAAGTTTTATAAGCATGGACCCTGATACATGAACAGAATTCAATGACTGTAAATATGTTACTGGTCATTTACATGCATACTTACATGCACATGTACTAGTTGTGTTACTTAATAAACTTGTTTTCTAAATCAGTTCTTGTTGCCAGCCTTTTGAAAGTAATTGAGAGGTAATTTATTACATTAGGCAAAGAAACCAATATAATTGTAATTGTAATGATAATTGACCTTTATGAATGTAATTGTAATTTAATTAATTACATTGTCATGTTATTAACCCCAGATCTGCGTAAGATGAGGCATGGGGAACATCTACGTCAAGGTGAGGGAATTTACAATATTAAAATCAAAATCGTGTCTTTTGTCATAAACTTTAAATTTTCTCTTTTTGCATTTCTACTTTTGCTTTCGAAAGATCATCCATTTTAAAGGTTATATGTACTTCACAACAGCAGGTGTTAAGTGCTTGTGTGAAAGCCGTAAAAAGTCGACCCGTACTTCATTCTCAGAGTTTTTATATTTTCTGGTCCTTCGGGATCATTAGTTTTGATGTTATCAGTTTTGAAAATTCAGAATATATGTACTGCGTAAGCCGGTGCTAGGGGGCGTGAGTAGTGTTGCACTTTTATTTACTACTCATGAACAGACTCAATAAAACTGAATATGCAACTTTCTCTTTTTGCATTTCTACTTTTGCTTTCGAAAGATCATCCATTTTCAGATTTAGAAGAAATCATTCCGTTGTCAATTTTAAGATCTAGATCAAGAAAGGCTGTCGAAACGGTTAGCTTTATTCGGTTTGAGTTCTTTTGGGTAAATTGTAGAAATCAAAACATCAAAGAAAGGGTTACCTAAGATGAAAATATCATCCAAATATCGAGAAATTTCACTGAAGGCTTTAATGACAAATTCTTGTGATTGCGGGTTCAAACTTAACATGAAATCTCTCTTATAGCAGTACAAAAACAAATCGGCGACCAGTGGTGCGCAATTCGTACCCATAGGAATACCAATCACCTGACGATATATAGCATTCCCATAACGCACTCTCCTAAAGTTGCTAGAGGGTTTCAATTACAATCAGTGCACACCTTGATCAGAGGTCTCCTCTAGGAGCTGTCTGGTCTAGGTCTATGCTGTTCGCAAATGCCAGCATACTGGTAAAGCAATCCTTTTATATTAACGCAATTTTCAAATATTTGCAAACAGATGACTACATGAACCGTTTAGTCAAAGTATGTTGCGTTTGCTTATGAAATAAAAACAGATTTGACTACAGTTTCTACCAATACCAAATACCCCTGTGTACATTTACTTTATAAAAAAAATCAGCTAATAAATATTCATGATCTTATTATGTTTTACTTGAATATTTAACCTTTTCCATTTTGACGCATCTACAAACAGAGAAGACCCAGATCAGACGGCTCCTATAGGAGCCGTCTGATCAGGGTCTGCTCTGTTTGCTTATGGTGTAATATAGATCTGATTCTACAGCTTCTGTCTGAGCCAAAATGTCCTGTGTTCATATGTCATTATAAAATTATTTTTATTGAAACCTCTTTATCAATCAGATCAATATTCCTTCTTTCAATAATTATGTGTAGCTTCGTGAATACAGATGATTTCTTCTCATATTTGTCATCCTGCAGATCCAGGTTCGATTACATCTAGCTGCGTTAATATCTATAATTATGATATGTTACCACTAAGTCTCGTATGACTGTACTTCGGCTTTAAACAGTATTATGCCCGTGCACATGTCCAATTTATGTCTTCAGACGAGACTATAAACCGATGTCCGATGTATCAGTGCTTTTAACATAATTCATGTTATCAATATATTCTGAAAGTGGGTGATCCTTCGAAAACACAAGTAGCAATGCCAAACGAGAAAATTGCAGACACTGAGAATGAAGTATTGGGCGACTTTTAACGGCCGCCACACAAGCACTAAACACCTGCTGTTGTGAAGTACACATATTCTGAAAGTGGATGATCCTTCTAAATCAAAAGTAGCCATGCCAAAAGAGAAAGTTACAGACTCGGTTTCATTGAGTCTGTTCATGAGTAGTAATTAAAAATGCAACACTACTCACTGAAGGCCGCCACACAAGCACTTAACACCTTTTGTTGTGAAGTACATATATTCTGAAGGTGTGTTATCCTTCGAAAGCAAACGTAGCAATGCAAAAAGAGAAAATTGCAGATTCGGTTTTATTGAGTCTGTTCAAGAATAGTAATTAAAAGTGCAACACTTCTCACGTCCCTAGCAATTTTCAAAACTTATACCATCAAAACCAATGATCCCGAAGGACCAGATAATATGACAGCACTGAGAATGAAGCACGGGGGACTTTTTATGGCCGCCACACAAGCACTCAACATTTTTGTAGTGAAGTACATATATTCTGAAAGTGGGTTATCCTTCGAAAACAAAAGTACCAATGCCAAAAGAGAAAATTGCAGACTCGGTTTTATTGAGTCTGTTCATGAGTAGTAATTAAAAGTGCAACACTACTCGCGCCCCTAGTACCAGCTTAAGCAGTATTCAATTTTCAAAACTGATACTGGTCATCAAAACTAATGATCCCGAAGGATCAGAAAATATAACAACACTGGAAATGAAGTATTGTGCGACTTTTTACGGTCGCCACACAAGCACTTAACATCTGCGGTTGTGAAGTACATATATTCTGAAAATGTTTGATCCTTCCACTTTATACAGGATATTCTGTATATAATACAATTCTGTATATAAAAACCTCTCTAAACCGCACGTTAAATTTAGTATAAAGATCGGTCTTGGAGACAAGTGGCCGTTTAATGTACTGCAGAAAGCACCTCCAGAAGTCATGCAGAAATCATGCAGAAAGCTCCTATAGTAACTTTCTTCATGACTTTCAACCTACATTAAGCAGCCACCTACTTAAAGCTAATTAAAATCTTCTCTACTAGAATACAGGTTTAGAGGGTTTTACTGTTTATCTTTTGGCTCCGACCTCAAAGCTTTTGCGCTTCGGTCGCTAAAATACGACCACTTAAAATATATATAATTCTGGATTTTTGAAGCAGGTGGTAGAATAATACAGCACAATCTCGCATAGGTGTTACAGCATGACGTCGATCCTTCCAAAAACTTACAATACAGAATTGCTCTAAAACGTATCACTACCCATATGTAGAAACACATTTCAAAGCTTAATGCAGGTCTACAGTAATGCTGAAAACTCCTGCAGGAGCTTTCAGAATTACTGTAAACCTGCATTAAGCTGAAATACGCCTTTCTATACCTTTACAAACAGAGTAGACCCAGACCAGATGGCTCATGTAGTAGCCATCTGACCAATCTGCTCTGTTTGCATATGATATAATATAGTGCAAATTGCATTAAATTATTTTCATTTTGTATACATTATACATGTATATTCAGTAGGTATTGAAAATTTGAATGAACATAGAACTTTCTACTGTATTAGTGTGTGTGTTATGAGCATAAATTGCTATATAAATTGCTTTCTGTAGGTATTTTGGTGATGGTGGCGTTTTGTGTGGCTTTTCCTGCTTGACTTTTCTACTTTTTCATAGAACAGGGGAAGGGTTAAAATAAGTTAAGATATGAATAATAATATGAACTCATGAAGGTGTAATGAAAATATCTGATTTTTTATATTTTGAAATTCTGAAATATAGATTATTTTGGTCGGGCTTTAAATATCTTATCCAGAAGAAGAATTTGTCCTGGCTCTTTTTTGGAAAGCATTTGTCCAATCCACACCAAACTTTACAAACATGTCTGTGGCCATTATATCTTGGTCAAGTTCGATAGCTATGTAAATCGCTTCAGTCGTTGCATACATGAATATGGCCCTTAATGTATGTGGCAAAAAAATCTGAAGCAGGGACATCAGTTTCCTATGGACACATTTATAGTTTAACTTTTCAACAATCTGGACCAGATATATACTTGGTAGAATTAATTACCACTAACCTGTTGTCTAGGCAAATAATGTTGCGTACGTAAACCAGTTTAAACCCCCAGTGGGGATGGAATAAGTGTGAGGTTGGGCGCCCATAAACCGGTTTACCCCCCAGTGACTTTTGTATGTTTGTTTTGTCTTTGTGCGTCTCTTGATGTTTTTATAGTTATGTACATTTGCTGTTTCCTTGTGTTGCTGTTCGGGCGACTGTTTGTTCTGTATGTGGTGTTTCCTGCATGACTCATTTTTGTACTTTTACAATGCTGAAATTTCGAATGAATTTAAACAGGTCAAGCGTATTAGGAATATTTAAGATTTTTCTAAAGAAAAGTGTATAATGACAAACAGTGAGATCCTGATTAGAGACCTCCTCTAGTTAACCTCTCATCTGGGTATTCACGCACTGAAAAGGATATTAGTGACTCGAGTGCCGCACTGTAAGGATTGATTATGGCGACTGAGAGTTTAGTTTAAATTGCTACTGGAACATCCGACGTCAACATGAACGTAGAAGAGGAAATACATTTTGTTGTGGATACCTTGGTATTTACAGCGACCAACATGTAATATGCTTAGAATTATTATACCATTGTTTTTCAACTATAGTACGCTTTGATGTGCAACAAAGTTATTTCACATGACGTTTTTGTGTTGTTATCAAGACTACTAGCATAACTACTCTTTTCGCTGCCAAGGGCAAATCGGTAATTATCTTTGTTCAGCATCTCATTTGGAGGCAACAGTTTCATACTGCGATTATAGTTTTTTTAACCTTTTACCTGTTTACTATTTATGTAAGAAATAATGACATCATTAATATCAATTGCATTGATTTTTATAATGGCATATAACGACATGACCTTTTTGGTCAAGCAGTAATTTTAGAATCCAATCTATATTAGACCACAGGAAAACAGGGCAGAACCCGGCCAACTGTAACATGTTCATTTTCTCTAGTAAATATCTCGTTTTTGGTAGATTTATTCAAATAGGTTGGATCTAAACTAAAAGTAGCTGAATATAATGCAGGACTGCACCCATAATGAGTAGAATTAGAATTAGATCATTTCTTTCTTAAATTATTAACCATTTCAACGCTGAAGTTTAAATGAACATTTCTAAAATTCAAACACACCAAATTTACCGTGACTATCCAAGGACTTTTTAAAACTCATATATAAGCCATCTCATCCGGGTATACACTGTTTGCAAATAGCATTAGTGACCCGTTTCCTGCACTGAAAGAGTTATGGTTTAGATAGACGGGAGTGAAAGTTCACTGTAGTACATTGAAATATGTGCCATCCCACATAACCAATAAACTATAATCACATGTTTGCATTATTAATCTGTGAAGTGTTTGACAAACTTTGTTTTAAGAAATTTAATGATGTGTAATACATAACCAGGAAACATACTGCATAACTTATCACATTACAAAATCCATAACCACAGATAAAGGCGCCTACTCAAATACTAAAATTGTCATGTCTCCACCAAACCCTGTTATCGAGACGATTCTAAAGAGTGGTAACAAAATAGGGGTTTTAAGGAGAAGTGAACAAGTTATTCTTGAAAGTGGTTTCATTTCCACATTTTTCTGTACCTCCGCTGAACCTTTAGCCCGTTACGATCAACATTGCGATTACCGAAGTGACCTTAGTATTGGTAGAAACTGTAGAGTAAGTTCTATTATAATTGTATAAACAGTAAGTTCTATTATAATTGTATAAACAGTAAGTTATATTGTAATTGTATAAACAAATAGAGCATACCCCCTGATAAGATATCTCCTACGGGGTCCGTCTGATCCGGGTCTACTCAGTTTGCAAGGCGTGAATATGTGTTTATATAAAGCAAAGGGTTAAAACAGGTGGTAGATTAATACCGGATGAACGTTATGGAGAAAACTCAAATAGCAGCTTTCTGCATGATGTTAGTGCTGCATGGATGCATTCATATTAACAGTAGAACCTGTCTTAAGTGGTGATCAAAACGAGGTATAATGGTGGATCGGTAGGGCAGGGGGTATCTTAATGCAGCTCAAACTAATGAGGAAATGTCCTATAGGGCATTTTTGCATCACCTTTACCCTATATTCAGCTACCTCTAGCTTTTTTGCAATATATAATTGGATGCTTATGATAGATTCTACTGTATCCATTTAGGTTTTATTGAAGTCGAAGTTAACCTCCAGCGTACGTGAATATTGTTTGCAAAGCAGATGGATCCAGATGAGATAGTGAGTACCTGAGCGCTTCCTTAGAGTGCATATCTTTGGACATTTGGTTGCACTGTTGTACGAACACAGAATAAAAGTAGTATTTCAAAGCCGAAGCAAAAACGTTTAAATATTAAAAGGTTATAACCCTTCTCCTTCTGTACCCATGCCCTGTTGTATAATTACATATATCTTCACTGTGTACAAGTATTTCGCTGTGCAATCACTGCTGTGGAGTGCACTGGTATGCAATCAACTTGTAAATAGTGCAGACCCTGATGAGACAGCTCCTGCAGGAGCTGTCTCATCTGGGTCTTCACTATTTACAGGTAGATATATTGACGTGAATAGCAAGCGAAGGGTTAAAACGAATGTGTTAACAGCGTTGTCATAGTAATTATGACCCGGCGTAAAAAACGTTTGGAAACCCTGATGTAAAATATATTGCAATATCCAGACATTTGCAAACGACTATTCAACATATCAAGGTTGGCATAAAAAGCGCTAAGTCAAGTAAAACATTATGATAATACATGTAGTAAAATATCTTTAATTAACGATTATGATATTTTATATTTATTGTTTTATTAAGTCCTTGAATCCAAGTTGGAATTGAAATTTATTATTTATCGAAATATACTGTACTATCTTGAGTGTATTAATTCTTAAATACAGTAAAAACCTTCAAATCAGACTTACATAGTCCCATATAGTTGTGGCGGCCGTGAAAAGTCGCCCCGTACTTCATTCTCAGTGTTGTTATATTTTCTGGTCCTTCTGGATCATTAGTTTTCATGTAATTAGTTTTGAAAATTGAATACTGCTTAAGCCGGTGCTAGGGGCGTGAGTAGTGTTGCACTTTTAATTGCTACTCATGAATAGACTCAATAAAACCGAGTCTGCAATTTTCTCTTTTTGCACTTCTACTTTTGCTTTCGAGGGATCACCCATTTTTCAGAATATTTATAATAGAGAAAAATTTAGATAGTTTGTGGTAGGTGACTGCTAAATGCAGGGCGAACGTCATGCAGAAAACTTGTACAGGTGTTTCTGTGTGACTTTCAACCTGCATTAAGCTGCCACCTGTTTCCAAGACCGATATATGTACTTAATTCAACATTCGGTTTAGAGGGGTCTCTTGAATTGTATATATATAACCCCCTGGATGTCAGACCAATGCCCATATTTTGAATATATGCAGCCAGTTTGGATTCAGGTGGAACCAAATTGTTTGGTACTTTATCTTGTGTTAGACAAACTGAAAGGAAACCCAAATTGTGTTTGAAAGTCTTCGGCGATTATTCCAAGTTCTTCTTCAGATTTTTGGGTTACAGATAAACCGAAGCTATTCATTTCTGCCTTTAATTCCATTGCCAGCCCTATCAGGACCGCGAGGTTTTCAGCTCGGGTAGAAAATTCCTCGGCAATCATTTTTTCAAACGGGTGTATAAAAAATGATTTAATTTGGAAGGAGCATCAATATATTTGTATTAAAAACAAACAAGTTTGTTTTTATATTTTATTTGGATACCACTGGAATTTCCTGATTTTCTTTCATTTGCTGCCTGCAGTAAAACACACATTTTTGTATGAAAGTAGAGAAAACAGCAAACCAAACCAGCAAGGTGCATTTCGACTGAATATTGCAAACATTTCTTAAGCTAATCAATTGCCAACTATTCTTGTGATGAGTGCAAACCAAAGTAGAGAACAGTCATTGCAAAATGCTCAGTTCCAGATACGATGTCAAGAAACTGTCTCTCTGATCATCCAGATTACAGCTCTAACCTTTCCCTGTTACATATTCATGATATTTTATAATCATGGCATATGCACACAGGATGTTTTGGTATTCATAGAAACTGAGTCGAATCTAAAAGAATTTCATATTATCAAACGGAGCAGACCCTGATCAGATGGATCCTGCAGGAGTCGTCTGATCTGGGTTTTCTCTATTTGCAAATGTTTATATAAGGGAAAGGGTTAACTCTTAAATTAATTATGCAAGAATATATCACTTCATGAAGATTCACTATGTAAATTTCTATAACTATACCCAGACAAGGGAATTGTTGGCCATGACAGAAACTGTGGACTCAGTTCTATATATTCGTAATTCTACAAGCAATGCAGAACCTGATCATACAGAGCCTTATCTGTGCCTTGTCTGTTTGCAAAGGCATCAAAAGGTCTCTATATGAGGCAAAAGGTTAATATTATCGTTAGACTGTCTTGGAGTATAAGCCCTGATTAAGCTCAGAGCTATACAGTATTAACCCATGCGTGCCCTGTGTACCTTAAAAAGGACATACGCAAACAGTGTAGACCCTGACCAGAGGGCTCCTGTGAGAGCCCTCTGATCAGGGTCTACACTGTTTGCTTAAAACCAGTCTATGTCAATGGCTTATACATGTACCAGCAATTATGTTTGCTGTGATCCCTCAACATGAAGATGGATAGGATCTAAAATAAGATTTGGATGGGCTTTCCTTAAATAATATGGGAATAAATAGGTTGAAACTGCTTGTTAAGCCTACAATATATTACTAAGGCCATTCCCATTGTATAATATAACGAATTCTAGCACTTGTTGGCATAATGAACTCTTTGCATGCAAGCAGCGAATTTGTGATAATCTATGCACACAGCTTATTTAGATATGTACAATAGAACCTGTCATAAGTGACCTTATGTTAAGTGGACACAGGGAAAGCAGGTGGTTGCTTCATACAGGGCAGTAATACAAAAAGCTCCTATAGGAGCTTTCTGCATTACTTTTAACCAGTGATTAGCTACCACCTGCCTTACAGACCCATATTTATACCTTCTTTTGATGGCCGCTTAAACAAGGTTCTATTGTAATAAATTGGTTTCATCAGGATCCAAAGTGTTTGACACATTGGTAGTACTTTTGTTGAGAAAAGGTAGAAAAATAACTTTGATATTTTGGAACATATGACACTATTGACAGATGGCAATTACTTGCTTGCAAAGTGATAAATTGAGATTACTTTCCCTGAACAGATGACTCTAGGTGTATTTATTAGCAGATGAAAATTACTTATCATGCAAAGCGATAAACTGAAATATCTTTCCCTGGCAGTACATATAAACCTACATGATGGCAACATAGCACTGGTGAACAAATAAACGTGAACTAGAACACTACAATGGAAAGATTTTTGGTACACCAAGTAAACCAGCTCTTCAAGAATCAATAACAGACGTCTAATTCTTGGGTTCTTTCTTAAGACAGGACGTAGCTTAATGTGGTACGAAAGTTATTTAGAAAGCTAAGCTACCACCTGTTAAAGAAACCCCTGATTGGTCATTGACCCTTAACCCACTCCCTCATAGGCTATTTTAGATCCTACCTCTTTTAATTAATCTACCAAAAAGGAGCATTAACATTAGAAAAGGTGTTTTTTTTTAAAGAATTTTGTAGTTATGAAACCATTGTGATAAAAGAGCATTTGCTCCTATGGAGCAAATGCTCTATTTATCACAATGGTTTCAAAAAATGATTTTTACAGAGGCACCAAAAGGTGTTAATATGAGGGAATGGACTAACAAACCTCATAGATACCTCATTTAACCCTCTCCGTGTTTTATGTTTATTCAAAATTTCAATACCTACTGAATATGTATTTTACAAAATAGTTCTAATGAAATATTGAAAGTGGAACACTGTAGCAATTTTAGAAGGTAAAGAAACAGATTTATCAAATTCCATTAACAAACAGAGTAGCCCCTGATCAGACAGCTCCTATAGAAGCTGTCAGATCTGGGTCTTCTCTGTTTGCAAATGCATGAAAACACGTTTATATGAAGGAAAGGGTTAAGCAGTTTTAACACTTTCCCTGCTGAATATTCATCTTAGAAATGACGATATCAAGAATGTTTATTAGCTCAATTTTTAACAGGGCATATGTAAACATCCATTTATGATATTGGAAGAAACTGTAGTCAGACATATCACAATTTCATCAGTGAATAGAGTAGACCCTGATCAGACAACTCATTAAGCAGTCTCTGTACACTTTCCTTCCAAACATATAAAAAAGCATTAGGGTTCATGCCTTTGTAAACAGAATAGAATCAGATCAGATAGTTCCATCTGATTAGGGTCTACTCTGTTTTCTTACAAAATGATGTAGATACATGGGAAAAAGTACAGAGCTCTGCTCCTATTGGAGCCGTCTGATCAAGGTCTATCCTGTTTGCTTAAGAAATAATATAGATTTCTGCTCCTGTAGGAGCCATCTGATCAGGGTATGCTCTATTTGTTTATGGAATTATATAGATCTGATTCTGCAGTTTCTGCCATGGCCTAAAAGTCCTTTGTTCATATGCCATTATGGACCTTCATCTATTAGAAATTCATGATGTCAATATTTCTTATATGAATATTCATCAGGTAAAGGTTTAACCCATTCCCTCCTACTGACACCTTTTGACATCTCTGTATAAGTCACATTTTGGAACCATTGTGATAAATAGAGCATTTGCTACATGGGAGCAAATGCTCTATTTATCACAATGGTTTGAAAGCATAAAATTAAAAAATATTTCCTTTTAAGTAGTAAATGCTCTTTTCAGTAGAATTTATTCAAAGAGATTGTTTCTAAAAAAAACCTAGGAGGGAATGGGTGAAGTAATTAATGTCTATGATTTTGTTTCAGAAAAATCTCATTGAGATTCAATAGTTGTTCCTGAAAGTGTCATGTGCTTTAGACAAAAAACCCCAACACATTCCAACACGTGCCTGTCCTAGAGGTCTGGGTTTGCACTGATTGTCATCCTCTAGCAATATAAACCCCCTCCATATTTGATGCAATCATTTAACCATTTCAAAATCAACATTTCAAATGGACCAATCCAAAATTCAAACAGGTCTAGCTTAACTTGAAAATTCAGAAATTATTTTTTAAGAAAAGTGTAACATAACAAGATTGGTCTACACTGTTTGCAAAGAACATTAGTTCCCACACTGAATGGATAAAACAAGAGCCGCATGTGGCGCCAATGCTCATCTGATTTGGTGCTTCACTGCATACTTCTGCTCAAAAAGATCTACCAACCTATGAAGTTTTATGTTGATACCTCTTATACTTTTTCATTAATCAGCAATATTAAAGTTTTTGCACACTTACAATGCCTACAATAGTTCACAATAGCTAGATAGTGATCCATAGCACAATAGTGATCACAATAGCTCGACTTTTTTCTTCGAAAACAGACAAGCTAAAAATGAAGGTCCATTCCACTTTGAAATTGCAGCATGCAAGTTGTTAAAAGGCAGATACGCTGGCATAGAGACATTCCTGTGAATTGGTAGAAGTATGAAGATGTATAATGAACAAATGTAAAAAATATATATATACGTATATACATATGATCTATAGTGTACAATTTTGGTATAAATAATTTACTTATTTACAAATACATGGAATGTCTTTGCATATATCACTCAGTATGTACAGATTTTGAACACATTAAAGAACATTTTGGGAGGATTACTTAACCCTTTACCTGATACAGGCAAGTTTTGCCACCTTTGCAATTAGAGTAGACCCAGATCAGATGACTCTTGTAGGAGCTGTCTGATCAGGGCCTGCTGTGTTTCCTTGCAGAGTTAAAGAGATCTGATTCTATTTTTCTGTCATGGCAAAAATGTTGCATGTTCATATGCCACTAAGATAAACATTCAGCTAATAAATATGCATGATGTCATCATTTCTTACATGAATATTCATCAGGTAAAGGATTATACACTCAGTACCAGAACAAAAGTTCGAGACCTGAGATTTGTATAGGCTTAACCCTTCTCTTTTAAAATACATTTCTCCTCCATTACCTATGTCCTGTTGTATAATTACATTTATATTCACTGTCTACAAATATTTCTCTGTGCAATCACTGCTGTTGAATGCATTAATTTCACAATCAACTTGTAAATAATTCAGACCCTGATGAAACAAATCCTGCAAGAGCTGTCTCATAAGGGTCTTGACTATTTATAGGTAGGTATATAGACGTGAACAGCAAGAGAAGAGTTAATATTTACGCTCTGTAACGATGTTATCATAATTTAACCCTTTCCCTGTTCTGTATTTAGGCCAAATTTCAATACCTAGTGAATATTCATTAACAAAATAGTTATAAAGAAATATGGAAGGTGCAACATTGTAGACATTTTAGAATGTAAAGAAACAGATCTACCAAATTCTATTAGCAAACAGAGCAGACCCTGATCAGACGGCTCCTCTAGGAGCCGTCTGATCTGGGTCTACTCTGTTTGCAAATGCGTGAAAACACGTTTATATCAGGGAAAGGGTTAACTTACTCACCTATGCAATAATACATGTCATTGACAACATAATTTTCGATTTTGTTGCACATAACAACATCTTCCAATTTGTTACACATGACACCATCTTCTAATTTATAAACTGTAACAAATCTTTCAATTTGTTACACATAACAACATCATCTTATTTATTAAACATAACAGAATCTTCAAATGTGTTACGTTTAACAGCATATTCCAACTAATTTCTATAAAACTTGTTGTTGAAAATAAAAAGTATGTCGACATTTGGGCAAAGTAGAAACTCTGTTATGAAAAAGAAGCCTCTATCAGGTAAAGTATTAGAACTATTTGAAAAGGCTATCATAAGTTATCAATAAAGAGAATTCATCGTGGGAGTTATGAAACTGCTAGTTTGGTCATCTTCCTCAAAGTTCTGCGTAGTTCATTGCACTGGTCTTCAAGACGGTAACATCGCGACACTGCATCTTTTTTCTGCAGCTCCACATGAGCAAGAGAGTCTATGAGATCTGCGTTTTCTTTGTACAGGTTCACAACGAGGGCGTTTCTTTTTTCCCCGGTCTCTTGCTGTAATACAGAGTGACATGACTGGCAGGGAACACAATATGACAAGATGTCACTATCTTAACCCATTCCCACTTAGGCTATTTTTAGACCTAACCTCTTTGATTATATCTACCAAAAATGAGCATTAACTAGAGAAAAGGAAATTTTCCGAATTGTGTAGTTTTTAAACCATTGTGATAAATAGAGCATTTGCTCCTGTGGAGTAAATGCTCTATTTATCACAATGGTTTCATAAAATGACATTTACAGAGGCGTCAAAAGGCGTCAATATGCGGGAATGGGTTAATTATAATACTTATCTAACATATTTATCAGTTTGTAAAGCTTTACAATTAAATTTGGCACCATTTTGATAAGTGAAGATTAGACTGTAACAAATAGTGAAGACCCTGATTAACTCTTTCCTTCATATAGGCACTTTCGCGCATGTGCAAACATAGTAGTCCCAGATCAGACAGCTCCTATAGCCGTCAGATCTGGGTCTCCTCTGTTTGCAAATGCATGAAAAGCATTTATATGAAAGAAAGGGTTAAACATACATATAGGCCAATGATGGCTAGTAACTGTACCTGTTCTTTGAACTTTTTGACATGGTTGTCCAGGAGCTGTTGTAAGGTCTTTAACTTGTCCTCCAGGGAATGTTTACGATCCTCCAAGTTAATCACCACATCCCTATGCTTGTCAGAGGTCTCTGTGTATTAAATGCATATGTTCATATTAACTAATTACCCAGAACAACAGATAAACATGCATGTTCAAGAACTAAAATGGTCATTTCTCCACCAAACCCTATGTTGTGACCACATTTTAGAATGGTTTCAAAGAGACGATTCTAAAGAGTGGTCACTACAAAGGGTTTGGTGGAGAAATAAAGAAGTTACTCTTGAAAATGACTTAATTTACGGATCTTATCTGGACCTCTGATTTACCTGATAAAAACACATCTGCAAACAGAGTAGACTCAGATCAGACGGTCTCCATCTTATCAGGGTTTGCCAATGAGACAATGAAAATCTTTTTCCTCATTTCTGCTAAAGCTAAAATTTCCTGTTCATGAAAAACAATTCAGTTAATTTATATTCATGATGTCATTATCGCTTTCCTCCATAAATACGCCTTTCTATGCCTGGGTAAAAGTCACTTTATGAAACCATTGTGATAAATAGAGCATTTTGCTCCTATAAGAGACAAATGCTCTATTTATCACAATGGTTTCCAAACTACACAATTCTAAACTTTTTCTTTTCTCTAGTAAATGCTCCTTTTCTGTAGAATTATTCCAAGAGATTGGGCCTAAAAATAGCCCATGGAGTTAAGGGTTAATTCTCCCATGCATATTCATTTGGTAAAGAGTTAATCCATAACCTGATGAATATTCATGAAGCAAATGGTATGATTTTTTTTTGTTTCTGCTAATTCCTTGTCCATATTGTCATTAACCTTTAGCCTGCTGAGCATATCATTTTTACAGAATTGTTCACTTACTACATTTCCAAAAGTCAAGCTATAATGAATTTGTCTACCAAAATGCAATCAGGGTGTCAAACAGTCTGGATCCTGATGAGACGCCAAGTTACTTGGCATCCGTCTCATCTGGATCCAAACTGTTTGCATAGGTATTCACTCATCTACCCATAGCAGGCTAAAGGTAAATACCAAAATTCAGTAAATTACTATTCATGTTTTTATTATTTCTGACATGATTATTATATTAACCTAGAAATTGTTCTGGCTCTGGCATAAACTATAGAATCAGTCCTGTATCATTATATAAGCAAGCACAATAGACAGCTCCTACATGGTCTGGGTCTACTCTGTTTGCAAAGGCATTAAAAAGGGTTAAAGCATGCAGTAACAATAGTTTTGAGCTAAACTCTTGGTTTGCCAAATCAGAGTTCAGGGTATACAAAGTGCATTTAACCATTTACTCCATGAATATTCATGTAAGAAATAATGACATCATAACTATTAATTAGATTAATTGTTATCACAGCACATGGACACATGAACATTTGGTCATAGCGGAAACTGTAGAATCAGACCTAAATTATATAATAAGCAAACAGAGAAGACCTATCAGACAGCTCCTACAGGAGTCTTCTCTTTTCGTAAAGGTTTAGAAAGTCATATTTATTAACCATTTCTCTCATATAAAGTGTTTTCACGCATTTGCAAACAGAGTAGACCCAAATCAGACGACTCCTAGAGGAGCCGTCTGATCAGGGTCTGCTCTGTTTGCTAATAAAATTTGATAGACCTGTTTCTTTACTTTCTAAAATATCTACAATGTTCCACATCCATATTTCATTATAACTATTTTGTTAATGAATATTCAGTAGGTATTGAAATTAAGTCTTAATACAGAACAGTAAAAGGGTTAAGTAAAAATTTTAACATAAGAAAGAGAGGAAACCCCAAACCCTTGACATACAAGCTAAAAAACATCAGAACAGATTTGCGAATTTACCTTTATACATTTTACTGGCCATTTCCTCCTTTTTGTTGAGGAGTTCCTGCATTTCTCGGAGTGAGCGCTGGTTTTCAACAAGGTCGATCTGAAGCTTAGTGTACCTCTGCAGGTCAACCATGTTGCCACACTGTTCCTTCCACTGCTGAAGCTCATGTATGTGCTGCGACTGACTGACAGTGAAGTTGGTTGTAGCCTCAAGCATCTAGAAAGGAAATAGACTGTTGGTTTTATCCCTTTCACTGTTCTATGTTTATTCTCAACTTCAATACCTACTTAGTATTAATAGACAAAATAATTATAATAAAATGTGGAGGGCATTGTAGCCATTTTAGAAAGTAAAGAAACAGATCTTTCAAATTCCATTAGCAAACAGATCAGACCCTGATTAGACGGCTCCTAAAGGAGCCATCTGATCTGGATCTACTCAGTTTGCAGATGCATGAAAACGCATTTATATGAAACAAAGCGTTAAACCTTTACCTGGTAGAGACGCCTGTTTGACCGCTTTGCAAACAGTGAAGATCTAAATCAGACAGCTCCTGTAAAAGCTGTTTGATCAAGGTCTACTCAGTTTGTTTATGAAATAAAGCAGGCCTAATAGCAGGCCTAATAGTAGTAGGACTATAAAATTTAAGCTACTAGATATTATCATATTGTCACTTTTTCTTTCCATGTTCTATCTTTATTAAAAACTTCAGGACCTACTGAATATTATAGGACAAAATAGTTATAGTGAAATATGGAAGGTGGAACATAGTAGTCATTTTAGAAAGTAAAGAAACGGATATACATTTATCAAATTCCATTAGCAAACAGAGCAGTCCCTGACAAGATGGCTGCTATAGGAGCCGTCTGATCTGGGTCTACTCTGTTTGTAAATGCGTGAAAAGGCGTTTATTTAAAGGAAATGGTTAACCCATTCCCTCATATTGACGACTTTTGGCGACTCTGTAAAATTCACTTTGTGAAACCATTGTGATAAATAGAGCATTTGCTCCTATAGGAGCAAATGCTCTATTTATCACAATGGTTTCAAACTACAGAATTTTAATTTTTTTTCCTTTTCTTCAATTAATGCTCCTTTTAGGTAGATTTATTCAAAGAGGTTGTATCTAAAATTAGCCTATGAGGTAATGGTGTTAATGTGTGAATAGCCTTACCTTATCGCTAACCCTCTGTAACTGTGACTCAAGAGCCTTCTTCTCTTCTAGTATCTTTGTAAGCTGCTTCTAAAATTGAAAAATACAACCTTGTCTTTATATCATTAATATAGATAAGACTAAGCTTTAGTACTTTCTTTATATTTGTATCTCAATCAAGCCTTTACTCCATGAATATTCATGTAAGAAATAATGACATCATGGATATTAATTAGATTAATTTTTATAATGGCATATGAACACAAGAATTGCTGGCCCTGCAGAAAGAGAACAAGAGCACCGCAAGCGGGTGCCACCGCTCGTCTGTCGTCATTGTCAAGATGAAACATGCATACAAAAAATGAAGGTTGTAAATGAAAAATTGAAGAAGTTATTGTCAATGTTAAGATTTCGGACAACGACAATGATGATGCGGACGCTGGAGTTACGACAATAGCTCGTGATATCTTCGAAACAGACGAGCTAAAAATCATACCTATATCATTTAATAAGCAAACAGAGCAGACCCTGATCAGATGGATCCTATAGGAGCCGTCTGATCTGGGTCTATTCTGTTTGAAAAGGCATAGAAAGGTGTATTTATGGAGAAAAGGGTTAATATATTAGAAATATTTTTTTTAGTTTGGATGCTATACGTATGAAAATGGATAACCGCTTAAGCCAGTGCTAGTGGATGTGAGTAGTGTTGCACTTTTAATAACTGTTCATGAACAGACTCAATAAAACCAAATCTGCAATTTTCTCTTTTTGCATTGCTGCTTTTCCTTTCGAAGGATTTCTTACTTTCAGAATTGTGGTCATGATCATTGCAAAACATGCAAATCAATATCAGACTGCACTATTTGCGGTATCATATTTCACCCTATCAAAACCAACGGGCTATGCTGCTGCATACAATCACATATCCACATTAATCCTTTATCTAAAGAATATTTATGTAAATATTAACCCTTTCCTTCATATAAACACCTTTTCATGCATTTTCAAACAGGGTAGACCCAGATCAGATGGCTCCTAGAGGAGCCGTCTGATCTGGGTCTGCTCTGTTTGCTAATAAAATTGATAGATCTGTTTCTTTAGTTTTTAAAACAGCTACAATGTTACACTTTCCATATTGCAGTAGAACAAATTCGTTCATGGATATTCATTAGGTACTGAACTTTGGACTAAATATAGAACAGAGAAAGGGTTAAATGGACGAATATGACTTGATAACTGAATTTCTATAATGGTATTATGTACAATGGAAGTTTTGATCATGGCCAAAAGCAAGAAATCAGATTTATGCTTCTGTGAGGTACAGAGTTGATTATTCCATGTTCAAACAGTCAACATTGACCAAGTCTCATTAACCCTTTCCCTCATATAAGCGTGTTTTCACGCATTTGCAAACAGAGTAGACCCAGATCAGACGGCTCCTAGAGGAGCCGTCTGATCAGGGTCTACTCTGTTTGCTAATAGAATTTAATAGATCTGTATCTGTACTTTCTACAATGTTTACAATGTTCCACCTTTCATATTTCTTTATAACTATATGTTAATGAATATTCAGTAGGTATTGAAATTTGGCCGAGATACAGAACAGGGAAAGGTTTAACTAATTGCCTTACCTTATCCTCGGTCTCCTCCTTTTGTCCACTGTTGACCTGGTTCAGCTGTTCCTTCAGACTCTTGGCCAGGCCAGCAGTCCTGTCTCTCTCCCTGCATACATCTTCATACTTTTTCTGTTATTAAACAAAACATTTTTGTTGAACACTTTATGCATCTGATCTACAGCAGGTGTCCTATAACTATGACTTCACTTTACTAGAATTGCAACCTGCAAGTTGGCTTAACCCTTTATCCCATAAACACACCTTTTAGACGCTACAGTGCGGGACACGAGTTACTAATATCCTTTGAAAACAGTGTAGACCCTTCAGTAAAAATCCCTAAATATTCACCATAAGCTTGTATACTCTATTCAACAACAGTGTATTCACTTGTTTTAAGCCTTTCCTTCATACAAACACATTTTCACACCTTTGCAACAGAGTACAAGGGTAGATCCATATCAGGTGGCTCCTAATATGATCAAGGGCTGCGCTGTTTGCATATGAAATATTAATAATAGATCTGTCTACAGTTTCTGCTAGTACCAAACAAATCAAGTGTACATATGTCCATAAATATTCATGATGTCTTTATTTACGTGAATATTCAACAGGGAAATAGTTAAATACACATGTTACAAGCAAAAAATGCAGATACTACATTAACCCTTTCCCTCATATAAATGTGCTTTCATGCATTTGCAAACAGAGTAAACCCAGATCAGATGGCTCCTAGAGGAGCTGTCTGATCAGGGTCTGCTGTTTGCTAAAAGAATTTGATAGATCAGTTTATTTGCCTTCTAAAATGTCTGCAATGTTGCACCTTCCATATTTCTTTATAACTATTTTGTTAATGAACATTCAGGAGGTGTTGAAATTTGGAATAAACATAGAACAGGAAAAGGGTTAAAGCCGGAAATTTTTTTTTAAAATTTACCTAATGATTTTTTATTCACCAAAACTATGTGCATGCCCAAAATTAATTGCCCAGCTAATGTAGATCATAAGACTCAAGTTATAACAAAATTTAAAAGTTTATTAAAAATGACAAAGTTTTCAAAACACTGACCTTGACCCAATTTTATGTATCCTTGTATCAACTCAATGACCTACCTACACCCAAGCTATCTGCATACCAAATATAAATTGTCTAGAAAATGTCGTTCAGAAGTTATGGCAAAATTTAAATGACAGCCAAGTTTTTAAAATAGTGACCTTGACCTGATTTCAGGTATCTTTATGCCATCTGTTCGGCTCTTACCAAAGCTATCTGAATACCAAAGGTGAATTGCCTAGCGTTTGTTGATCAGAAGTAATAGCAAAATGTTAAAGTTTGTTAAAAACAGCCAAGTTTTCAAAATAGTGACCTTGACAGTGACCCAATTTCATGTATCCTTGTATCAACTGAGAGGCCTTCACCAAAGCTATCTCCATACACTATATAAATTGTCTAGTGTATGTGGTTCAGAAGTTGAAGTTTTTTCAATGATGGCCGACTTAATGGTCATAATAGTAACCTTGACCTTGACCTTGACCTGACTTCATGTATCCTTGTATCAAGTTAACAAAAGTTTTGCAAAAGCTATCTGTACCCAAAAGATGAATTGCCTAGCATTAGTAGTTCAGAAGTTATAGCAATGTTAAAGTTTGTTAAAAACAGCAAAGTTTTCTAAACAGTGACCTTGACCTTGCTCTGATTTTATGTATCCTTGTATCAAATGAAAGACCTTCAACCAAGTTATCTGCATACCAAATATGAATTGTCTAGCTTGAGTAATTCAGAAGTTATAAGCAATGTTTAAGTTTTTGTTAACGACGGCCCGTCGCCCGCCCACCCAATTTTAGCCAAACTATAAGCCGGCTAAAAATATATTGTTTAACAAGGTTAGTTAATTAATATTCATAATGGGTGGAGTCCGCCATAAATATTCATCAGGTAGAGGGTTAAACTAATAAATAATAAAACATTGCCACAGTCACCTTCATGAAATACAATGTAAAAATTTGAACTAGTTTCAGGGAAGATCATGAAAAAGCATGTGTATGTTTATATACTTATATAAATGTACATGTAGTGCAGTGCTACACAAGTGCGGTTTGCTTTGTGAGAGACAAGTGTGGTGAAAAAATAACTGCTAAAAAGATAAACAAAGTCGGTAATATGTAAAAGTCTCCTTGCTTCACCCACTGCACACATATTGCTGCTTTTTTTTTTGTTCAAAACCAAATTGACATATGACATTATTTAGCTGATAGAGATACAGTTTTATACATCTAAATAGAGTAAAAACCCATATCAGATGGCTCCTGATCATGGCCTGCACTGGTTACTTATGGAATAATATAAATCTAATTCTTGCTTCATTAGTGCTCATATACCGCTTTAGAAATTCAACTAACAAACATTCCATGGTGTCATGATTTCTGACATGAATATTTATCAAGTAAAGGAATGAGACAATTGATAATGTGTATATACTAGGAATGTAGATCAGATCTATATAATCAGAAAAACAGAGCAAACCCTGATTAGATGACTCCTACAGAAGTTGTCTGATTTGGGTTTACATTGTGTACAAATGTGTAACAAGAGTGCCAGTGGGCACAATATACGCCCGTCGAGGTCTTGTTCAACATAAACTGAGGTTAATGTGTTTGCTAAACGCAAATGCTAAACACAAATTCTAAGTCCAATTGTGCGACCAAGTTTCAAGGCTTTATCTCAAAGGGTTGTAAATAGGCGTACTTTAACAAAAAACCTTAACCAAAAATTCTAAATTAAAAAGGTCTAAATGCTTGACAGAGATGAAGCTTCTGATGGTGAACAAGGGTTCCAAGTTTAAAAGCTTTATCTCAAAGGGTTATGTAAATAAATAGACTTTAACAAAACCCTTAACCAAAACTTTTAAGTTAAAAAGGGCCATTATTATGTCAAAATGCTGGACAGAGTTATGTACTATTGCCTACAATTGAAGCTTGAGAGGGTGAACAAGTGTTCCAAGTTTCAAAGCTTTATCTCAAAGAGTTATGTAAATAAGTGCTTTAATAAAAAACATAACCAAAAATTCTAAGTTAAAAAGGCCATAAATCTGTCAAAATGCTTGACAGAGTTATGTACTTTTACATACAGGTGGAGGTTGTGATGGTGAACAAGTATTCCAAGTTTCAAAGCTTTATCGCAAAAAGTTATGTAAATATGTGGACTTACAAAATTGTGTTCCACATAAATTTAGGTTAACAGTTTTGCTTAACGCAAATGTTAAACGCAAATTCTAAGTCCAATTGTGCGACCTTGACCTTGGTTAAACATACCACAAAACATCCATGCTACTATAGCATGTCCAGATAAACATTGTGGTGAAATTTGAGAAGGATCCACCAAGCAGAACTTGAGTTAGAGATGTTACAGACAGACAGGTTAACATTTTTGCTAAACGCAAGTTTCTAAGTCCAATTAAGTGACCTTGACCTTGGATATAAGTACATGTACCTGGAGTGGGTATGCTACTGTAGCATGTCCAGATAAACATTGTGGTTAAATTTGGGAAGGATCCATCACAGGGAACTTGAATTAGAGATGTTACAGACAGACGGACAGACAGACGGGCGGACAGACAGCGCCATTCCATAATACGTCCCGTTTTTTCAAACGGGCGTATAAAAAAAAGTGTTTCTATGAGGTGAAGGTTTAACCCTTCCCTCCATGAATACACCTTTCTATACCTTTGCAGACAGAGAAGACCCAGATCAGATGGCTCTTGTAGGAGCCGTCTGATCAGGGTCTACTCTGTTTGCTAATGAAATAATATAGATATTACTGTATAGTTTCTGCCATAGCCAAACGTTCCTTTGCCCATGTGTCATTATAAAAATTAATCTTATCAATATTCATGATATCATTATTTCTTACATGAATATTCATGGGTTACCACTACCACTGTGCTAAATTCACTCTCTGTGCTTTGTTTCACCTGGAGTAACCACAGTGCTAAATTCACTCTCTGTGCTTTGTTTCACCTGGAGTAACTTGTATTTATCTACATATCTATTTGCATCTTTAAGTTCTTTTTCTGCTTGGAACAGCTGAGCTTCAGTGTCTGCTAGTCTATCTTGGGTTTCCAGCAAGCTATCCTCAAGAGCTGACTGACCAATGGTCAGTTGACCACAGTCAAACTGCCATAAAATATGATGAATGTATCACAATTATTTTCTTTCAACCTTCATTTAACTTATCTTTAAAGATGGCAAAATAATCCATACTGTAAGAAAAAGTACCGGTACCTTAAACATTTGCATGACAGATATGCCTATGAATGCCTTTGCAAACAAAGCAGACCTAGATCAGACAGTTCCTGAAAGAGACTTCTGATCAAGTTTCGTTCTCAAGCTTTTGATTGGTCAGATTTGAGTTCTCAAGCTTTTGATTGGTCAGATTTGAGCCAAAGGCTCAAATCTGACCAATCAAAAGCTTGAGAACGTTCTCAGACTCAACTAAAAGTTTTATAAGCATGGACCCAGGATGATAGGTATTAAAGAAGTAATAGCCAACATTCAAGTTTTCCAGACAACAACGATGACCATAAGTTACACAGATGCCTGACTTATGACAATAGCTCATATTTTTTCATTTGCAAATAGAGTAGATGCAGATCAGACGGCTCCTATAGGAGCCGTCTGATCAGGGTCTGCTCTGTTTGCTAATGGAATTTGAAAGATCAGTTTTTTTACTCTCTAAAATGACTACAATTATCCACCTTCCATATTGCGCTATAACTATATTGTCCATGAATACTCAGCAGATATTGAAATTTGAAATAAACACAGACCAGGGAAAGGGTTAATATTAATCAAGGAAATGCTCAAAGGCTGTCTGATCTGGGTCTACCCTGTTTGCAAAGGTGTGAAAATGCATTTATATGAGGGAAATGGTTAATACACTTCCTATTTCCTGCCGGGTTTACTCATAGGTGTATTCTTATTCTTGTAAATATAAAAATATCAAAAATTATTGCGGATCCTTCACACAAACACCTACAACGTCTGAATGACTTGCTTTAATTAGACAAGAATTTCAGAGTGTCTAAACAGTTGGAAAAATGGATGAAAAGTATATTACAGTGCAACCTCCATATCTCAAACTCGGATAACTCAAACTTCAGGATAACTCAAACTAAATGTTTGGTCCTTCCTAAATTTACAATACAGAATTATTCTAAACTGTATCACTACACGTATCTAGAAACACATGTGACAGCTTAAGTTAGTCAAAAGTCCTGTAGGAGCTTTCAGTATTACTTTCAACCTGCATTAAGCTGTGAACTTCGGAAATTGTCCAGATTAAAAACATTTGTTATCTCAAAGTTATTTGTATGGTCCATAAAGTTCAAGATATTGAAGTTCAACTGTATTATTTACATCTTCCTTCCTGGACATGAAATTGCATAGTAGAGCACACTATTAGTTACACGGTTATTTGGCAGATTGTACGGGCTGGTATGACCGGGTTAGATCCCGTATTTCCTGAGGCGTTAGCCGAAGGAAATACGTGTTCTAACCCGGTCATACCAGCCCGTACACCCTGCCAAATTACCGTGTAACGAATTTATTACCAGTCAGAGATCCGATTTACCTAATTAAGAAACGAACAACTCTTATTTTGCTGACATTAGATCTCTAATTGTATGACGACATAACAAAGAAACCATGACGTCATCACAGAGCAAATATGACGTCGTCTCAGAGCAATTTCGAAAGAGGAATTGAAACTTCACTTGTAAACATTAACGGTAACACGTTATACTGATAAGTTATTAGTGTTAAATTGAGGAGCGTATGAGGTACAGTTCTTTACGGTTATTAACGATTATTTGGTTTTAATTCATCCAGAATTATTGGAGTAAGGACGATATGAAATTTCGAATCGACGCAAAAAACAAAGACAAAACGAATGACGTCACGCGTCAAATTTGAATAATTCTGTATTCTCAGTGGAAGCCGCTGAATACGGTACTGTACACCCCGGCAGTTTTTGGCAAACTGACCAATCATATTCCAAGGATTTACTCTGACTGGTAATAAATAACTGTATACCTGTAAGTGTGTGTATTTTTTAGCCATGTCTTCGATCTCTGCCAGTTTACTTTCCGTATCAGCAAGCCTCTCTTCCAACTCTGACTTCTCCTGTGTTAGTTCACTAATTGCCCTCTGTGAGGTAAAAGACAACACAAGGTGCAAGGGTTGATTACAGCTGTGAGAACAACATGGCAACATGCAATGGACTCTTAAGTTTTTAAGTCTTAACCCATTACCTCATAAGCTATTTTAAGACCCAACCTCTTTAAATAAATCTACTGAAAAAGAGCATTTACTAGAAAAAAGGAATTTTTGTTTTAGAATTTTGTAGTTTTGAAACCATTGTGATAAGAAGAGCATTAATTTTGCTCCACAGGAGCAAATGCTCTATTTATCACAATGGTTTCAAAAGGTGACTTTTACAGAGGCGACAATACAGGTATCAATATGAGGAAATAGGTTAACCTCATGAATATTCATGCATGAAATAAATGATATCATGAATATATTTATTAGCTGAAGTTTTACTACTTGTATATAAACACAGGATATTTTGTCGTTGGCAGAAACTGTGGGAATTACATCCAGACAATATAATAAGCCTACAGAGCATGCCCTGGGCAGATGGTTCCTACAGGAGCTGCCTGATCTGGGTCTAATCTGTTTGCAAAGTCATCAAAAGATATCAACATCAAGTAAAGGGTTAACAACATCAATATGAAGCTTTAGAAATTTCATTTGAACAAAAATATCACATTCAAGTTGGCTGTTTCTTCTTGATATAAAACCACTAGGTAATTTCTCTCTGCAAAACTTGTCTTTTTTCTTTTTTTGTTCTGGTGTGTATAGTCAATTAAGTCAATTTAGCACCACCTTAATAACTTTAAATGAAACACATGGAAATGCAAAAAGGAGCAGTTTGACGTGGGTCTGTACTATTTGCCTATTTTTTTTATTCAAATATTATGCATAATACTACAGTAGCTACTGGAAAATGTTGGAGAGATGAATAACAAACATTACAGAGTTAGCTGCAGGTATCTCTTTGCCAATAAAGTGTCACAGTAATAAAAACACAGTAAATATATTACAACAAACAATATAATTTTATCATGTACTGTTCATGCAGTAAAATCCTTTAGGAGCTTTTTGCCTAACTCCATAGCTACAGATAACAATGTGTACCCAAATACTAAAATAGTCATATCTCCACCAAACCTTATACTGTGACCACTCTTTAGAATCGTCTCTTTGAGACAATTCTAAAGAGTAGTCACAGTATAGGGTTTGGTGGAGAAATAAACAAGCTATGCTTGAAAATGTTTAAATTTATGCATATTATCAGCACCTCTATAACTCTTGAATTTATCAACCATCTCTTTTATTCAGTCTCCTGTAGTAATTCAATAAGTGGTTGCTTAACCCTTTACCTTATAAACACCCTGTCATGCATTTGCAAACGGAAGAGACCCATTTCAGATGGCTGCTATAAGATGACTGCTATAAGAGTTCATGTAAGAAATTATGACATCATGAATATTAATCAGATTCATTTTTAAAATGGTACATGAACACAGTGAATTTTGGCCATGGCAGAAACTGAAGAAGTCATATCTATATAATTTCATAAGCAAACAGAACAGATCCTGATCAGACTGCTCCAATAGGAGCCTTCTGATCTGGGTCTACTCTGTTTGCAAAGGTGTATTAATGAAGTAGAGGGTTGAACAAAATACAAGAAAACAAACAATACGAAACAATATTGTACGAAGGCATGTACTAGTATATATGCACATGATATAGCCCTTTGAGTGCACAACCAGTGTAGAGTAGAAACAGATGAGAGAACTCCTAGAAAAGCACTCCGATCAGATTCTGCACAGTTTGTCATTCAAAACGATCTAAAAGGGTATGCCTTTTAAAACTGAATGAACGCTATCAGGTCCCTTTCAGTGGGACATATATCACAGCTGTCTTTTGTAAACAATGTAGATCTAGATGAAAGGGCTCCTTTACATAAGGGTCTGCGCTGTTATACATGTATTCCTGTATGCTTGACCTGTTTGAAATTTGGAGTAACCTATTTGAAAATTCTGTGTTAAAAGGGTTCCACAATGATGAACCATTCCACTGTGAATATTCTGCATTCAAAGGGTTAGACATCAGACACATACAAAGTACAGTACCTGGGCATGCTCTGGTAGAGGGGCCTGCAGAACAGACACATACAAAGTACAGTACCTGGGCATGCTCTGGGAGAGGGGCCTGCAGAACAGACACATACAAAGTACAGTACCTGGGCATGCTCTGGGAGAGGGGCCTGCAGAACAGACACATACAAAGTACAGTACCTGGGCATGCTCTGGTAGAGGGGCCTGCAGAACAGACACATACAAAGTACAGTACCTGGGCATGCTCTGGTAGAGGGGCCTGCAGAACAGACACATACACAGTACAGTACCTGTGCATACTCTGGGAGAGGGGCCTGCAGAGCAGACACATACAAAGTACAGTACCTGGGCATGCTCTGGGAGAGGGGCCTAAAGAACAGACATATACAAAGTACAGTACCTGGGCGTGCTCTGGGAGAGGGGCCTAAAGAACAGACACATACAAAGTACAGTACCTGGGCGTGCTCTGGGAGAGGGGCCTGCAGAATAGACATATACAAAGTACAGTACCTGGGCGTGTTCTGGGAGAGGGGCCTAAAGAACAGACACATACAAAGTACAGTACCTGGGCGTGCTCTGGGAGAGGGGCCTGAAGAACAGACATATACAAAGTACAGTACCTGGGCATGCTCTGGGAGAGGGGCCTGCAGAACAGACACATACAAAGTACAGTACCTGGGCGTGCTCTGGGAGAGGGGCCTGCAGAGCAGACACATACACAGTACAGTACCTGGGCATGCTCTGGGAGAGGGGCCTGAAGAACAGACACATACAAAGTACAGTACCTGGGCGTGCTCTGGGAGAGGGGCCTAAAGAACAGACACATACAAAGTACAGTACCTGGGCGTGCTCTGGGAGAGGGGCCTAAAGAACAGACATATACACTGTACAGTACCTGGGCATGCTCTGGGAGAGGGGCCTGCAGAATAGACATATACAAAGTACAGTACCTGGGCGTGCTCTGGGAGAGGGGCCTGCAGTCTATCCTGTCCTGACTGCTGACTCTGTAACTGGTTACCCAAGTCTGTGTTCTCCCTGGTCAGTGTCTCTACCTGTATCTGAAATATACAAACAAGTAGCTACTGTTTAACATTCAGACTTTTCCAGGATATTTTGGCCACTGCAGAAATCTGTAGAACCAATTCTATATTATATAATAAGCAAACAGAGCAGACTCTGATCAGACGGCTCCTACTGGAGCCATTTCAAAGGGACATTATCTCTATCAATATGTTAGGAAGGATTATGTTCATATTCATATTGCAAAGGTTGATCAGTTCTTACAGATTGATGGGGCTAGCTCTAAAGATGGTAAACTGAAGGCCATTGTTAAAATTTCATGAATTCTATATGCCTCAAACAGAAGTGGTGGCATACAAACACTAAAGAGTTTGTTCTCCTCTCTGTTTGTAAGGGTCTGCACTGTTATCATGTTACACTTTTCCTTAAAACAAATCCCTGAATATTCATGGTATGCTTGATCTGCTTGCATTTTGGAATAGACCATTTAGAAAGGTACAAACCCAATGGATAACCTTACCTGAAGCCTGTCCACTGTGTCAACTTTGTTCTGTAACTCAAGGAGCACATGGTTGAGCTGTGCCAGCTGTTTCTCCATGGCTTCCTTCTCCATTAAGACAGCATCATAGCCGGCCTGAAATGTATTTTTACATGATGATGTTCATGTATTAACAAGAGCTGTCCGCAGACAGCGCGCTCCACTTTCTTTAGTGCTGGATAGTGTAGTGGAAGTCTAAGTCAGAAAGGGGAGATAACAACAGCAAAATTAATTTTAGGGTTACCTGCCCTTGTGAAATGGGTCCCCCTTGTAATAGTTAATATGTATACCAAAGATGAACCAAATATCTTGGACAGTTTCTGAGACATGAACCTGAACATAAAACTTAACCAACAATGAAAATTCTAAGTCGAAAAAGGGGGCATAACTATGGTAAAATTAATTTTAGGGTTACCTACCCTTGTGAAATGGGTTCCCCTTGTGATAGTTAATATACATACCAAATATGAACCAAATATCATGGACAGTTTCTGAGACATGGACCTAAACATAAAACTTAACCAACAATGAAAATTCTAAGTCGAAAAAGGGGCATAACTATGGTAAAATTAATTTTAGGGTTACCTACCCTTGTGAAATGGGTTCCCCTTGTGATAGTAAACATACATACCAAATATGAACCAAATATCTTGGGCTGTTTCTGAGACATGGACCTGAACATAAAACTTAACCAACAATGAAAATTCTAAGTCGAAAAAGGGGCTTAACTATGGCAAAATTAATTTTAGGGTTACCTACCCTTGTGAAATGGGTTCCCCTTGTGATAGTAAACATACATACCAAATATGAACCAAATGTCTTTGATGGTTTCTGAGAAAAGGACCTTAACAAAAAGGTTAACCAACGCCGACGCCGACGAGAGGGTCATGACAATACCTCCACTTTTTGAAAAAGTGGAGCTAAAAATAATGACAGTATGAATATGAATTAGCTGGACTTTTATACTGGCATTGTGAGCAAGGGATGTTCTGGGCCATGGCAGTAACTGTAGATTCAGACCTATATAATTTCATAAGTAAACAGATAAGACACTAATTAGGTGACTCCATTGTGAATATGGGCAGTTTTTACACAGTAGAAGCTGTGAAATCTAATATATGTCATTTCATAAGCAAACACAGCAGAGCCAGATCAGACTACTCTTGTAGAAGCTGTCTGATCTGGGTCTACTGTTTGCAGTGGTGATAAGGGGTTTGTCTACACGGAAAAGGGTTAGAAGTGTTTGGGAAAAGACAAACAGATCAGTAATACTGCAAAAGACTACAAGTGTAATAGTTTACCCATCTATACATATAACCTATTAAATCTTTACTCCATGTATGAAATGACATCATAAGTATAAATTATATTTCACTAAATTAAACAAGAAATGTTTGTAAAACATGTATGCCCCCACCCTAAAAGCGGGCACCTAAAATTTTTCACAACTGACTTTGAAGTTTGACATGACCTTGACCTAATGACATAAAAATAACTTACTACTACATATGAGGGCTGTAGGTTGATAAGTTATTGATTGTAAATCATTTGGTCCGTCATTGGACCACGGACTGACGGACCGACTGACATGTACACCCCAATATACAGTAAACCCCCTCTAAACTGGACATTTAATTTAGTATAAATATCAGTCTTGGAGACAGGTGGCAGCTTAATGCAGGGTGAAAGTCATGCAGAAAGCTCCTTTCATCCTGCATTAAGCAGCCACCCGATACAAGTATCTTATTATTCTCTGATAGAATTCTGGTTTAGAGAGGTTTTACTGTAACCCGCTTTTTTCAAAGAGAGACATAAATATCTAAGAAGATATTTTAAAACTCTTTCTGTGTAAAACTATGCCTGCCAAAACTACCAAATTTTTTACAAACTTTAGAGATTAAACGTAAAAACTTGAGAATCTGCTGAATCAGTGTCAAACAGCTTGAGCCATGCAGAGACGCTGAGTTACTTGGTGACACTTCTAGATCAAAGCTGTTTGTTAGCCCTTGGCTTCATATAAATGTGTTTTCAAGCATTTGCAAACAGGGTAGACCAAGATCTGATGGATCAGGGTCTGCTCTGTTTGCTGATGGAATTTGATAGATCTGTTTCTTTATTTTCTAAAATGACTACAATGTTCCATCTTCCATATTTCATTATAGCTATTTTGTCCATGAATATTCAGTAGGTATTGAAATGTGGAATAAACATAGAACAGGGAAAGGGTTAATTCCAATCAGGTCACAGTCAGCAGAATAAAGGTTAGAATGTGAGCTACGGCCAAAGGACTGCATTGAAGAATATTCAGACTACTAACTTTGTCCCGCCCACTTTGTTTGGATGACTCAACAAACTCTGCCTTCACAGCCGAGATGGCGCCCTCTTTCTCAACCATCAGTTCATCTATTCTAGCCTCAAGAGCATGTTTAGTGTCCTCCAGTGCTTCTTTCATCTCAAGTTGACCTTTCTCTGCCTGAAATGTATCAATATGATATTGCTTTATACCATACCTGATGAATATTCATGTAAGAAATAATGAATGTATAAATATTAAGATGAAATTATATAATGTCAATATCATCAATATCATTTTTACCCATAGCAGAAACAGTAGAATCAGATCTAAATCATTTCATAAGCAACCCATGATCAGATGGCTCTTACAGAAACTGTCTGATGGGGTTCTACCTTGTTTGCAACTCTACACTATACACATTTAACAACCAATGGCTTAACTGCTTAACCTTTAGTTAACCCTTCCCTCTATGAATATTCATATAAGAAAATATTACATGAATATTTATTCTTAGTAGATTAATTTGTTATAAAAGCACACCAACAGATTAATTTTTGGCCATTATAGAAAATGTAGAATTATAACTACATTATATAATAGGCAAACAGAGCAGACCCTGATCAGACGGCTCCTATAGGAGCCATCTGATCTGGGTCTACTCTGTTTGTAAAGGCCTAGAAAGGCATACTAATGGAGAAAAGGGTTAAAATATATTTCAGTTGCAGTCAAGATAAAAAATTCCCCTGCTAATAGTACCATTTTAAAAATTCCAGTTAATTCATATTCATGATGTCATAAATTCTTACATGAATATTCATCCTATAGAAAGTGACAATGGATATCCAAGACACATATTTGAGAAGACAATTTAGTGTTTTCTGAAACTGTGACAAATACAAGCCCAAACATATACTGACCCTTTAATAACATCATGAATATTAATGAATTGAATGTTTAAAATGGCACAAAGAATAGGGGAATTTTATCATGACTGAAACTGTAGAATCATATCTATATCATACAAAGGAAAACAGAATAGACCCTGATTAGAGGGTTCCTACAGATTAGAGGGATTCTGCCCCAAAAGGCATATCTATGAGGTAAAGGGATAACCCTTTCCATCATATAAACACCTTTTCACACATTTGCAGAGTAGATCCAAATCAGACTGCTCCTATAGGAGTCGTCTGATCAGGGTTTGCTCTGCTTGCTTTTGTCATGAAGCAACCTTAGCTCATTCTCCATAATGCAAAGTTCAAAGACTTGTATACAGATTGATTAGAATAGGTACGGCAATTTATATAAATCCTTTACATATGCATGTATTTGAAGCCTTCTGATGCCATTGCAAACAGAGTAGAAACAGATCAGATGGCCCATACAGTCATCTCTATGAGGGTTAATCCCCGTCTCCTAACACTACTAGCGGATTAACCCTACGCTTGCTATTCATGTCAATATACCTACCTGTAAATAGTGAAGACCAAGATGAGACAGCTCCTGCAGGAGCTGTCTCATCAGGGTCTGCACTATTTACAAATTGATTGTGCAACCAGTGCACTCCACAGCAGTGACTGCACAGCAAAATACTTGTACACAGTGAAGATGTATGTAATTATACAAAAGGGCATGTGTAAAGAAGGAGAAATGTATTTTAAAATTCAGCAAAAAAAGGGTTAAAACCTGTGGGAAATACCTGTCTTTTCTCCTGCTGAAGCTTAGTGTTAGTTCTCCTAAGTTCCTCCAGCTGTTTTCTATTTTTTGTCTCTTTCTCCAGACTCTTTTTGAGGTCTTCTATCTCTTCATGGAGAAGATTCGACTCAGCCTCAAAGCCTCGCTTAGCATCATCATAGGCTTCTTTAATCTCCTCCATCTGATCAAACAGCTCCTCCTGGAGTGCAGAAAAAACAACAAAACTATAGCTTAAACCATACCCACATACCGATGGCTTTTGACGACCTTGTGAAACGATTGTGATAAACAGAACATTTGCTTCATAGGAGCAGATGCTCTATTCGTCACAATGGTTTCAAAACTACACAATTCTAAAATTTTCCCTATTCTCTAGTAAATGCCCCTTTTAGGTTGATTTATTCCAAGAGGTTGTATCTAAAAATAGGCTATGAGGGAATGGGTTAACCCTTTCCCTGCTCAATATTAATGTAAGAAATTATGATAGCATGAATATCATAAACTTCAATTTTTATAAATACTATAATTATGAACATAAGATTGTTCGGCTTTGGCTGAAACTGTAGGATGAAACCTATATAAATTTCCATGTAAAAATTTCAAAGTCCTATAGCTCTGCCAAAAATCACCGAAGTGGAACAGGAATAACATATGCACAACAAGGCATGGTGCTGATCAATGCTACTAAGTGTTATCAAAATCTGAACCAGGATTTTGGAGAAACCGTGCTAGGATTTCGGTAAACCATGCTGACAAAATATTTCATGTAAAATTTTCAAAGTGCCGCAACTCTAAAAAATATCATCAAACTGGAACAGAAATAAGATATGCACAACTAGGAATGTTGTGTTATCCAAATCTTAACAAGGATTTTGGAAAAACTGCATGAACAAATTTTTCCATGTAAAAATTTCAAAGTCCTGTTACTCTGAAAAATATTATAGAACCCGAACAGGAATAAGATATACACATCTAGGCATGGTGTTGATCAATCCTATGAAGTTTCATAAAAATCTGATCAAAGGTTTTTGAGAGACCGTGCAGACAAAAATTTTCCTTGTAAAAATTTCAAAGTCCCATAACTCTGCAGAAACTGGAACAGGAATAAGTTTATGCACAACTAGACATAGTTCTGATCAATCCTATGAAGTTTCATGAAAATGCAACCCAAGGTTTTGGAGAAACCGAATAGACAAAGTAAAATCAAACGGACGGATGGACGGACGGACGCCACGCACAAAAACCCAAAATGTCTCCCCAGTATACTGGGGGAGACATAATTAACATGGCAGACCCTGATCAGACAGCCCCTACATGAGCCTTCTGATCTGGGTCTACTGTTTGCAAAGGTGTGAACATATGTTGATATGAGGAAAAGGATTAAATGATTAATTCCAAAGTAACAAATATGAAAATAGTATAAGATAATAAACAAGAGTGTTCTGAGGAACACATGTGTCCTCTGCTTGTAGCTGACACAAAAACTGTTAATATGCTGGAGTGAGAAAACAAAGGGGAATAACTAAAACATTATTCCATGTAGAGTGATGAACCTTAGTTACATCAATGGTCCTCAATGAGAGGAAGACACATGTGAAATTTGAAAGCATTATATTGATTAGTTTAGAAATGACAGCAAAAAAACGAAAATGTGATGGACAGACAGATGGTTGGACGGGCAGACAGACAGAGAGACAGATGGACAGACAGACAGACGACGGAAAAGTGATCCCTAAGTGACACATTGCCTCTCGGTAGGTGACAAAAACAATTCATAGCTGAAAGAGAGTTAACATTCTGGTGCTGACAATTTCGTGAAACAGGTATTTTTGTGATTAACTAAAGATTGTGAAATAAGCCATGCATTTGACATGTGCACATTTCATTCATCAAGTGAAATAGACATTCATGATTAATCATTTGCTTGAAGGGGACATCTTCTGAAACATTTGCAAACAGAGCAGACCAAAATCAGAAGGGTCCTGTAGATCAGATCATGGTCTGTTCTGTTTGCGGTTCTACCAATTCTTTGATGTTCAAACATTCCATTTATTCCTAACCTTTTTTCAAAATTCATATACAGTAAAAAATTGATGCAACAAAATTTTAGTAAATGAAGATTTTATGATATTGTCTTTGTAGGCAGTTGACTGCTTAATGCAGGGTGAAAGTCATGCAGAAAGCTCCTATTGGAGCTTTCTGCAAGACTTTCACCTTGCATTAAGCTGCCACCTGTGTTAAAGATCAATAATGATATGTATTTGAGTGTTCATAGTATAAAGTTTTTACTGTACTTTACATTCATACAATTATTATTTCTTGTATGAATATTCATAGTCAAAATGTAAATATTCGGATCTGAACTTTTGTGACTGAATAAGTGAACATTGTGAAATCAGAAACACAAGCATATTTCCTCCATCATGTAAAATGCACATTCGTGATTAAAGATAAACTGTCTATAAATAGTTCAATGATTGAAAATATCTAATAACCATTGAAAAAAGAACTAAGCTTCATAAAAACACTTTTTCACACCTTTGCAAACAGAGTAGGCACAGATCAGATAGCTCCTGTCGGAGCACACTGGTCAGAGTCTGCTCTGTCTGATTTGATCCTTAGTAACAGTTTATGTCAAAGCCAAAAACACCATTGAAAAGTTTACATTATAAAAAATTAAGTTCATGAATTTTCTTGCAGTGAGCAATTCCCCCATAAATGTACAATTGATTAGGGAAAGGGTTAAAGACACTTGAACCAAACATACAGGACTGGTGATCAACTTATCATTTAACCCTTCGCTTGCTGAATTTTAAAATACATTTCTTCTTCGTTACCCATGCCCTGTTGTATATTTACATATATCTTCACTGTGTACAAGTATTTCACTGTGCAATCACAGCTGTGGAGTGCACTGGTTGCATAATCAACTTGTAAATAGTGCAGACCCTGATGAGACAGCTCCTGCAGGAGCTGTCTCATCTGGGTCTTCTCTATTTACAGGTAGGTATATTGACGTGAATAGCAAGCGAAGGGTTAATACCAAAAATAGCTCCAGCCATATACCTCTTACTCATCTGTGCTCTTACAACATATTTTTACCTCCATGTTACGTTTGGTATATTTTGTTTTCCTCAGTTGTCTGCGCCATCTACTAGACTGAATAAAACAGTTTGTCCTTAGAAAGTCCTTATATTAACCCATTACCTCATAGGCTATTTTAGACCCATCCGCTTTGAATTAATATACCGAAAAGGAGCATTTACTAAAGAAAATGACAATTTTAAAATTGTGCAATTTAGAAACCATTGTGATAAATAGAGCATTTGCTCCTATGGAGCAAATGCTCTATTTATCACAATGGTTTCAAAAGGTGATTTATACAGATATGTGAAAATACGTCATTATGAGGGAATGGGTTAAACGTAGATATTGGTAAGTTTGGCCAATATAAATAAATTTGGTTCATTCAAGCTTTCTGCTAGACATTCTTGAACCCATTAAGCATCATATAAACACAGAAACACGGAAAGTTTGTGATGACAGTAAAAAACTAATTAACCCTTTACCTCACAGAAACACCTTTACACGAATTTACAAACAAGAGTAGACTCATATTAGACGGCTCCTGTTGCAGCTATCTGACCTGGGTCTGGTCTGATTAGTTTTCTTAAATAATATAGATTTGATTCTACAATTTCTGTCAAGGTACAGTATTCTCTTATTCACAATGCTGATATAAAACTTCAGCTAATTAATAATCATAGTCATAATTTATTACTAAATATCCGTGAGGGAAAGGGTTAACCCTTTACCTCATAAATACACCTACAGAGTAAACCTAGATCAGATGGCTCCTATTCATAATGTCACTATTAAATTCTTACATGAAAATTGTTGAGGTAAAAGGTTAACCAATTCCCTTACACTGCTTTTTGACACCTCTGTCAAAGTCATTTTTTAAAACCACAGGAATAAATGCTCTGTTTATCACAATGGTATCAAAACTACATAATTCTGGGGGAAAAATCCTTCTTTCTGGTAATTGCCAAGGAGGGAATGGGTTAGGTTATTTGAAGAATGCATGCACAAGATGTTCAATACAGTTCAAGAGTTTCTTAAATAGCTTGTCTTACTGATCAATCACTCACCTCAAGTTCATCTTTTATCTGTTGAGCTAGCTGTTCCTCCAGTGCCTCTCTCTCTGTCTCGTACCTCTGTGCTAGGGCCTCACGCTCTTCCTCAAGCTTGCCCTGGAGGTTGTCTAACTCTGATCTCAAGCTGCGCATCTGAGCCTCATACCTCTCAACCAGCTCTGATTTCTCTCTCTCAAACACATGTGCTGCAAGGAAAATAAAAAAAATCAAATAAGGCAAGTCAGGCTTAACCCTTTACCTGTTCAATATTCATGTAAGAAATTATGATATCATGAACATTTATTAGCTGAAGATTATATTGTAAACTTTTCAAGTAATCATTTTGCTTTGACAAAAGCTGTAGATTCAGATCTATATCATGTCAAAAGCAAACAGAGTAGACCCTGATCAGACGGCTCCTATAGGAGCCGTCTGATCTGGGTCTTCTGTTTGCAAATGTGTGGAAAACCATTTATATGAAGGAAAGGGTTAAAGAAAGCAAGAGAATTTTCTTAATCCTTTATCTCATTCAAGAGTTTATGACTTCATGAATATTCATCAGCTGAATATTTATAATGGCACATGAACACAGGAAGTCTTAGCCATAGCAGTAATTAAAGAATAAGATTCATTTAACCCATTCCCTAGCTGTTGTATGTTTATTACAAATCTCAATACCTACTGAAAATTCATGGACAAAATAGTTACAATGAACTATAGAAGGTTGAACATTATAGCCATTTTAGAAAGCAAAGAAACAGACATTTCAAAATCTACTAGCAAAAAGAGCAGACCCCGACCAAACGGTTCTGGGTCTACTCTGTTTGCAAATGTGCAAAAACACGTTTATATGAAGGAAAGGGTTAGTTTCATTGGCAAACAGAGCAGACAAAGATCAAATGTGTGAAAAGGCTATATTATATCAGGTAAAAGGTTAACAAGGTTTTCTTAACCCTTTACCAGTTCAACTAATTAAGACATATGCCTTTTAATGGTTTAAATGGGTTAACTCTTGCTGAATTTTAAAATACTTTTCTCTTTCTTCACTCATGTCCTGTTGTATAATTACATATACATGTATCTTCACTGTCTACAAATATTTCTCTGTGCAATCGCTGCTGTAGAGTGCACTGGTTGAACAATCAACTTGCAAATAGTACAGAGCCTGATGAGACAGCTCCTACAGGAGCTGTCTCATCAGGGTCTTCACTATTTACAGGTAGGTATATTGACGTGAATAGCAAGAGAACGGTTAATTCAGCTACAAAATGGTTACAGAGATAAACCCCTTTATACTAAGTGGACCCTACAATCAAATAGCCATAGGTTATTCCATTCTGAAAATTCAGTGTTGAAAGTATTAATGGTGTCATACTGAGTTCTGATTTCTTTGTATCAAAGTCTGCTTCCAACTCTTTCTCTCTCTGGCTCAGATCCTCTGTGAATCCTCTCCTTGCCTTCCTCTCCGCTTCCTCTCTCAGTCTGTCCACCAGTCTGCTGAACTCCTCCTTGTCCCCACTAGCCAGGGCAGTCCCATCCTGTGCATGGTAAAAAATGAATTAAAGAACTTTAGTGAGCATGCTGTCAGAAAAAATGTGGTTCCCCATGACAGATTCCTCTGAAAATCAAACTCATCCAAGCTTTTATTCATAACAATTCTTAAAGCTAATTCGAGAACAACTGGTCAAGAAATGAAAGTGCTAGATGAGCAACAATGTATTAGAATACAGGGACAGATGGACAGACTGACGGGTCAAAAGCTATGTATCCCGTGCAACTACATTGTGTGGGGTAGAGAACTGTCATACCAGTAACACTGCATTAATTTTGCCTTACCCTCTACTCCATGGATATATATGATTTTGACTCCACCCTCTTTTCATGTTTATTAACTCCTGGAAATTTGGTACATATATATTGGTAATTATATTTGCGAAAGACAGGGTAAATTCAGGCATAAAAGATCCTGAGGAGCTGTCTGATCTGGATCTACAGTTTGCAAAAAAGGTGTATCTATGGTTTAAAGGGATATGGAGAATAAAAAGGTGATAAACTCTATAATGCCTCTAATGGCATGGAAAAAGGTATATTCAAGAAAAGGATTGGAAACATAAAACACAGATCAGCAGACTAAGCCATGCATTTTAGAAGAACTCCAATTCACTGAAATCTAGCAAGAATCCAGACTCCCCTCTTGGGTAAATTATTTCAATATGATTTCAAAAGGACAAACTTCTGATCTAAACATTGTTCATTATTCCTTTGTACATTTACTAAGAAACTAGAAAATTGTGTCTGTAAGACAGCGATGCCCCCGTGGCTGTGCTTGCCTAGCTGTACATAAAATTCCTAAGTCATTTGACCTTGACCTTGGGCTTGCGGGCAGCATGGGCTGGGTGCATAATGAAAGTATAGATGGTGTTGAATGTGTATATGCATTTCCATACCAATAGCTTAGTAATAATAGCAGTTAGTGAGATATAAGACTATGAAAAAACTGTGTCAACCAACTGCACATAAAATTCCTAAAAAATTGTGTCAACCAACTGCACGTAAAATTCCTAAGTCATTTGACCTTGACCTTGGGCTTGCGGGCAGCATGGGCTGGGTGTGCAATGAAAGTATGGATGGTGTTTAATGTGTATATGCAATTCCATGGCAATAGCTACAGTGGTTAGGGAGATATAAGACAATGAAAAAACTGTGACAAAAAAACTGCATGTAAATGTGACAACCAACTGCACGCAAAATTTCCAAGTCATTTGACCTGGACCTTGGGCTTGCCAGCAGCATGGATGGGGTGCCAAATGATAGCACAGATGGTAATTAAAGTGTATGTGAAGATTGTATAAGTGTAGAAATTACTGACTTATAACACTTGAAAAACTGACATCCAACTGCACCTAAAAGTGTGACACACGGACAGACAGACAGACAGACAGACAGACGGATGGACCGACGGACGGACCGACGGACATGTGCAAAACATAATGCCCCCTGACTATCGTCAATGGAGGTATAAAAATGACATCATGAATATTAACCAGAGTTATTTTAATAGTAGCAATAGCATATGCATACAGGCATTTTAAAGGCCCGGTGACAAAAGCTGTAGAATCAGTTGATATAATTCCATAAGCAAACAGAGCCAACACTGATCAACTGACTCCTAAAGGAGCCATCTATTCTATGTCTACTCTGTTTGTGAAAGGCATGAAATGTCTCTTTTATCAAGTAAAGGTAAAATCGCTTACCCTTTCCATTTAACCCATACTTTCATAGGCTATTTTTAGACCCAAACTCTTTGAATAGATCTACCTAAAAGGTGCATTTACTAGAGAAAAGGATATTTTTAGAATTGTGTAGTATTGAAATCACTGTGATAAATAGAACATTTGCTCCATAGGTTTCAAAGAGACATTTACAGAGACATCAAAAGGCAGCAATATGAGGGAATGGGTAAATGTTCATATAATAAGAAACAATAATAACATGAATATTATTAGCTGATTGTTTAACCAATCAGAAAACAGCAGAACCTGATCAGATGGATCTCATGGGAGCTGTCTGATCTGGTCTACTCTGGTTGCAAAGGCGTTTATATGAGGGAAATATGCTCTGTGTCGATGAACTTGAGTGTATGTTGTTTTACTAAAGATGACCCCATTCTCATTTATGATATTTATTCAATACTTCTTCTACTAAGAAAATTAATTTAATTTAATTTATGTATAAAAATATAAGAAAAGGATTTTAAATACAGCTACTGAAACACTCAAACAAACAGAGCAAATCCTAATCAAATATCTCCACCGGTAGATGTCTGATCTGGGTCTACATTGTTTGCAATGGCATAATAAGATGGAGTTATGAAGTAAAGGTAAAATCATAATCATAACCTACCCCAGCAAGAATGTATGCCTTTTCCCTTTCCTTTTCTTCAAGAGCCTCCTTTAGCTCTCTCAATTTGCCCTCATATATCTGTCGTATCTCCTGTTTCTCCTGTGTGAATGATACCTCCATCTCCCCTCTCTGTTGTCCTAAATCCAGCTCCATTTGTGTCATCTGTTGTTTCACCTCTCGTACCGCTCTCCTCTGATCCTCTAGTCGACTATTTAGCTCTATCTTCTCATCTACTTGTTGTTTCAGTTGAATGTCAATCTGATCCTTTTGTTTCCTTAACTTCTTTATATCTTCCATAAGTTCCTCTGTCTGCTTTGTTAAGTCTTCTTTCTCTTCTTTATGTTTTTCCTGTGCCTCATCTATCTGTTTTCTCAATCTATTTTCAACATCATGTTTCTTTCCTTCAACCTCTGACACATTCTGTAAATGTCTTGTAAGCATGCCTTCCATTTCAGTCTTTTGCTTCAATATCTTCTTCTCGCTTTCTTCTAATTGTTCTTTCATTGATTCCTCCAACAGATCAGATTTTTTCTGTAACTCTTTGTTTTGCTGTTGTAGTTCAGCAGTCAGATCTTCTAGCTGAGTCAGCTGTTCTTTAAGCAATGTTTTCTGCTGTTCTAGTTTTACCTTGTGTTCTTCAAGGTCTTGTATCCTGGCTTCTGAATCGTCTAAAGCCTGTTCCAGTTCATCTCTCTCCTGTTTGTGTCTTGTCTTCAACTCATGTACTTTGGACTTCAAATTGTGGTCACCCTCGACTTGCACCCTTTAATATCAATGATAACATATACAGTAAAACCTCTCTATAATGGCCACTAAATTAAATCAAGTAGTTTGTGTTAAAGGCAGGTGGCTGCTTAAAGCAAGGTGAAAGTAAAACAGAATGCTCCTATAGGAGCGTTCTGTTTTACTTTCCCCTTGCTTTAAGCAGCCACCTATCCCATATACCAACTAATTAACACAATTTAGTGGCCTTTATGGAGGGGTTTTACTGTATTAACCCTTTACCCAATGATTATTTATACTAGAATTAATGACATCATGAATATTCATTATCTGTTCTGTTTGCCAATGGAATAATATAGATCTGATTCTACAATTTTTGAAACGGCCAAAACTTCTGAGTTCATTGGCCATAATTAACAAGAGTACCGCATACGGTACATAATTCGCCCACTTGCAAACTTTTTAAGTGTTGACATTTTCTAATCTGTGCTTCAGATCTTGATTTCCATATTAAGGTGATACTGTTTTTTAAAAAAATGAAGTGAATATCTTATTAAAATAAAAAAGTTACAGCTAATCCTCATTTTTGCAGATTTTTGTAAAGTGCAACAGCCATAACTCTGTAAAGACAAACTGAATGAACCTCAAAATAAACTCAGCTTCAAATTTTATTGCTTAAAACATTTGTATTAAGTTTCATTTATATCATTTTAATAGTTTTCCCAGAAAACAACAGACAAACTAAAAGTTGACCGACTAACAAAGCAACAAACACACTAAGTTCAAGGACCATAACTTTAGAATAAAATGACATATCAAAACCCCTGCAATATATGTGAAAATTCACATTAAGGTTTAACCATATAAAAAAATTGAAGTAAATATCATTTCAAATGAAAAAGTTATGGCCATCCTCATATTTGCATATATTTGCATTATTTTTTTAAGTGCAAGGGCCAAAACAACAAATCAAATGATCCTCAGAATTGGCTTCAGGTCTTGATGCATTAAACATGTGTATGAAGTTTCATTAATATCTCTCAAACAGTTTTGCCAGAAAACAGCGGAAAAACTATTTGCATACATTTGCATTTTTTTTAAGTAAAAGGGCAATAACTCCAAAACAAAAATCAAATAAACCTCAAAATCGACTCAGCTTCAGATCTTGATGCATTAAACATTTGTGTGAAGTTTCATTAATATCTCTCAGATAGTTTTCCCAGAAAACAGCGGACAAACTATTTGCATACATTTGCATTATTTTTTAAGTAAAAGGGCCATAACTCCGAAACGACAAATCAAATGAACCTCAGAATCGACTCAGCTTCAGATCTTGATGCATTAAATATTTGTGTTAAGTTTCATTAATATCTCTCAAATAGTTTTCCCAGAAAACAGCGGACAAACTATTTGCATATTTTTTAAGGACAAGGGCCATTACTCTGAAATGAAAAATCAAATGAACCTCAGAATCAACTCAGCTTCAGACCTTGATACATTAAACATTTGTGTGAAGTTTCATTAATATCTCTCAAATAGTTTTCCCAGAAAACAGCGGACAAACTATTTGCATATTTTTTTAAGGACAAGGGCCATAATTCTGAAATGAAAAATCAAATGAACCTCAGAATCAACTCAGCTTCAGATCTTCATGCTTTTAACATTTGTGAGAAGTGTCATTAATATCTGTCAAATAGTTTTCCCAGAAATCTGCGGACAAACAAAATGTTGACGAACGAACGAACGAACGAACGAACGAACGAACGAACGAACGAACGAACAAACGAACGAACGGACGGACGGACGGACAGGGCCACGACAATATACGACCACTTTATTAGGTGGGCGTATAAAAATCAGATAATGACATATAGTACTATTGGCAAAGAATAGATTATTGAAAATCAACCCTAGCCTTCCAACACAGGTACATGTTTTCATATCACTAGTTGCCTGCAGGCAGAGTGATGAATTATGCTAGTGGTTTGGATACAAATAAAACCTCACAAATGCCTTTTACAAAATACTGCTTGATACTGTTTGAACTCCTAAACAAATAATTTGATAATAAATGGCAGAAACACCGTTTCAAAATTCAAGTAAACAAGAGCTGCATGCGGCGCCAACGCTTGTCTGATTTGGTGCTTGTCAGCTAAATTAAACGTTTTTGAAAAAAATAAAGGGACATAACTCCAAAATTTTGAAAACAAGAGTTATGGTTCTTATGTATTACGTAGGGGCCTACCCCTCAATGACATCTACTAACCTATAAAGTTTCATGCTGATACCTGTTATACTTTTCAAGTAATGAGCTACATTAAAGTTTTTGCACGCCACCACCGATGACGACAACGTCTACGACCCAGTGATCACAATAGCTTGACTTTTCTTCCAAAAAGACGAGCTAATAAAACGATTGGTAGACAAAATTTACTACGTGTCTACAGTGTTTACCTCATAGGCTAGTTTTAGACTCAACCTCATTGAATGAAACTACACAAAAGGAGCATTTTACTAGAGAAAAGGAACATTTAAGAGTTGTGTAGTTTTGAGCCCATTGTGATAAATAGAGCATTTCTCCTGTAGAGCATTCCATCACAATGGTTTCAAAGAGTGACTTATACAGAGGCATCAAAAGGTGTCAATATGAGGGAATAGGTTAAAAAACAAAATGCCCAACTAAACATCACAATACCTGTCTAAAATTTCCTGTTTTTCGTCGGAATGAAGCTGTCGGATGTGGTTTTTCTCAGACTCGTGTTTCTGTGTGAGATTTTCCTTCTCATGGGCAAAGTTAGTCTGCAGCTCTTTGGCAAGTTCAGCTAAAGCCTCTTCTTGTAACTTCTGAAACTCACTCTCAAGTGTTTTCTGTAAAATAACACTTTCTTCTATGAATATTAACTTAAGAATTTATTACTGCATGAATAGCCATGGACAGAGTTTTTATAATTCCACCTTGAGAAGTCTGATCTGGGTCTACACTGTTTGAAACGGTGCCAAAATGCATCTTTATCAAAGAGGTAACTATTTTAGTTTTGCCTGAGATTAGCAAACAATGACATAAGTTCTGTGATGTAAAGAAGACGATTCCCACAAACACTTGCCCATTTGAAGCAGGTCATTCAACAGGGTCTATAAGTATTGTTTGTGATGCATCAAAGTCAGCCAGGTTTATTCAGCAGTGTTGTTGATAAGTGAATTAACTTTGAAACTAGAAAATTGTGTCTGTAAGACACACCGATGCCCCTATGCATGGTGGTGCTTGACAATGAAAAAAACTGTGACAACCAACTGAACGTACAAGTGTGACACAGACAGACAGACAGGCAGGTGCAAAACATAATGCCCCTGACTATCGTCAACGGGGGCATAAAAAAGACATCTCATTGGAAATCAGGGCAGGAGTTAATATCTAACTGTATGTTACCTTGTCCTGTTCTATATGCTGCAGAAACTGCTGATTTTCCTGATCATGTTTCTCCTCTACTGCTGCTATCTCAAGCTTATACCCTTCCTCTATGTCCTTTCTCTCTATCTCAAACCGATTCTGAAGCTCCTGTATCTCTCTCCTCAACTGATCTATTGTCTCTCTATCACTGGTACTTCCCAAACCTGGTATTGAGAAATATAAACTTGACTGTAAAACAAATGTCAATGAAAAATCCAAACATATTGAAAGAAACAATATATGAAAGAGAGGCATTAACCCATTCAATTATATAATCACCTTTTCATGAGTTTTGCAGTGCAGGGCTTGAGTCACTAATATCCTTTGCAAACAGTGTAGACCCAGATGATAGGGCTCCTACAGAAGCCCTCTCCTCAGGGTCTGCACTGTATTTCATGTTACACTTTTCTTCAGAAAAATCCTTAAATATTCTTCATAAACTTTACCTGTTTGAATTTTGGAATAGTCCATTTGAAAATTCAGTGTTGTAAGGGTAAATTCTTGTTAACCTTTTACCTCCATGAATATCCATGACTGTAAGAAATAATGACATCATGAATATTAATTAGCTGAATTTTTATAATGACATGAAATGTTTGGCTATGGCAGAAATTTTAGAATCGGATCTATATAATTTCAAAAGCAAACAGAGCAGATCCAGATCAGATGACTTCTACAGGTCTGGAGCTACCATATCTGGATCTACACTGTTTTCAAAGGCACCATTTAAAGGGGTATTTATGGAGTAAAGGGTTAAAAGTGTTTTTTTTCATTCACTATGAAAATTGCAGGTGCAAAGAAACTACTAGCAGACAGACACACTTTTGCAAACAGAGTAGACCCAGAGCAGACAGTATCCGTAGGGGCTGTCTGATCAGGGTCTGCTCTGTTTACTTATGAAATTAAAATACTCATAGATCTGACTCCACAGTTTCTACCAATACCAAACATTCCCATGTACATTTGTCATTATAAAAAATCAGCTGATACATATTTGTGATGTCATTACTTCTGACATGAGAGAGAGGGAGAGTGGATAAAGACAAACCCAGATGCCCCACTCTTATTATTGATAGAGTTTCTCTAGTTCTTTTAGAGGCCCTGAGTGTAAAGTACCGATACATCAGACCTTGGTTTATAAAGTCTTATCCGAAAGACTTGGTCTGATGGGGAATTGATTCTGATCAGACAAAGTATCAAGCACTTAGTAGGCTAGTCTGGGTCTACACTGACTGCAAACAAGAGCTGTCCACAGACAGCGCACTCCACTTTCTTTAGTGCTGGATAGTGTAGTGGAAGTCTAAGTCAGAAAGGGGAGATAACAACAGCAAAATTAATTTTAGGGTTACCTACCCTTGTGAAATGGGTCCCCCTTGTAATAGTTAATATGTATACCAAAGATGAACCAAATATCTTTGACAGTTTCTGAGACATGGACCTGAACATAAAACTTAACCAACAATGAAAATTCTAAGTCGAAAAAGGGTCATAACTATGGCAAAATTAATTTTAGGGTTACCTAACCTTGTGAAATGGGTTCCACTTGTGATAGTAAACATACATACCAAATATGAACCAAATATCTTTGATGGTATCTGAGAAAAGGATCTTAACAACAAGATGTGTTTGTGAAACACTATGCCCCCTCGATATGATATTTGACCCTAAAGGATGACCTTGATCTTGACATGTCACCCCTCAAACTGTGCAGCTTCATGGGGTGCACATGCATATCACATATCAAGTCTGTATCTCTACTGGTTCAAAAGTTATGACCAATGTTAAAGTTGGTGACCTTTGACCATGAAGGATGACCTTGACCTTGACATGTTCCCCTCAAACTGTGCAGCCAAATGAGAAATACACATATACCAACTATCAAGTCTGTATCTCTACTGGTTCAAAAGTTATGGCAAATGTTATAGCCAGTGACCTTTGACCCTGAAAGATGACCTTGACCTTTAAATGTCACCCCCAAAATGTGCAGCTTCATGAGATACACATGCATACCAAATATCAAGACTTTATCTCTAATGGTTCAAAAGTTATGGCCAATTTGAAGCTGGTGACCTTTGACCCTGAAGGATGACCTTGACATTTCACCCCTCACACTGTGCAGCTTCATGAGATACACAAGCATGCCACATATCAAGTCTCCATCTGTACTGGTTCAAAAGTTATGGCCAATGTTAAAGTCAGTGATTTGACCCATGTTTGACCTCTGCCCTTTGAAGATGACCTTGACCTTGACATGTCACCCCTCAAAATGTGCGGCTTTATGAGATACATTTGCATGCCAAATATCAAGTCTCTATCTGTACTTGCTTAAAAGTTATGACCAACGTTAAAGTCAGTAATTTGACCCATGTGTTTGACCTCTGACCTTTAAAGATGACCTTGACCTTGACATGTCACCACTCAAAATGTGCGGCTTTATGAGATACATATGCACGCCAAATATCAAGTCACTAGCTATACTGGCTCATAAGTTATGACCAATGTTAAACTTACAGACAAAGAAACAGACAATTTGACCTTTGACCCTGAAAGATGACCTTGACCTTGATATTTCACCCCTCAAAATGTGCAGCTTCATGAGATACACATGCATGCCAAATATCAATTCTCTATCTCTACTGGTCCAAAAGTTATGGCCAATGTTAAAGTCGGTGATTTGACCCATATATTTGACCTCTGACCTTGAAGGATGACCTTGACCTTGACATGTCACCCCTCAAAATGTGCGGCTTTATGATATACATATGCATACCAAATATAAAGTCTCTATCTGTACTGGCTCAAATGTTATGACCAATGTTAAGGTTGCGTTAAAGTTACAGACAATAAACAGACAATTTGACCTTTGACCCTGAAGGATGACCTTGACCTTGACATGTCACCCCTCACAATGTGCGGCTTCATGAGATACACAAGCATGCCAAATATCAAATCTCTATCTCTACTGGTCTAAAAGTTATGGCCAATGTTAAAGTCGGTGATTTGACCCGTATATTTGACCTCTGACCTTGTAGGATGACCTTGACCTTGACATGTCACCCCTCATAATGTGCGGCTTAATGAGATACATATGCATACCAAATATCAAGTCTCTATCTGTACTGGCTCAAAAGTTATGACCAATGTTAAAGTTGCTGACAAACAAACAGACAAACAGACAAACAACAGACAAACAAACAGACAGGGCAAAAACAATATGCCCCCCAGATTTGATCTGGGGGGCATAAAAAGTGGAGCTAAAAAACAGTATAAAGTTTTTCTTGACACAGGAAATTCATTCACACTAATTATGAGAGATAAGTTTTACCTTTTGACCCTCTTTTTACCCATTCCCTCCCATCGAAGCCTCTGAAAAAGTCACTTTTTGAAACCATTATAATAAATAAAGCATTTGCTCTATAGGAGCAGAACTGATGCTCTATTTATCACAATGGTTTCAAAACTTTTCAATTCTAAAATGTCCTTTTTCTGGTTAATGCTCCTTTTCAATGGATTTTTTTTAAGAAGTTGGATCAAGAAGTAGCCTATGAGGGAATGGATTTAATGATAACCAATTGAATAAACTTGGTATCTTTAAACCTTTTCCCTGTTTACATATTCATATAAGACATAATGATATCATGATAATATTTATTAGCTGAAGCACTATAATGTAAACCGTTCAAGGATTTGTTTTGCTTTGACAAAACTGCATAATTAGATCTAAATCATGACAAAAGCAAACAGAGCAGACCCTGATCAAATGGCTCCCATAGGAGTCATCTGATCTGGGTCTACTCTGTTTGAAAATAATTGAAAATGCGTTTAAATGAAGGAAAGGGTTAAAAGCAGATGGCTCCTCAAAGCAGAATGAAAATAACATGGGACTTTGTTATGGGAGCTTTTGTATAACTTTGATCCTGCATTAAGCTACCCTCTGTCTTACTGATACAGATTTTGATATCCTTTTGGTGATTGTCGTTCAGAGATTTACTGCTTTTGATAAAAGATGTGTTAATGTTAGTGTAAGTAAAAACAATAGCCAAACATATCATGTAACCCTTTCCATCATATAAACAAGTTTTCATGCATCTGCAAACAGAGTAGACCCAGATCAGATGGCTCCTGTAGGAGCCGTCTGATCAGGGTCTGCTCTGTTTTCTAATGCAATTTGATAGGCCTGTTTTTATACTTTCTAAAATGGCTACAATGTTCCCCCTTTCATATTTCATTATAACTATTTTGTCCATGAATATTCAGTAGGTATTGAAATTGGAAATACATATAGAACAGGGAAAGGGTTAAATACACTTGATAACAATAGCATCTAGCAATTTTATACATGGACACACTGCAATTTTGTAATAAAGCAACAATACTATGCTTCCTAGGAATACAGTAAGACCCCTATAAACCGAAATTCTAGCACAGAAGAATTTAGGTTCTTTTAGGCAGATGGCTGCTTAATGCAGGATGAAGGTCATGCAGAAAGCTCCTCTAGGAGCTTTCTGCATGACTTTCACCCTGCATTAAGCTGCCACTTGTCTCCAAGACTGATATTTATACTGTATACTAATCAGTCCTTTACTCCATAGATAAACCTTTAACCCTTTACTCCATGAATATTCATGAACGAAATAATGACATCATTAAATATTAATTAGCTGGTTTTTATACTGATATATAAAAACAGGATTTTTGTTTTCTTAAATGAATATTCATACAGTAAAGGTCTAATATTCTTATATATCTTCTAAAAAGCTGCCACATGAATACAATGAACAGTCTACAAACAGTATGGGGAGCTAGTTCTACTACCACAGTTTTTTCTATACAGACTAGTACAGTTAAACTTCGATATCCCAAACTCAGATAAATAGAGCGCTATATAAATGTGGTATAATAATAATAATAAAATCAAACTTCGGGATAACTCGAAGTAAACGTTCGGTCCTTCCAAAATTTAAATTACATAAATGTTCTAAAATGTATCACTACGCATATCTAGAAGCACATACTTAATGCAAATCAAAAGTAATGCTGAAAGTTCCTACAGGAGCTTTCAGCATTACTTTAGACCTGCATTAAACTGTGAACTTGAGAAATTGTTCGGATTAGAAATCGGATGACTTGAACGTAAGGTCCCTTGAAGTTCGAGGTATCGAAGTTCATCTGTATCTATAAACATTATGGGGAGCTAGTTCTAATATCACAGTTGATTTTTTTTTCTATTCAGACTAGTATCTACATTCATGCATGTAACACAATACCCTGTTATCACAAAGTTATCACAAACTTCTCGGTAAATAAGGTCTCAGTAATAAATTTAGTGTCAGAAAGGTTTTGTTTTTAATTCCTTGAGTGTGAAAAATGTTAGTCATATACAAATATATTGTCAATTGATTAGTATTTGAAAATAAACACTTCAACAAATAAGCAAACTTGAACAGTTATGATCCTGATCAGGTAATTAGGGTCCTGGGTACTATTCTACTCCATAGATATGGCTTTTTGAGCCATGTGATCAGGATCTTCTCTGTTAGTGTATGGAATGATATAGATTTGATTCTACATGTACATTTTCTATCATGGCCAAGGTTTTCCATGTTCACATGCCATTATAAAACTATGGCTAATTAATATTCAAGACGCCATTTATTTTTTACATGAATATTCATGGAGTAAAATGATAACCCTTTATTTCATATATAAACACCTTTTGACACCTTTTCAAACAGAGTAGACCCAGATCAGATGGCTGTAGAAATTCCATCAGATCAGGGTCTGCTCTGTTTGCTAATGGAAATTTATAAATCAGATTATGCAGTTTCAACACCATTGAAATTTATTTTCCATGTTCCATTTTTTGATTCAATGAATCTTCATTAGGTGAAGAACTCTTGAATGATTATTAAACAGGGAAAGGGTTATTAACTACTTATAAGAATCAAAACTATCTTATATCTCAATTGTTGTTTTTAACCCTTTACTCCATGAATATTCATGTAAGAACTAATGACATGAATATTAATTGTTATAATAGCACATGGACACAGAATGTTTTGGCCATGGTAGATACTGCAGAATCATATCTACATGTATTTTATATCATAAACAAACAGAGCAGACCCTGATCTGGGTTTACAAAGGTGTAAAAGGTATATTTACAAAGTAAAGGTTTAAAAAAAAAATGGGTTGAAAACTTTGTTGAAAACTTTGGCAAACAACAATTTTTACCAACATAAACTACGATGTAAGCACTAACATTCACGAGCATACGATTATGATTTAGTCTTGAGTTAGTCTCTACACTGACTACAAGCGTTACCTGGTGAAGGTCTATGTGCAGAACCAAACAACCTGATCCCTGTAAGTAATTGTCAGGCAATATTGAAATTTATAACCCTTCTTAAAATGATCTGAAACTTTTGAACAGTGTTCTAACATACTCACCTGATATAAGAAATCTACTGAGATATGCATACTTGACTTTCACAGCTTTCACAATTCTCATGATACAGTGGAACCTGTCTTAAGCGACCATGAAAAAGAGGTCTAATTATGGGTTTGTACGGCAGGTGGTAGCTTAATGCAGGTCAAAACTAATGCAGAAAGCTCCTATAGGAGCTTTCTGCATTAATTTTGTCCTGCATTAGGCATCCAACTGCTTTTCAAGACTCTTATATTCAATAAATGAAACGGACCCTTAATACAGGTTCTACTGTACATCTCACTGGAGGACCTGGATAACCCTGTAACTTTTTACACCAAAGATACGCCTTTTAAAGACTTAGCAAACAGGGCAGACTAAGGTCAGATGACTCCTATTGGAGCCATCTGATCTGAGTCTGCTATGTTTGATTATGGAATGTTATAGAGATCTCATTCCACAAGATCTGCCATGTCTGTGTTAATATGCCTTTTTGAAAATTATAGGAGCTGTCTGACATAGGTCTACCCTGCTTGCAAAGGCGTATCCATGAGGTAGAGGTTTCAAAAAGATTTGCAGATCCCAAATCCAAGACAATGGCTCCATATAAAATCAAAGTCTTAACCCTTTCCTCCATAAATACACCTTTCTACGCCTCTGTAAAAATCCATTTATGAAACCATTGTGATAAATAGAGCATTTGCTCCTATAGGAGCAAATACTCTATTTATCACAATGGTTTCAAACTACACAATTCTAAAATTTTCCTTTTCTCTAGTTAATGCTCCTTTTTGGTAGATTATTTCAAAGAGGTTGGGTCTAAAAATAGCCTATGGAGGAATGGGTTAACCAAACTCAAATGAAATCAAAAGATTGTTTTACAAAACATAAACTACATTGTAATTCCTTTCTAAAATCCTGCCAAAAACGCAAAGAGATTCTACCAACACCTACCATTTTTATACTGAAAAAAAATCACTTGAACTCAAATTAAACATGCACATAAAATAACTAGTTTTACCAAAATAGATTTCCCGAATTTACCTTTGCCAAAAGTTATTCCGAGCTTAGCAAGATCTGTTTTCAGATTCTTTACTACAAAACAATACAATACGGAACATGATACTATAATGAAATTACCAAATTATGTTTCCCCCCTCCCCCCCCCCCCCCTCCTGTAACTGGGATCAATACCCTACACCTTGGAATGTCAACACTACATTAAATACCCTTAATGTTTGGACAACCAACCTCCCCTCTCTAGTGCTTTAAAAATCTGAATAATTCAATTTGGCACCATTCTGACAACTTTAAATTAGACTTACATAGTAGCAAATAGTGTAGACCCTGATCAAACTGCTCCTCCAGGAGCAGTTTGATCTGGGTCTGCACTATTTGCTTGTCTGTCCAAACATTTAGGGTATTTACATCATGGTCACAGGTACATTTTGACTAGACTGACCCTGATACTTTCATAATGTCATCAATTCTGGTTATTGACTGATATTGATTTTCTTCAGCCAAAAGCTGACAAGGTTAACCCTTTACTCCATAATCTCTCCTTTTTATGCCTTTGCAAGCAGAGTAGACCCAGATAAGACAGCTCCTGTAAACTGCTCTTCTTGCTTATTTTACAGATCTAATTCTCTACTGTTTTCCATTGCAATAAATCTCACTTTTTTATATTTTTACCACAAAAAATGCCTTTACATTAACCTTTTACTACATAAATAGGCCTTTCTATATATTCCTTTGCAAACAGTGTAGACCCGTTCAGATGACTCAAAGAGGCATCTGATCTGGGTCTGTTCTGTTTGCTTATGAAATGATGTAAATATGATTCTACAGTTTCTGCCAAAGTCAAGCATTCCTGTACAAACGACATTATAAAACTAATTAACGTTCATGATTTCTGGAGTTAATATTCAAAATGGGTAGACTCTTGCATTAATATTCATTATGTAAAGGACTAAAATGACAGAAAGTAGCAATATCTTGAAGTTTACAGTCACAAAGTAACAGTATTATAGGACTATGTTGCTGCATAACAACCAAGCATCCTCCTACACATTACGTTTATATATTCGTACATGATGTGTGATAAGCGAAGTGTCAATTCTGTCCTCGAAACTTTAGCAGAGTAATAGATAAAGCTGCATAATCAAATACTAAAATCGGCATTTCTCTACCTGGGTCCATGCTTATAAAGCTTTTAGTCGAGTCTGAGTTTCGTTCTCAAGCATTTGATTGGTCAGATTTGAGTTCTCAAGCTTTTGATTGGTCAGATTTGAGCCAAAGGCTCAAATCTGACCAATCAAATGCTTGAGAACGTTCTCAAACTCAATTTAAAGTTTTATAAGCATGGACCCTGAATTTATATTTTGACCTCTTTTTAGAATCGTCACAGAGAGAGGATTCTCAAGAGTGGTCTCAATATAAGGTTTGGTGGAGAAATAAAGAAGCTATGTTTTAATTTTAATACACATTTTGTCTTGCCCTTTGCTTTAGGTTAAATATGATTAAATATGTCCTAGCCATGTGTTCCAATTCTACTACATGTGTAAAACATGCCTTAACCCATTCCTCCATGAATATTAATGTAAGACATGATGACGTTATGAAGATTAATTAGATTAATTTGTAATAATAGCACATGGAAACATGAAGTTTTTGCCATGGCAGAAAGTGTAGAATCATATCTATATTATATCATAAGCAAACACAGCAGACCCTGATCAGACAGCTCCTATAGGATCCATCTGATCTGGGTATTCTCTATTTGCAAATGCGTATTTATGGAGTAAAGGGTTAATGAGCACTGAGTGCAAAAGTGTCATAACTACAATCTATGGGGTCAACTCATGAGGACCATTGCAAACCGTTTGAATCCAGATAAGACGCTGAGTCATTCTGTGTCTCATCAGATTCCAAACTGTTTGATACATTGGTGGTGTTTTTACCCCCTTTCTTCATGAATATTCATATAAGAAATAATAACATCATGAATATTAATTAGATTAATTTCAATAATGGTACATGGACAAAGGAAATGTTGACAAAGGCAGATACAGTAAAACCCTTCTAATGCGACCACTTAATGAATAAACATATCTGTCTTTATAAGCAGGTGGTTGCTTAATGCAGGACAAAGGTAATGCAGAATGCTCCTCTAGGAGCTTTCTGCATTACTTTTGTCCTGCATTAAGATACCACCTGTCTCTACAACCCAGAATTATACCTGTTTTAGGTGGTCGCAGTAGAAGGGTTTTACTGTACCGTAGAATCATATGTATATTATTTCATAAGCAAACAGAGTAGACCCTGATCAGATGTCTCCTACAGGGTCTGTTCTGTTTGGGTATGGTATAATATAGATTTGATTTTTCAGTTTCTGCCTGAGCCAAAATATCCTGTGTACATATGCCATGTCATAACAATTCAACTAATGAATATTCATGATGTCATAATTCCTTACAAGAATATTAAACAGGGAAAGGTTAAACAAAATTGTACAGCGAAGATTTTACATTTGACATTAATCCACTAGTACTAAGTGTTGCCCCATATAATATGCATCTTTCCCACACAAATTCACACTCAACACTACCGTTAGTGCTCCACTAGGCAATAATATATACAGGTAAACCACACTAAACTGAACTTTTAGTATCATTTTCAGCATGTGGCTGCTTTCCTTCATGTAAATGCCTTTTCATGCATTTGCAAACAGAGTAAAGCCAGCTCAGATGGATCCTATAGGAGCCATCTGATCAGGGTCAGCTCTGTTTGCTTATGGTATAATATAGATCTTATTCTACAGTTTCTGCCTGAGCCAAAAAATTATGTGTACATAATGCCATTATAAAAATTCAGCTAATAAGTATTCATGATGTCATTATTTGTTAAATGAATATAAAAAAGAGAATTGGTTAATCCATGGTAACAGTCATGCAGAACACTCATTGGAAGTGTACTGGATGACTTTCACACTGCATTAAGCTGCCACCGATATTAAAGATACCAATCTGAACATCCAGTTTAGAGGGGCTTTCCTGTATCATACATGATGTGGTGATATCTCATGTGACCGCAGTGACCACTCAACTAATCAACGTTGGAGTCGTAAAAAGCAAGTGGTTGATTAATGCAGCAAAACGTAATGTAGACAGCTCCTTTGGGAGCTTATTGCAATTTTTTTCCTCTGCATTAAGCTACATTATTGTACACAAGAAACCAAGCAGACAGACAATACTTACTAATATCATCATCTTCTTTTGGGAGATGCTGCAGTCTCCTCTCCAACAGTAGCTGGGCATCATCATCAGAGTAATCTGTTGGATTGAGAAAAGAAAAAAGATTAATCTTTTCATGCCTTTGCAAACAGAGTAGACCCTGATCAGATGGCTCCAATAGGAGTCCTTGGATCAGGGTCTTGTCTGTTTGATTATAAAATAATATATTTCTGAATCTACAGTTTCCGCTGGGCCAAACATTCCTGTGTTCAAATTCAATTATGAAATTTCACCTTATTGGTATTCATATTTTCTTTTACCCTCTCCCTGTTCTATGTTTATTCCAAATTTCAATACCTAAATATTCATGGACAAACTGCATATAGTTATAAAGGGAAAGGGTTAATGAATATTCATTAGGTAAAGTCTAAAAGATGCCACAGTCATGACAACAATTTCACACAAGACTCTACATCAAAGATATAAAAACAACTTGTAATTATTCTACGGTCAGGTATTTATCACAGGCATTTGTCACAAGAATTTGTCGTTTGTCTCAGGAATTGTCAAAAGAATTTGTCATTTGTCAGGGGCATTTGTCAATATAAGAATGTTTCTTCATATAATCCTTTAGATATACCTTTTGTTGTCCTTACAGACAGAGTAAACCCAGATCAGATGGCTCTGCTTAAGAAATAATATAGATTGGATTCTACAGTTAATGCTTTGGTCAAAATTCCCTTTTTCCTAATGCCATTCAAACAATCAGCTAGTTTACATCCATAAAGTCATTTATTTCCGACATGAATATTCTTTAGGTAAAGGGTTAATGTAAATCTGACAAAAAAAACCTTATATATCGAACCAACCTGCAGATGAAAAAGATGCTTTCTTCATGATCACAGGTTTGAAGTAGTCTGACAATATGGAGCCATCTTTCCTGATGGGGCTATGGACTTGACCCTCATCCAGCTCTGCCCCAAGGGCCCGACGACTGGGACTGGCCTGATGCTTTGTCTGCTCCAGCTCCGTCCTTAGCTCATCATTGTGGTCCTTCAGATCCTTACAATTCAGACAAAAAAAGAACAATTACATATGGTCAACCATATTGACAACTTAGTGCAAGAAAATTGTAAGTTTGAAAAGTGCAAAAATATTTTAAGTACAGTCAAACTTGTCAACAGTTATTCCAATGCTAGGGTTTGAACCGTTTCCTTCATATAAATGCCTGTTCAAGCCTTCGCAAACAGAGTAGACCCAGATCAGCAGGCTCCAATCAGGGTCTGCTCTGTTTGCTTATGGTATAATATAGATATGATTTTACAGTTTTCACTTGTCAGAGTTAAAATGCCAAAATTCAGCTAATAAATATTCATAATGTTGTTATTTCTTACATGAATACTAATCAGAGAAAGGGTTAATGCAGAACAAAGAATTGTCTGCATTACTTATTCTGTACTAACCTTTTTTCCTCATCATATTAACCCGTTCCCTCATATTGATGACTTTTGAAAGCCTCTGTAAAAGTCACTTTTTGAAACCATCGTGATAAATAGAGTATTTGCTCCATAGGAGCAAATGCTCTATTTATCACAATGATTTTCAGGCAAAAAAAATCTGAAAGTTTCCTTTTTGCCAGTAAATGCTCCTTTTTAGTTGATTTAATTAAAGAGGTTGAGTCTAAAAATAGCCTATGAAGTAATGGGTTGATACAAAAACTTGGGACTTTATGAATATTCATTAAGTCCTGAATTCTTGTATCAACCCAAAATCATCAAATTAACGTTCATGATGTCCTTACCTTATTCTCCTGTTCCAGTCTATGCATCTTCTCTTGAGCAAATTTGTGTTCCTCTGGTGTAAATATCCCAGCTCTCTCAAACTCTGACAGCTATAGGGGAAAGAAACAAGACATTGTTGTAATCCACAAATTTACATATAACCAACTTCAAGCAACCAGAGTAACAGATAAATATCCAGGAATCGGTTTAACCCTTTCCCTCATATAAACATGTTTTCATGCATTTACAAACAAAGTGCAAGACGCAGATCAGATGGCTCCTATAGGAGCTGTCTGATCAGGGTCTGCTCTGATTACTTTTGACATGATATAGATCTGATTCTACAGTTTTTGCAAAAGCAAAACAAATCCTTGAAAAGTTGACATTATAAAAAATGCAGCTAATAAATATTCATAATGTCATTTTTCTCAGTTGAATATTGAACAGGGAAAGGGTTATCCCTTTCAGTGCAGGAAATATGTTACTAATGTCCTTTGTAAACAGTGTATACCCAGATTGGAGGATTTCAAGAGAGTAAGCCATTATAAAGTAAATGAGCTGGATCAGTCTTTGAACAGTGTAGCTGCAAGAGATTTGTTACTTCTTATGTGGATAATTGTCAAGGTCTACATTGATTACAAAACATCAAAAACACAGTCTGAGTAGTGTGACTCTCATGCTTGATACCTGCACACCCTAATGGAATATTCAGTGTCTTATTGGAAAAAATCTGGTTCAAATTTTTAAACGTCAGTTTTTCTATATTTAATCCTTTATTCCATAGCTAAAATAGTGTGAACAAATCTTTTTATTTAGTTGTTGATGAGATAAAAAAATGTAACAAAGGGCAATAAAGTAATTAAGCCAGAGTCATGGCTTTTATACATGACATTTCCTCTCATCATGCTCTTACCATGTATGTATGAAGTTTCAATCAAATGGCATGAGCCATATAGGAGTTATCGTCCGGACAAGAAAGTGTGAGAAAGTGTGAATATTTGACCATGAATTGTGATCATGACCTTGAATTGTGACCTTGATTTTTGAACTGCATGCCTGAATCCAGCTATTTGCACATCAGCTTGTTAAGAGGAAGATTTGTGCCACAGCATTTTGGAATCCTTCCAAGGGTTATACAGATGTGGAGCAGACATAAAAATTAGGATATAAAAACATTTGACCTCGAATAGGGACCTTGACCTTTGACCAATGTGCCTGAATCCTGCCTTATCTTACCTCCTACAAAATTCTTGTCATTCCATTGGTCAATAGAGGTCACGAGAAACCCCCATAGATTCCTTATGGGGGTACTAAAATCCTTATCATGGCTTTACAAGAGTTATTTCCCTTACTTGACAGTCATATGCTTTTCTTTTATTTATAATAATATTTTATGTTTATCTGTACAGTTTTAAAAAATGCATCCATATAATTTATGTTTAATTGGGAGTTGAAATATAAACATTGATTAGTTTTACAATGATAAAAATTTTTTTAAAAAAAATATATAAACGAAATTTGAGGCAAATACAAAATGTTTTATTTAATTCTATTAAAGGGAGGTAATTCCCTTGCTTCTCCCTACGGCAAGCCATACATGTATGCCTATGATGCAAACATGTGTGAATACTTGACAATAAAGGTAGTCAGTAAGATAAATTCGTTATGCAGTGCTTAGTGTCCCTAATATGGACTATAAACTGCCAGCAAATATTAATATGGGACTCGGCTTCGCCTCGTCCCATATAAATATTTGCTGGCAGTGTATAGTCCATATTAGGGACACTAAGCACTGCATAACTAATAGTCTGCACATGGGCTTGTTGCGGAGAACATTTATGCCACAGCATTTTGAAATCCTTCCAAGGGTTTAAGAGATATGGAGGGGATAAGAAGGGTGTGGCCAAAAACATTTGACCTTGAATTGTAACCTTGACCTTTGACCCACATGCCTGAATCAAATCTTCTGCACATCATCTTGTTGAGTGGAACATTTGTGCTAAAGCATTCTGAAATCCTTCCATATTTGTGAAAGATATGGAACGGAAATGAGTGTGACAGACAGACAGAAAACACTGCATGTGTAATGACTCAGTATTCAATGAATTGAACCACTGTTCAATCACCTTTCTATGTATGTCCTCCATGCCGTCCATCTCTCTCTGCAGTCGCTGATTCTGACGGTCTGACTCCTCTAGCTGACCAGTCATGTCTATCAGATCACTGTTCAACTTGTCAATCTCCTGTGGATACAAAAGCGACACATGTAGATGCCATCACTTGGTTGTCATCATGAAAATCAAGTTTTAAAGGGTCATAACCCTTTAACTATGCATGAAAGAGTAATGGCCCTTTAGCAGATTGTAAATGTTGTGCTGGTGAAAAGCTCTGTGAAGTTTGAGAGAGATCACTGCACTCATGTTGACAAAATGTCAAAGACTCTGCACATCTACAATGTGAATCATTATGACGACTTCAAGGCTATATGGCAATACCTCTACTTTTTCCTTTAACCCTTTCCCTCATATAAACGTGTTTTCACGCATTTGCAAACAGAGAAGACCCAGATCAGACGGCTCCTAGAGGAGCCGTCTGATCAGGGTCTGCTCTGTTTGCTAATTGAATATGATAGATATGTTTCTTTACTTTCTAAAATGGCTACAATGTTCCACATTCCAGATTTTGTTAATGAATATTCAGTAGGTATTGAAATTTGGTCTAAATATAGAACAGGGAAAGGGTTAAAAAATCCTAGATGTAAGAGAATTCATAATTGAACAGTTTATTAACCCGTAAACATATTCCCTCATGTTGACGACTTTTGACGCCTCTGTGAAAGTCACTTTTCGAAACCATTGTGATAAATAGAGCATTTGCTCCTGTGGAGCAAATGCTCTGTTTGTCACAATGGTTTATAAGCTGCAAAATTCTAAAAATTTCCCTTTAAATGCTCTTTGCGGTAGATTTATTCAAACGTAACTGGGTCTAAAAATAGCCTATCAGGGAATGGGTTAAAGTGTGGGAATCCAACATAATTATAAGACCTTTGCAAACAGTGTAGACCCAGATCAAAGGACTCCTGAAGGGAGTCCTTTGATCAATCTGTACTGTTTGTCATATAAATCATTTTCTTTAGTGATAACTGTTTGATAATTGTTTTTGTTTTGTTAACCATTTCCTCCATAAATACACCATTCTATGCCTTTGCAAACACAGTAGACCACGATCAGACAGTTCCTATAGGAGTACCTAAACAACATTTAACCCATTCCCTTCCCTCAATAGTATGCTATTTTTAAACCCAATCTCTTTGAATAAATCTACCCAAAAGGAGCAGTTATTAGAGAAAAGGAAATTTTTTAGAATTGCGTGGTTTTGAAACCATTGTGATAAATAGAGCATTTAAACCTATGGAGCATGATGAAACCATTGTGATAGAGCATTATTATGCTCCAGAGGAGCAAATGCTCTATTTATAACAATGGTTTCAACATTACATAATTTTAAGTTTAAGTTTCCTTTTCTCTAGTTTATTTGTTTGTGTTGATTAACATCCATTTCTGCTCACTATGGGCTATAAATTGGACGCCCCAGAGAGAGGGGAGAGGATACAGCGAAACACGGACGCCATGCCCTACTCTTATTATCGACAGAGTTTCTGAGTCTTGTTCTTTAAGATGCCCAGTGTACATATAAAGCACCAATATATTGGAGCTCAGTTTATAGTCTTGTCTAAAGGACTCTAATAAATGCTCCTTTTCAGTAGATTTATTCAAAGCGACTGCATCTAAATATAGTCTAGGAGGGAATGAGTTAAGGCAATTACTGTAATTTACATGGCTTCTACTTACTCTCTGCATGAAGCTGATCTTATCTCTCAGCTTGGCCTCTTCCTGCCTCAGCTCATCCATGTCTGACTCCATGCTCTGTTTATGGCTAGCAGTGTATGCTGAGAATCTCTCTCTTTCCTTCTCCAGCTCACCCTGTAGTCCCCTCACCTGGTCCTGGTACTTCTTCTCTATCGTTCTGTAAATGACATTATATGTGGACAATGCGGAAAAGTCCATGATTGTTTATCTGTGGAGCTCATACAGTATGAAAGGGTAAAAATAACAAGAGCACCGCAAGCGGGTGCCAACGCTCGTCTGTCGTCATTGTCAAGATGAACATGCATACCAAAAATGAAGGTTGTAAATGAAAAAATGAAGAAGTTATGGTCAATGTTAAGATTTTGGATGACAACAACAATGCGGACGCGGACGCCGGAGTTACAATAGCTCGTGATTTCTTCAAAATAGACGAGCTAATAAAAAGTGCAAACTCTGATCAGAGGTTCCTCTAGGAACCCTCTGATATGGGTCTACACTGTGTGCAAATGACAGTGCACTCATTTTATGCATTAAAAGGATTTAACACAGAAAACTATAATTACCCCGAGTATTCAGACACACAGTTTCCACTCTCCTGGAAGTTGTAAAACTAAATACAGTAATAACTCAATTCTACGAAGTTTTGGTAATTAATGTAGAATTTATGTCTGTAGCCAGGTGTCTGCTTAATGCAGGGTGAAAGTCATGCAGAAAGTTCGTAGAGGATCTTTCTGCATGAATATTAAGACACCTGTCTTAAAGATCAATAATAATACATATTTTGAGTGTTTGTCTAATGGAGATTTTACTGGAATTCAATTTGGCACAATTTTGAAACGAAATCTAAGACTTGACATAATAGCAAATAGTATAGACTGATCAAACTGCTCCTTCATGAGCTGTGTCATCTGGGTTTGCACTATTTACCTGAGTTTGTTAGTATGAATACTTAGGGTCTACACTGGTTGGCAGCTATTCCAGTATTCAGGAATTTATTGATGAACCTGCTAATTAATGTGTTGATCCTGATTTATTGTCTATGCTAAAATTGGAAATGTATCTGTACCATTTGTAAAACCTACAAGGCATCTTTCATTAACCCTTTACTCCATGAATATTCATGTAAAAAATAATGACATCATCATTATTAATTAGATTAATTGTTATAATAGCAAAAGGAAACAGGATTATTTGGTTATAGCAGAAACTGTAGAATTATATCTATATTATATCATAAACATATATCTGTATTATATCATAAGCAAACAGAACAGACCCTGATCAGACGATTCCTATAGGAGATGTCTGATCTGGGTCTACCCTGTTTGCAAAGGCGTACGTAGAAATGCTCATTTACTGAGTAAAGGGTTAAAATCCACCTTATATTATGATATAACCATTTACTTCATAGATACACCTTTTAACTCTTTGCACGCTAAGCAATTTTTCGTCTACAACAATTGTCGTCTGCTTCAATCCTTAAGATAAAATTTCTCTTATTTCTTTGCAAAAATGTGGTCAAGGTGACAAACAGTTTGGATCCTGATGAGACGCCGCATTATGCAGCGTCTCATCTGGATCCAAACTGTTTGCATAGGTAATCACATTTCGCCGCTGGCCTGCAAAGAGTGAACACCTAAGCAAACAGGGTAGATCCAGCTCCTGGATCTACTCTAGTTGCAACAGTGTCAAAAGGCATTCCTTCCAAGTAAAGGGTTAATCTGTAAGTCATGACGGTCATTTGCAAACCACCGGCACTGCAGATCACTTGGGCAATGGTCAAGAAACGTGATGAACAAGATGTATTTGTGAAACACTATGCCCTCGAAATGACCTTTGACCTTGATGTATGACCTTGACCTTAAAAATTCACCCCTAAAAATGTTCCCCTCCATAAGTTGCTCATGCATGCCAAGTTTGAAGTATGTATGACTTGAGCAATGGCTACAAAATTATCACCAATGTTAAAGTTGTGACAGACAAACCAACCAAATATTATAACAGACAGAGCAAATACAATATGCCACAGATGGCTTAAAAATGCTGAAGTTCAACTCTTCGCTTGATAAGCATTTTTTTTTCTGCATAGCTAACCACAGTTTTGTTACTTAAATGCTCAAAAAGTTAAAATGAAACTGAAAAAATTATGAGCTCCATTAAATTTCAAAGTCATTCAATTTCACCACAGCTAATTCTATAACTGAAATATTAATTCCTTCTACACAGTAAAACAAAGAAAAAAAAGGATAAAGTTTTCAACTTGAAATAACAGCGGCCCAATTAAGGTGCATAAATTTAAACATTTTCAAGAATAGCTCCTTTATTTCTCCACCAAACCCTATACTATGACCACTCTTTAAAAACGTCTTGAAAAGACGATTCTAAAGAGTGGTCATAGTTTAGGGTTTGATGGAGAAATGATAATGTTAGTACAGTAAAATCTCGATTATTCGAAATTTTAGTATCGAATAATTTAGACACTTTTAGGCAGGTAGCTGCTTAATGCATGGTGAAAGTCATGCAGAAAGCTCAGGAGCTTTCTGCATGACTTTCACCATGCATTAAGCTGTCACCTGTCTTAAAGATCGATAATGACACGTATTTTAGTGTTCGAATAATCGAGATTTTACTGTATTTGGGTATGTACCTTTATCTGTTGCTCTGAGCAATAACCATGACTCCACATAAATGTCATTGACTATGCTACTGCCACTGCACAGAGTAAATGAATAATGAATAAATGTAACCAAAAGTTCCAAATAAAATTCCAGAAAAAATATTCCCCTATAGAAAGTAAACCACAACCTGAAAACTTAAAATTATAAAAGTTAATTTTTGTAATGAATGATAAACTCTTTATTAAATTATGTATAAAATTAAAATTTAAATTAACCCTTTACATTATGAAATTTCATTGAGATAATGACATCATGAATAATTATGAGTTAACTAAATTTTATATAATGACATAATTATGAACACATTATATTTGGACATGTAAGTAACAAGGAATCAGGTCTTTGTAATTCCATTAGCAAACAGAGCAGATCCTAGTCAGATGGTTCCTACAGGAACTGTCTAATCTGGGTCTACCCTATTTGCAAAGTTGTCAAAAAGCATCTCTACCAAGTAAAGCGTAAGATTATACAGGTACTTGCATATTTTGTATCCAGTTTATAAACTGCTGTTCTAAGTCCAAGTACGCGAGAACTTTGAAAAGTTGATATCTACAAAGGGTCTATAAATATTCCTAAATAAACAGATTATCCACTTGACAGAGATAGCACAGATGCTCTAGTGGCCTTGACCTTCTCCAAAGAGGTGACAAACCTTTCATCTTTGGCATGCTGAGCACATTTTGTCCAAAGAAAATGTCTTCTCTGTTAGATTTCAAAGCAAACCTTCTTCCACATCTTTACAAAGATTTAATCCACTAGTCCAACATAGGATCATGATGGGACATTAATTTAACCCATTACTCCATAAATACACCTTTTCACGGATTTGCAAACAGAATAGACCCTGATCAGATCATCAGACTGCTCCTATAGGCACTGTCTGATCAGGGTCTGCTCTGTTTGCTAATGGAATTTGACAGATCTTTTTCTTTACTTTCTAAAATGGCTACAATATATCACCTTTCATGTTTCATTATAACTATTTTTCCATGAATATTCAGTAGGTACTGGAATAAATATAGAACAGAGGAGGGGTTAATAGCATCTCAACTGGATGGTAACAGTTAACAAAGCCCTATAATATCATAGGCTTGTCCTTAACCCTTTCCCTGTTCTATGTTTAGTCCCAATTTTAATACCCATTGAATATTCATGAACAAAACACTTATAATCAAATCTGGAAGGTGGTGCATTGTGGCTATTTTAGAAAGTAAAGACACAGATCTATCAAATTCCATAAGCAAACAGAGCAGACCCTGATCAGACGGCTCCTTTAGGAGCCGTCTGATCTGGGTCTACTCTGTTTGCAAATCCGTGAAAACACGGTTCTATGAGGGAAAGGGTTAATAGACTATAATCATAAATCAAACTTTCAGCTATCAAATGGAATCAATTTAAACCATCAAAGCAAACAAAAATAAAGCTTAACCCTTTCCCTGTTCTATGTTTATTCCAAGTTTCAATACCTACTGAATATTCATGGACAAAACAGTTATAATGAAATATGGAAGGCAGAACATTTTATAGCCATTTTAGAAAGTAAAGGAACAGATCTATCAAATTCCGTTAGCAAACAGAGCCGTCTGATCTGGGTCTACTCTGTTTGCAAATGTGTGAAAAAGGGCTTATATGAAGGAAAGGGTTAACATTGTAAATATATCTATATGAAAATCTTAAGAAACTTTTAGCATTTGCATTCAGTGAAGACATGGATAAAAGTTTCTGGAGAACTCTGATCAAGGTCTACACTGTTAAGTTATTTGAAATCCTGTAGTATTTTATCTTAATGATTAGACTCTTCTGTTATTCAATTTCAACACGGCACTGAAATAACTAACATGTTACTCCATTAGGTATCTGATCTGGGTCTACTCTGTTAGCAAAACAGTTAAAAGGTATATCCTTACAGCAACTGGTTAAGAAATAATAGTTATGAAAGTAGACAAATATCAGAGGGCCCATTGGGAAGCCCAGTTATCAGGATCTGTACTATTTGTCATTGGAAAGTCTGTTCTTCATATCAGATCCTTTCTGAAACAATGCACTGGGCCATAAAGAATATCAGCAGTGCCTATCTCCAGAAATATACACCAGATAGAGGTATAAACTGAAATGAAAATGTTCTAAACATTTTTCTTAAAAATGACTACATTTCACCAGATAACATAATTGCGACCAAAAAAGGGATAAATTATGAAACAGACCCATTTGATCGCACATAAAATAACAGTCTGCCACCAGCTAAAATAACTGATAAATACAAGCCAGGTTTGTTAAAATGTAAATGACATTTCATTCCATGTAATATTCACTAAACTTCTGGATATAAAATACAAAATACAGGTACAGTAAAACCTCTCTATAATGGCCACTAAATTACATCAAATATTTTGTTTTAAAGGCAGCCACCTGCCCTAAATACCAACTAATTAACACAAGTTAGTGGCTGTTATAGAGAGGTTTTACTGTACATTCTTTATATATTTTCTTCCTGAATGAATTATGGACATCATGGATATGTGTTTCTAAGAAGCTGGGAGATGTTATTAGCATACAAAAGAACCTCGTTGTAGATACCACTTGGTGACTAAGCAATGAGGATCTTCAAAAGAAGTGGACTGCATAATCCCTAAACAGATGAAGATGCTTTTTAAACCATTCCCTCCTAGACTGTATTTAGACCCAACCTCTTTTAATACCAGTAAATCGAATGAAAAGGAGCATGTACTAGAGAAAAAGAAACTTTTAGAATTGTGTAGATTTGAAACCATTGTGATAAATGAAGCATTTGCTCCTAGAGGAGCTTTCTGCATGAATTTCACCCTGCATTAAGCTGCCACCTGTTTCTAAGACTGAGATTTATACTAAATTTAATGTCCGGTTTAGAGTGGATTTACTGTACACCCAAGTAGACTTATGGTCGCTGTAGTGAGGTTCCATTGTATACACATATACTTGGTCTTATTCTGCTGTATAAATGGATTGTATGAATGCAATATATATTAACCCTTTACTCCATGAATATTCATGTAAGAAATAATGTCATTATGACGTCATGAACATTATTTAGATGAATTTTTAAAAATGGCAAACGAAAGTTATGGCCATGACAGAAACTGTAGAATCAAATCTTTATTATTCATAAGCAAAGAGAGCAGACCCTGATCAGGTGGCTCCTTTAGGAGCCATCTGACCTGGGTCTATTCTGTTTGCAAATTTGTCAAATGGTCTATTTATGAAGTAAAGGGTTAGTGTTTTCATGCAAAAAGACATCATGAGAAAAAAAGACACATACAGTACAGACACATAGTTCTAGATCAGCCACCATACTACATGATACATGAGTAGGGTCTACACTGTTTGCAGCAGCCGATGACAAAATACCCTTGTGTATGACAAGTGAGTGTTGACCCTGATCAGATACCATGACTTATGTGATGACTGATATTGGTCCATACTGTCTGCAAATATGCTACCTTTTCTCTCATGATGCTAGCTGTATAGAAGGAAGCCCCATGGGATGGATGGGCGGCATAGTAACATTTCAGGAGCACTTAATATCCAAGAACATTTTTCCATCATTTTAACCCTTTACTCCATGAATATTCATGTAAGAAATCATGACAACATGAATATTAATTAGATTATTCTTTATAATGGCACATGGACACATGAATTTTTTAGCCATGGCAGAAACTGTAGAATCAAATTAATATTATTTCATAAACAAACAGAGCAGACCCTGATCAGATGGCTCCTACAGAAGTTGTCTGATCTGGATCTACTCTGTTTGCAAAAGCATAGAAATGAATATTTATGGAGTAAAGAGCTAAACATAACTCTTAACATGATTCTATAAGATTCATTTGGCTTAGCCCTTAACCTGATAAATATTCATGTAAGAAATACTGACATCATGCATACTTATCAATTGTCAAAGATTGTTTTTCTTTTAATGGTACACTGTATATGAAACAGAATTTGTTGGCCATAATCGAAACCCTATACAGTAAAACCCCACTAATGCGACCACCAAAAAGGGGCATAATTCACAGTGGCATGGGCAGGTGGTTGCTTAATGCAGGACAAAGGTTATGCAGAAAGCTCCTATAGGAGCTTTCTGCATAACTTTCGTCCTGCATTAAGCAACCACCTGCTTATGAAAACAGCCATGTTTGTTTAAGTGGTCGCATTAAATGGTCGCATTAGCGGGGTTCTACTTTAATTCCATAAGTAAACAGAATAGACCCTGATAAGATGATTCCAGCAGGAGCTGTCTGATCTGGGTTTACTCTGTTTGCAAAGACATTAGAAAGCATACCTATAAAGTAAAGGGTTAAAGGTCACCATCTGTTTATTGTATAGGAAAGGTCATTCACAGTATGGATACTTACAAGTAAGTGGACTTTATTCTACAAAGTATCGCACTGGGAAAACATCAAATCAATGTTACATACGGCTACATCAGATCACAAATGACAAGCTATCCATATTTTATGAACATCAACAGTTAAACATTTATGAGTAGCAGATTAAATGGTGTAACATCACTGGTGAGTAGCGGATAAAAAGAGGTAATATCACTGATAATTCAAATACAAATGTACTATGTAGACCTAATATCAGTTTCATTTTGAAATAATTCCAAATCTTGTTCACATCCCTTTTAACCCATTCCCTCATATTGACACCTTTTTAAAATGTATGCCTCTTTTTTTTTTAAACCATTGTGATAAATAGAGCATTTGCTCCACAGGAGCAAATGCTCTATTTATCACAATGGTTTCAAAACTACACAATTCTAATTTTTTCAGTTTTTTATCTAGTAAATGCTCCTTTTCAGTATATTTATTCAAAGAGGTTGGGTCTAAAATTGAGGGAATGTGTTTAAATGCTAACAGCAGTAAAGTGATTAAAGACTACCTTATTTAACCTAAATTACCCTATAAAGTATTCAGACAGACAAACAGAGCAGACTCAGATTAAACTGCTCCAGTAAGAGCAGTTTGATCAAGGTTTACACTGTTCGCTACTGGGTCAGTCTAATTCAAAATTATTGAAGTGATGCCAAAACGACTTATTCAGTTTTACAAACTTCTGTGGAGACTAGATTATTTGTCCAGATAATTAGGATACACTACACGAGCAAATCTTTGACTACAGTTTAAATTAAGGTATGAAATGAATTTGGTGTCTTATTCAGATTCAGTTTTTGACAATTTAAGTGTTACTGAAAATAAAATGAAGAATAATCCATTTTGAAAATTTAAGTTGACAAAAACTTTGATATCACTCATAAGATTTCAAGAAGATGTTACAACAGTGTGACATAAGGTACTTGAAATATCTCTTAACCCTTTCCCTGTTTAATATTAATGAAAGGAATAATGACATCATAAATATTTAGCAACTAAATTTTTATGATGGCACATATATACAGGATATTTTGGCTCAGGCAGAAACTGTAGAATTAGTTCTATTTTATAACATAAGCAAACAGAGCAGACCCTGATCAGACGGCTTCTCTAGGAGCTCTCTGATCTGGGGCTACTCTGTTTGCAAATGCATGAAAATGTGTTTCTGTGACGGAATGGGTTAAAATATATTCTGGTGTGTGTGCTGTAGATAAGATGCGGAGTGATCAAACCAATTATCGTATTTCTCAGCATGATAGAGTTTGGCATAGAAATGCAAAAAATTATCACTTAGGTGTCTTAACCAGAGCTACAGATAACGATGCATACCCAAGTACTAGAATCGTCATTTCTCCACCAAAACCTATACTGTGACTACTCTTTAGAATCATCTTGAAGAGACGGTTCTAAAGAGTGGTCACAGTATATGGTTTGATGGAAAAATAAAGGAGATATTCTTGAAAATGTTTAAATTTACGCATCTTATCTGGAGCTCTGTCTTAAAGCTTTCCCTGTTCAATAATTATGTAAGAAGTAATGATATCATGAATATTTAGTAGCTGACCTTTATAATGGTACATAAACATAGAATTTGCTTACCTTGGCACATACTGTTGAATCACGTCTATATAAATCCAAAACCAAACAGAGCAGACCCTGATAAGAAGACTCCTACAGGAGCCACCTGATCTGGGTCTGTCGTCTCTGTTTGCAAATGCACAAAAAAAGCATTTATATAAGGGAAAGGGTTAACCCTTTCCCCTATGTAAGCGCATTTTTACGCATTTGCAAACAGAGCAGACCCTGATAAGAAGACTCCTACAGGAGCCACCTGATCTGGGTCGGTCGTCTCTGTTTGCAAATGCACAAAAAAAGCATTTATATTAGGGAAAGGGTTAACCCTTTCCCCTATGTAAGCGCAATTTTACGCATTTGCAAACAGAGAAGACCCAGATCAGACGGCTCCTACAGGAGCCGTCTGATCAGGGTCTGCTCTGTTTGCTCATGGTGTAATATAGATGTGATTCTACAGCTTCTACCTGAGCCAAAATGTTCTGTGTTCATACGATATTTTAAAAAATAATCTAATGAATATCCATGACATCATTATTTGTTACATGAATATACAACAGGGAAAGTGTTATATACTGCCTCTCGACTACACCTCTGGTATGTGTAATGTTATTGCTGGACTTACAAGAGCTTGGACTCTGAGGACTTTTCCATGGAGGCGTGTCTCTCGTCCACTTCTTTAGCCAGTAGACTGTTCCTAGCATTAGCCTCAGCCAGGTCAAGCTTGAGCTTATCCTTTGCCCAGCCTGCCTGCTCCAGGGAAGACCTAAAATATAACAGTAAGATAGAGGATAAATATTGTGGCAGTGGTTGTATATATAGAAATAATATTATTGATATGTATTAGCTGATTTTCATGATGGTGTATAAATATGATTTTGTTTGGTAATAGCAGAAACTGTGAAGTCATATCTGTATAAATTCAAAAGTGCACAGAACAGACCCTGTTCAAATAGAGAAGACCAAGATCAGACAGCTGCTGTAGGAACTGTCTCATCAGAGTCTACTCTGCTTGTTTATAGAATAAAAACAAATTGATTCAACATTGATTCCACAAATTGATTCCTCTTATAATGGTCACTAAATTGTGTGTAATTAGTTGGTATTAAGGGAAGGGCAGGTGGCTGCTTAAAGCAAGGTGTAAGTAAAACAGAACGTTCCTATAGGACCCCCCCCCCCCAAAAAAAAAGAAGAAAATGTGATCAAAGTATGTAAAACTAGCCTAAAACTATCTATTTGAACCTTAAACCACTCAGAAAAACAAGAAAAACACGATCCGGAAAAAAAAATCCTATCGGGTCTATATATGTATTGAAAGGTATCTAACTACGTCAGATCAGCGGCACAGTTAGTGCAACTGCAATACTGAACAGCCAAGGGAGATAACTCTTGCTGTAGAACACAGGAACTTACTTGAGAGTTCTCATTTCCTGCTGGTAGGATATTGCTGCAGCATGCAGGCACATGTTCTGTTCATCAGCGTTCAGAAGCTCCTGCTCCAGAGCTGCTGACAGGTCAACTAAGTTTATCTTGGCTTCTGTATCTAATCCTAGGGACTGTAAAAACAGTGGAAATGTCCGTTAATCCTTTTTTCATGAATATTCATATGAAACATAATGAGGCCATAAGTATTAATTATATTCATTTTTATTATGGCACATAGACATAGAAATTTTTAGTCATGACAGAAACTGTAAAATCATATCTATATGATATCATAAGAAAACAGAGCAGACCCGATCAGATGGGCCCTACAGGAGCCATCTGATCTGGGTCTACTTTGATCGCAGACATAGAAAGGCATATTTATAGAGTAAAGGGTTAATCCTTTATCTCATGAATATTCATGTTAGAAATAATGAAAACATGAAATTAATAAGATTAATATTTATAATAGCACATGGACAAAGGAATATTTCGGAAATGCCAGATACTGTAGATTCATATCTTTATCATATCAAAAGCAAACAGAGCAAACAGAGCAGACCCTGATCAGACAGCTCCTACAGGAGCCATCTGATCTGGGTCTTCTCTGTTTGCATATGTGTGAAAAGGCATTTATATGAGGGAAAGGGTTAATAGTATGTTATGACTGCAACAAAATCTGCAAAAATAATCTGGATCCAATCTGATGGCTGTTGTGTCACATTTAGCAGTCATGAACAAAATACTTATAATGATATATGGTGGAAGGTGGAACATTGTAGCCATTTTAGAATCTAAAGAAACAGAACTATCCAATTCCATCAGCAAACAGAATAAACCCTGATCAAACGGTTCCTACAGGAGCTGTCAGATCTGGGTCTACTCTGTTTGCAAATGTGTAAAAAGGCGTTTATATGAGGGAAAGGGTTATGACTGATACAAGATCTGAATATGTTAATTCATTTATACCAAATGAAAATGTAATATACATAACAAGCAAACAAGAGTGATTGATATAGACACCACTTAAAGACTTGAAAAGCTGTTTAAGAATATTTACCATCAATATGTCCAGGCCATTTGTCAAATGATATTTCTCCCAGAAATCTATGATGGCCTCTGGCTGGGCAAACCTAGGATACAGGAAAAGACAAAAACATAAAAATCAAAGACTTAACAATGTCCCAATCTTTTAGTTTTCAAATATACTTAACCCTTTCCCTGTTCTATGTTTATTTCAAATTTCAATACCTACTCTATATGTATTGATAAAGTAGTTATAATGAAGTATATAAGCTGGATCATTGTACTAATTTTAGAAAGTAAAGAGGCAGATCTTTCAAATTTTATTAGCAAACAGAGTAGACCCTGATCAGACGGCTCCTATAGGAGCATCTGATCTGGGTCTACTCCGTTTGCAAATGCGTGAAAACTCGTTTATATGAGGGAAAGGGTTAACGCTTTACTACATAAATACACCTTTCTACACCTTTGATAAAAGAGTAGACTCTCTACTGAAGTCGTTTGATCTGGGTCTACTCTGTACGCAAAGACGTAGAAAGTTGTATTTGTGGAGTAAAGGGTTAAAAGGAACAACTATGGTTATACAAGCAATGAACTACATGTATTTAGTGAATAAATCAAGAGTTGCCTTTACCAGATAACCTAATGCATGAAACATTTTAAATTTAACATTCTAATTGTAATCAGTTTGGCTGGTGCAACAAACAAAAACACTTCTCTCATATTTGCAATAGCATAGATTCTGATCAGTCCCCAAAATGAAATGCACAGGTTGATCAAGTGTACATTGCCATTAAGATTCAACAATACAGTAAAACCTCTCGAAACCGGACTATCAATTTAGTATAAATACATGTATTGGTCATGGAGACAGGTGGCAGCTTAATGCCGGTTGAAATTAAGCAGCAATCTCCCCAAAAGTATCTAAATTCTTCTCTTTAAGAAATCCGGTTTAGAGGGGTTTTGCTGCTCTATGTTTACAACAACAATGTAAACTAAATGTGTTACACGTTCTAAGACTGATATAAGCCAATTACAGTAAATTCCTGGCAACACTCACCCTGTCTTATCTGGATCTAGAGTTGAGAAAAAGCCTGACACCCCTGACCCCTGTATAATTGAAGGTGTGATTCTATCCTCACTGCCTGGCCCTGGAAACTTGAGTTTTTTTTGGGCTGATAGAGCTCGAGTGGGTGTCGCACCCTTAGACCTGGGCAGACCAGAGGTCGAAGAGGTGTGGTGCTGGAACATTTCAGCCAGAAACTCCTGGAAGGATACACGGCCGTCTCCATCAGCATCTAGTTTGTTGAACAGCTGCTGAAGTTGCTACAAAGGAAAAAATAAACACACAATTGACATTGTGAGAAAGCCAAACCCCTATTCCTGACAGAGATCCCTATTCATACATTTGAAAATGGTGTAGACCTAGATCATATGTCTATCAGGGTCTGGTCTGTTTACCTATGGAATAATATTATAAGATCTGGCTCAGCAGTTTTTTCCTGGACCATATGTGTGATTATCCCTTTCCCTGTTCTGTATTTAGGCCAATTTTCAGTACCTACTGAATATTTATTAACAAAATAGTTATAAAGAAATATGGAAGGTGGAACATTGTAGCCATTTTAGAAAGTAAAGAAACAGATCTATCACATTCTATTAGCAAACAGAGTAGACCCTGATCAGACGGCTCCTCTAGGAGCCGTTTGATCTGGGTCTACTCAGTTTGAAAATGCGTGAAAACACGTTTATATGAGGGAAAGAGTTATGAGACTGACATGCTGCCTACTGCGCTACCGAGGACCATACGTTTCTTTGTTCATTATTAAATTTTAGCTTATGAATATTAATGAAATCATGAATTCTTTTATAAATATTCATGAGGTAATGGGTTTAATCATTAATTAAAAAGTACAACATTGTCAAATTAGTCTGATCAGGTTCTGCACCATTTGCTTCTAGAATAATATTGGTTTAGTATTACTGATTCTGAAATGGCCAATAAATTCCCTTACACATTGGCCATTATTAAAAAAATCAGTTACATGTACTGTATATTCATGACAGTTATTAATTATTGTATAAATATTCATGGAGTAAAGGTTTAACCCATTCCTGCATATTGACACCTTTTGACGCCTCTGTAAAAGTCATTTTCTGAAACTACTGTGATAAATAGAGCATTTACTCATGCTCCAAATATCACAACCTTTAACCCTTTCGCAGTTTAATATTCATGTAAGAAATAACGACGTCATGAATATTTATTAGCTAAATCTTTAGAATTGCATATCTACAAAGGATGTTTTGGCTCAGGCAGAAACTATAGAAGTAGATCTATATTATACCATAAGCAAACAGAGCAGACCCTGATCAGACCGCTCCTATAGGAGCCATTTGATCTAGATCTTCTTTGTTTGCAAATGCATGAAAAGGTGTTTATATGAGGTAAAGGGTTAACTAATTCCTTTATGGGGCAAATGCTCTATTTATCACAATGGTTACAAAAAAAATGACTTTTACAGAGGCAACAAAAGGCAAAAATATGAGGGATTGGATTGAAATTTTCCTCATAGAAATGCCTTTCGGCACCTTTGCAAACAAAGTAGACCCAGATAAGACAGTTTGTGAAGGAGCCATCTGAGTTTGCTATGTTTGTTTATGAAATAACACAGATCTATATCGAAGTCCTGCCATGGTAAAATTCCCTTGTTCATGATGCCTTAACCCATTACCGCATAGGCTATTTTTAGATCCAACCTCTTTAAATAATCCAACCAAAAAGGAGCATTAACTACAGAAAAGGAAACTTTCAGAATTGTATAGTTCTGAAACCATTGTGATAAATAGAGCATTTGCTCCTATGGAGCAAATGCTCTATTTATCACAATGGTTTCAAAAAGTGATTTTTATAGAGGTGTCAAAAGGCATCAATATCAGGGAATGGGTTAATAAAAATAAGCTAATTAGTATTTAAAAAGTCATTATTTCTGACATGATTATTCATGAAGTAACGGGATAAAAGTAAGTAAAATACTGCATTACTGGTTGGTTCATCTCGTCCATGCCAATGTGCGTACAGACTCGGGCCAGTTCCCCCATGGTAATGAAGCCATTCTTGCCGACACCTAGGTTGTTCCAGATATCTCGTAAGTAATTCTCATCCTCTGTAAGCTTAGCCGAGTCCGCCATCATCAGATTCATCTGGCCTAGAATAGCACATTCAAAGAATGAACACACCAATATGAGAAAATCTCAAATATTTTGCACACACTATAGACATAAAGCACTTGGATAATTTGAAAAAGGTGTCTGAACTGGGTCAGTACTGTTTGCAGTGGTAGTGGATAAACCCTGCAGATTCTTATTAGTCATGGGACACAGACAATGCAGACCCAGATCAGCTGCTACATTTTATCAACACAATATGACTAAATTTACCTTTCTCTCATTTGAATAATTTCAAGGCCTTTGCAAACAGAGTAGACCCAAATCAGACGGCTCCTATTGGAGCCGTCTGATCAGGGTCTGCTCTGTTTGCTTTTGACATGATATAAGTCTGATTCTTCAGTTTTTGTCAAAGCAAAAAATTGCCTTGAAAAGTTCCATTATACAAATTCAGCCAATAGATAATCATGATGTCATTTTTTTAAATATTGAACAGGGAAAGAAATTATGACATGTCTTTTAATTAACTGAAGATTTATAGTAGCATATAAACAAGGGATGGTTTATCCCTAGAAAATCTGTAGAATCAGATAAATATTATCTGATAAGCAAACAAGCTATCGGCCCATACATAGACCTATTGACAATAGTTAAACGGAGGAAGCTGCAATGCATAAAGACAATCCTGCAAGGCACAGTTGAAGGTGGGAGAAAAAGATTGAGGCCAAGAAAACAATGGTCCTGCAACATTAAAGAATAGATGAGGTTGGATTTTGCCGACTCTCAGAGGGCTGCACACGACCGAGAAGCATGGCAAAGAATGGTTGCGACGCCATCCCTGGTGCCCCAACAACCACATGTGTTACGGGATAGGTGATAGGTGAAGCAAACAAAGCAGACACTGAACAGACAGTTCCTGCATGAGCTGTCTCTTCTGAGTCTATTTTGTTTGCATAGACATAAAAATGTGTATATATGGAATAAAAGATTAAATAGATCATAGATTATAACTGAAGTAACTGAACATGTAACTTAGTATCAAGGAATGTGTGTACATGTTAACTCAAAAAGATTAAGTAAAAAGAACAAACTTATACAGATTACTTAAACCTTTACTCAATGAATATTCATATAAGAAAGAATGACATCATGAATAATAATCAGATTGTTATAACAACATAGGCACATTATAGACTTTTGGCCATGGCAGGAATCATAGGAGCATATCTATATTACATCATCGACAAACAGAGCAGACCCTGATCAGACGGCTCCTATATGAGCCATCTGATCTTGGTTTTCTCAGTTTGCAAAGGTGTAGAGGCATATTTATGGAGTAAAGGGTTAAACTACCAGTGTATCAATAAATGCTTTTTTATCATGCAACATCACGAAATACAGTCACTTCCTACTAGCATAATATTTTCCACGTCGACGCTGTATTTTGTGAGGTATAGTGCATGTGTACTGACCCGACTGGAATGCAAGTTTGGTTCAGCCAATAGGAGGAAAACAGAAGGACGAAAAAGGCATAGTTAAACATAAACATCAAATTTGTTTATGTTGTAAAAGTCGATGACGTCACTGCATGCCAACATGACGTCACGTAATTTGTACTTGCATGTATTTTCATTCAGGGGACGAAACCGCTTTAGCAATCTTTCTTTTTCTTCATTTTCTCCATTTTTCTTGGAGTTGCATGATAAAAGAATTACTATGCTAATAGTTTTGAAGTTCAGCTATATTTTGGCTCGTCAGAAAAGTAGTTAAATGGCCAAGGCTCGCATTTAACAACTTTTCTAACTCACCAAAATACAGCTGAACTTCCAAACTACTAGCATAGTAATTCTTATATATATGTTATATAGGCTTTAATCCTTAACATGACAGAGATGCATTTAACAAACAACAGAGCAGACCCAGATCAGATGGTTCCCATGGGAGCTGTCTGATCAGGGTCTGTTGTGTTTGCTTATAAAATTAACCCTTCGCTTGCTGAATTTTAAAATACATATATCTTCACTGTGTACAGGTATATCGCTGTGCAATCACTGCTATGGAGTGCATTAGTTGCACAATCAACTTGTAAATAGTGCAGATCCTGATGAGACAGCTCCTGCAGGAGCTGTCTCATCTGGGTCTTCACTATTTACAGGTATGCATATTGACGTGAACAGTAAGCGAAGGGTAAAGTAAATCTGATTCTACAATTTCTATCATGGCCAAAAGTTCCTGTGATAATATGTCATAATAACAAGAGCTGTCAGCAGACAGTGCGCTCCACTTTCTTTAGTGTTGGATAGTGTAGTGGAAGTCTAAGTCAGAAAGGGGAGATAACAATAGCAAATTAATTTTAGGGTTATCTGCCCTTGTAAAATAGGTCCCCCTTGTAATAGTTAACATGTATACCAAAGTTGAACCAAATATCTTTGACAGTTTCCGAGACATGGACCTGAACATAAAACTTAACCAACAATGAAAATTTTAAGTCGAAAAAGGGGCATAACTATGGCAAAATTACTTTTAGGGTTACCTACCCTTGTGAAATGGGTTCCCCTTGTGATAGTAAACATACCGGATACATACCAAATATGATCCAAATATCTTTGATGGTTTCTGAGAAAAGGAACTTAACAAAAAGGTTAACCAACGCCGACGCCGACGAGAGGGTCATGACAATAGCTCCACTTTTTGAAAAAGTGGAGCTAAAAATTAGCAAACACTAACAATGTCATTATTTCTTACATGAATATTAATGAAGTAAAGGTTCAATCTCAGGAGATTTAGACCAGCACAAATACTCCCAGAAAAACATACCTTCAGCTTCAAATGTCTCCGCCCCCTCCTCGTCTGTCGCTGATTCATTGTCTGCTCGCCGCAGTCTCTTTTTCTTGCTTTCACCAGAATCCTGAAGAAACAAACATATCCATACATACACTGCTTAACTCTCTGATCTGGTTCTACACTGTTTGCAAATGACAGTGCAATTGTTTCCCAAACAAATGGTTGAATTTAATACATTACCTGTTTCAACCCTTTGCAAACAGTGCAGTTTCAGATCAGAGTCCTCCTCCAGATTTTTCTAACCTGGTGTCTAATCATCGTCACATAAAATCCTCTTGCATATATATGTATCCCTCTCATATTGAATGGACTATTAACCCTTTCCTCCATAAATATGCCTTTCTACACCTCTGCAAAATTCACTTTTTGAAACCATTGTGATAAATAGAGCATTTGCTCCTAAATACATGTATATGGAGCAAATGCTTTATTTATCACAATGGTTTCAGAACTACAAATTTCTATAGGAGCCATCTGATCTGCGTCTACTCTGTTTGCAAATGCGTAAAAACACGTTTATATGAGGGAAAGGGTTAACCCCTACAATGTGGGACCCGAGTCACTAATGTCCTTTGCAAACAGTGTAGACCCAGGGGAGCCCTCTCATCAGGGTCTGCACTGTTTGTCATGTTACACTTTTCTTTAGAAAACATCCCTAAATATTCACCATAAGCTTGACCTACTTGAATTTTGGAATATTCCATTTGAAAATTCAGCGTTGTAAGGGTTAAACCATTCTACAATAATGGATCATTCCACTTTAAAAAATGCAGCATTCAACGGGTTAACCCTTTCCCTTAAGAACATTCTGATGAATATTAATTTTATTAGCTGAATTTTTACCATGATACTAAGAAACTGTAGAATCAGATCTACACGTATATTATCTATATTAACCCTTTCCCTGCCAATGCCGGATCTGTGATTACCTATGCAAACAGTTTGGATTCAGATGAGACGCCGAGTAACTCGGCGTCTCATCTGGATCCAAACTGTTTGTTACTGTTACTATGTTTTTGAAACAAAAATAAAGAAAGTCAAAAAAATGAAAATTTGTAGCAGACGACAAAGTTAGCAGACGACAGAGTTTGGCAGCGAAAGGGTTAAAAGAGCCATCTGATCGGGATCTACTCTGTTTGCAAATATGTGAAAATGCGTTTATATGAAGGAAAGGGTTTAACTTCAGTACAGATACAGTACTTTAATTATCCTAAAGACAAACACAGGCAAACAGTGCAAACCCAGATCCAGCTGCTCCTTCTGGGGCAATTGGATCTGGGTCTACACTTTTTGCTACAATGTCAGTCTAATTCTAAGGTATTAAAACGGTACCAAATTGAATTATTTAGGTTTACAAACCAATCAGTGTAGAGGGAGGATTTGGTGTCCAAAATAGGATATAAATGTAATGCACTGTCATTTGCAAACAGTGAAGACCCAGATCAGATGGCTCCTAGAGTCTACACTGTTTGTCACTCAAAATCTTCCAGCAAGTTTAAACCTTTCATTATACTGAGTGGACTCTTTAGTTCAACACTGATGGGCTATTCCATTCTGAAGATTCAATGTTGAACTGGTTAACCGTTTCCCCTATATAAACGCTTTTTCATACATTTGCAAACAGAGTAGACCCAGATCAAAGGGCTCCTGTATGAGCCCACTGATCAGGCTCTGTCGTTACTTATGAAATTATAATACACCCGACTGAACAGTTTCTACCAATACCAAACAATGACTGTGTACATTATAAATAAAATTAGCAAATGAATATTCATGATGTCATTATTTCTTACATGAATATTGAACAGGTAAAGGGTTAAGGATGTACCATAATACATGTACTGGTGGCTTTCCAGCATATCCATTATCAATTTCTGAATTCATGAATAAATCAAGTAAGAAGAATTAAAGAAATAAACCTGATGCCTGCAAGTAGAGACAGCATTAGAAAAAGGTCTGAGAGACATGAAGGAGATCGGACAGACGGTCAGACAGACAATGGAACAACAAACAAACACTGCCAAAAATACTCCAAAGTATGCCACTGCTTTGTAGATTACAATGTTCCGAGCTATTCCTGAACAAGGACAAATCCTAAAAAGAAGAATCTGATAAAAGTCACAACCAAAGGTTAGGCACTGAATAATTGATTCTTGTAGTTACATGTATCTGCAGAGCACATCTCTGTAGCAATTGCTTTCTTTATTGAATGTTTTATCCTTAACCAATTACCTCATAGGCTATTTTTAGATACAATGTACAACCTCTTTGTATAAATCTACCAAAAAGGAGCATTAACTAGAGAAAAGAAATTTTTTAGAATTTTGTATAGATGAATGGATGGACATGCAGACAGACAGACAGCCAGACAGACATACAGACAGTCGACAGTTACTCAGCATCTCATCTTGTCTGCATAGGTTATCACAAAACTGCAGCTAGCTCAGAACAATTTAACCCTTTCCTTCATATAAACGCATTTTCACGCATTTGCAAACAGAGTAGGATCAGATCAGATGGCTCCTATAGGGCCTTCTGATCAGGGTCTGCTCTGTTTGCTAACGGAATTGGAAAAGATCTGTTTCTTAACTTTCTAAAATGGCTACAATGTTCTACCTTCCATATTTCATTATAACAATTTTCTCCATGAATATTCAATAGTTATTAAAATTTGGAATAAACATAGAACAGGGAAAGGGTTAACATACAAATCAATGCATTTTTGCCAATTCTTCCTTTGTTTATCAACAAACCTATCTACATTACCAAATAGAGTAGACCCTGATCAGACAGCTCCTACAGGAGCTGTCTGATCTGGGTCTACTCTGTTTGCAAAGACATATAAATGCATATTTAAAGAGTAAACAATTAATAAAACTGACAAACCTTATATCTTGTGTTTGAATACTCCTTTGTATGAGAGCCCCACCCAGGAGACAATTTCCTGCGACCCATGATAATCACATCTCATATACCACAAAGAAATTCAACACAAAAGTACTAATGACACCATGCCTAAATCCAGGTTACTGTATATGAACAATATAATCATCAGTGAAATCCCTCTAATCCAAACTTTTTTACAGAACAATAGACACCCTTTTTAGGCAAGTGACTGCTTAACCCTTTCCCTGTTCTATATTTATTCCAAATTTCAACACCTAATGAATATTCATGGACAAAATAGCTATAATGAAATATTAAGTGGAACATTGTAGCGATATTTGACAATAAAGAAATTTATCTATTAAATTCCAACAGCAAACAGAGCAGACCCTGATCAAACAGCTCCTATAGGAGCTGTCTGTTCTGGGTCTACTCTGTTTGCAGATGCGTGGAAAGGTGTTGATATGGAAAGGGTTAAATTGAAAGTCACCATTCATTAAGCTAGCTGTCATCTGTCTTAAAGTCACTCACTCAACAGTAAGCTTTTTCAGATGTGTAATTGTATCGATGAACTGTATATACCAGTATGTTAGTAAGTGATATTCAGTCACATCCAACACATCATTGCTTCCAGTTATAACATACAGTGAAACCTCTCTACAACAACCACTAACCAGACGCATAAATTTGGGGTCTGTAAGACAGGTAATAGCTAAATGAAATATATGACGAAAACTCCCATAGGAGCTTTCTGCATTAATTCCATTCTGCATACAGCAACCTGGACCTGCTTTAACCCTTTACTCCATAAATATGCCTTTCTATGCCTATGTAATAGTCACTGCTTGAAACCATTTTGATAAATAGAGCATTTGCTCCTATGGAGCAAATGCTCTATTTATCAAAATGGTTTCTATACTAAACAATTATAACATTTTCCCATTTTCTCTAGTAAATGCTCCTTTTTGGTAGATTCATTCAAAGAGATTGGGTCTAAAAATAGCCTATGTCAGTTTAGAGATGTTCTACTGTATTTACATTGACAACCAAACCAGCTGTGGATCAATAGTATATCCAGACGTACCAGATCCTTGTACAATGAATTGCAACAGCTGTTGGTTTGGTGTTTATAAACTAAGTCATCATTATAACTATGGTCTCACTGGCTCTTTTAACCTTTTACTCCATAGGTACACCTTTTCATGTGTTTGCTAACTGAGTAGACCAAGATCAGATGGCCCCTGCAGGAGCCGAGACTGATCATCATAAGTCTGCTCTGTTTGCTTCTGAAATATTATTGATTCGACTTCTATAGTTGCTGCCAGCACTAGAAATGCAAATATATAATAATAGAAATTAATCTAATTAATATTCATGGTGTCATGAATATTGATGGAGTAAAGGATTAACAGGCCATGTGTCTATAAACGATGTGTTTGAGAAGTCTGTATTTTAGTTTGCTAACCAAACAGCAGGAGCCATCTGATCAGGGTCTATACTATTTGCTTACGAAATACAACATACTTATAGATCTGATCCTACAGTTTCTGCCATGGCTGTGTATGTTTATTCATTATAACAAGTCAGGTAATTAATATTCATGACATCATTATTTCTTAAATGAATTATATTCATGGAGTAAAGGGTTAAAATAGGTGAATTGCACATAAAGTAAAATCTCTCTATAACAGCCACTTAATTGTGACAGGTTAATGCAGGTCCAAAGAACCGGTAATGCTGATAAATGAGCCTATAGAAGCTTTCAGCATTACTTGCATCACACTGTTACATGTCTTTATAGGTAATGATATGTGCAGTGGTGATTTTTAAATCAATTCTGTATTACAAATTTTGGAAGGGATCAAAATTTTAAACTTGAGTTATATCAAAGTTAAAGTTACCGAAGTTTAACCCATTCCAGCATATTGAGGTCTTTTGATGCTTCTGTAAAAGTCACTTTGTGAAACCAGTCTGAAAGATTGAGCATTTGCTCCACAAGAGCAAATGCTCTTTTTATCACAATGGTTTCAAAACTATACAATTTTGAAAATTTCCTTTTTCTCTAGTAATTATGCTCCTTTTCGGTAGATTTAATCAAAGAGGTTGGATCTAAAAATAGCCTATGGAGGAATGCGTTAAGATATTGCGGTTCCACTGTATACACTTCTACAGATTCTGCCATGGCCAAAACTTTCCTTCCTTGTATGCCATTATAAATATTCAGCTAAATAATATTCATTAAGTTATAAGTTCTTACAGTCATGATCATCCATTACTTAACCCTTTCCCTCATACAAACGTGTTTTCACGCAATTTGCAAACAGAATAGACCCAGACCAGACGGCTCCTACAGGAGTCGTCTGATCAAGGACTGCTCTGTTTGCTAGTTGAATTTGAAAGATCTGTTTCATTACTTTCTTAAATGGCTACAATGTTCCACCTTCCATATTTCATTTGAACTATTTGTCCATGAATATTCAGGTATTGATATTTGGACTAAATATAGAACAGGGAAAGGGTTAACATTTTACTCCATGAATATTCATAGAAGAAATAATTACATCATGGATATTAAGTAGTAAAACTTTTATAATGGCTTACATGTACACAGAATGTTTTTGTATTGGTAGAAACAGCTTGTAGAGTCAGATCTATTATAAGTTTCATAACCAAACAGAGCTGACACTGATCTCCTACAGGAGCCGTCTGATCTGGGTCTACTCTGTGTGCAAAGTCATAGAAAGGCATAATTATGTAGTGGTTGTGCAGAAACAGTTTCCCTTAGAGAAAAAATACCTGTCAAATGTCAGGATTGATCTCAAGACCTCAAGATTCCTAGTCAAGCACTCTATCGCATTCCCTCATATAAATACATTTTCACACATTTGCAAACAAAGTAGACCCAGATAAAATGGCTCAAAAGAACCATCTGATAAGGGTCTGTTCTGTTTCCTTATAATGTAATCTCCCTCATATAGGCTATTTTTAGATCAAACCTCTTTGAATAAATCTACCGAAAAGCAGCATTAACTAGAGAAAAGGAAACCTTTAGAATTTTGATGTTTGAAACCATTTATCACAATGGTTTCACAAAGAGACTTTTACAGAGTCATCAAAAGTTGTCAATATGAGGGAATGGGTTAAACATCGATTGACTATTTCACTTAGACATTTCCATGTTGAAAGGGTTAACCCTTTCCCTCTACTAATGGAGATTTTTTTTTCAAATTCTTGCACGAGTCCTGGGACTTGATAAACTGCAAATCTGCTAGTCCCTAACTTGAAAGAACAAGACCAAATATTCTATGAAATTACATTAAAGCACCGAGTCAAAGGTGTTTGTAAAACTAGCTTATAGCTGATGAACAAGAGTGTTCAGAGGAACACGTGTCACCTGCTCGCAACTGCCACAAAAAACATTTAATATGCTGGAGTGTAAAAATCAGAACAAAGGGGTATAACTAAAAAGTAGTGCATGCAGAGTAATGGACCTTAGTTACATCAATGGTCCTCAATGAGAGGAAGACACGTGTGAAATTAGAAAGCTCTATACTGATTATAGTTACGAAATGACAGCCAAAAAAGAAATCAGAACAAAGGAGAATAACTCAAAAAGTATTGCATGCAGAGCGATGGACCTTTAAGTTACATCAAGACAGACAGACAGACGACGGAAAAGTGATCCCTAAGTGACACACTGCCTCTCGGCAGGTGACACAAAAACTGGGTATTTATTATAATTAAGATATTAATAAAACTTCAAAATTAAATTTTGTTTGAAATTTACATGTACACATAATTTGAAACTTTGCATCCCCAGAGATTTTTGTGAATACAGGACTCGGGACTTGCAGGTAGTAAAATCATTGTTAAATACTATGTTCATTCCAAATTTCAATACCTGCTGAATATTCATGGAAAAAAGAGTTATGATGAAATATGAAAGTTTGGTCATTGTAGACATTTTAGAAATGACACCTATAGGAGCCATCTGATCTGAGTCTACTCTGTTTGCAAATGTGTAAAAATATGTTTAAATGAAGGAAGGGTTAATGAGCATATAAAACTAGTACATATAAAATAGGTAAATACCTTGTTATTTTTTTGCAATAATATCCAGAAACTTTTGTGATTCTTAAAGAAAACGTTGGTCTCCATGATGTCAATCAAGGGGTTGGCATTTCAAACAATAATCATAACTTAAGAATACACTTAAACCTGTTCATGCCAAGTCTTCAAAGTGGACTTTCCTACATTGTGTACAGTTCATCCCATTTAACCCTTACAATGTGGGATACAAGTCACTAATGACCTTTGCAAACAGTGTAGACCCAGATGAGAGGGCTCCTAGAGGAGCCCTCTCATCAGGGTCTGCACTGTTTGTCATGTTAAATTTTCCTTTAAAGAAATCCCTAAATATTTTCACTTTGAGCTTGACATGTTTGAATTTTGGAATAGTCCATTTGAAAATTCAGTGTTGTAAGGTTAAACTATTAACCTACTGTGGGCAGATGAATGCATATCCATGCAAACAGTTCAGATCCAGATGAGATGCTGAGTAACTCAATGTCTCATCAGGATCCAAACCGTTCGATACTCTGACGGTGTTGTTGAAAAGAAATGCAAAATAAATCATTATGACAACTGAAGTCAATGATGATTTTCTATTTATTTCATGAAATATATATCTTTAGCTTTTTTGTGGGTTAAAATACAGTAAAACCTCTTTTAACCGGACGTTAAATGTTGTACAAATATCTGTCATAGAGACAGGTGGCAGCTAAATGCAGGGTGAAAGACATGCAGAAGAGTCTTCTATGAGCTTTCTGCATGACTTTTACCCTGCACTAAGCAGCCACCTGCCTAAAAGTAACAAAATTCTTCTCTAATAGAAATCCATTTCAAAGAAGTTTTACAGTACATATTATGCATAAACACCCATTTAAATGGATATTTGTTTGTTAAAACTGCAAAGATAGAAATGAGTTAAATAGTTTGTATTGTTAACAAGACAACATACCCTATATGTCCTAAATACTCGGACATCCAGTCTACACTTTGTAGCAGTTTGTACAGCTGAATATAGCAGAACCTGTCTTCAGCGACCATCAAAAAGAGATTCAATTATGAGTCTGTAAGGCAGGTGGGAGCTTAATGCAGGTCAAAAGTAATGCAGAAAGCTCCCAGGGGAGCTTTCTGCATTACTTTTGCCCTGCATTAAGCAACCACCTGCTTTTTAAGATTCCTTATGTTCAATAAATGAATGGCCACATAGGACAGGTTCTACAGTATGTTAGTTCTGCACTGTTTTGATAACTTGCAATTACACTGACATAGTAGCAAGTAATGTAGACCCTGGTCAAACTACTCCTCCAGAAGAAGTTTGATATGTGTGTGCACTACTTGCCCTAAGTTTGTCTGTCCAATTATTTAGGGTAACCTGGGTATATTTTTCACACAGATCAGGTGATTATCACATGATCACAGTAACACAGATAGAATCAACTGATTATAAAGAAGTATATCTCTTTGTCTATTGCTTTATTTAACCCTTTACTCCATAAATTAATGCTTTGCAAACAGAATAGACCCAGACTCCTATAGGAGTCATCTGATCAGGGTCTGCTCTGTTTGCTAATAGAATTCTAAAGATCTGATTCTACAGTTTCTGCAATGGAAACAGTTTCCTGTATTTATAATTATGGCATAGAAAAAATAATACAGTAAAACCTCTCTATAACGGCCACTAAATTGTGTTAATAAGTTGGTATTTAGGGCAGGTAGCTGCTTAAAGCAGGGTGAAAGTAAAACAGAACGCTCCTATAGGAGCGTTCTGTTTTACTTTCACCTTGCTTTAAGCAGCCACCTACCGTTAACACAAATTACTTGATATAGTTTAGTGGTCGTTATAGAGAGGTTTTACTGTACAATTACTATTCACGGTGTCATTATTTCACACATGAATATTCATTGAGTAAAGAGTTAAGCACAATATTGTACCATCCTCGGGAATCTATTGTTGCCTGGTGGATGATACTATCTTTCCAATAAAGCTAAAACAAGATACCAGATTGCCTTTAATGATATTTCTTAGTGTTTAGTGTCTTACTATATCTGATAATTGATTACAATCAATCCCTTGGCCCCTTGTATGCTAAGTAATATCTGTTCCTGCAAAAGTTGTAATCTGCTATAATTCTAATAGTAAATAATTTCTTCATTTATAGATTCAGATAAAATACATACATTAAAGCAATTTCAAGAACAACTTGTTTATTTCTACACCAAACCCTATGTTTTGACAACAGTTTAGAATCGTCTCAAGGAGACGATTCTAAAATGTGGTCACATGTAACATAGGGTTTGGGGGAGAAATGAGGATTTTAGTGTGTAAGTATCTGTTACTCTGCTTTATTTCTCTTAAAAAGTCTAGTCAGTGTGTTTACCAGTCTGGATCTTGTGGCTGAATCAATCTGTGTCTCATCTGTTGATTATCAGATTAATTAGTGCATACAATCCTCTATCTTAGAATTTAATTTTGAACTCTAAATGTTCAATTGAGAAACTGATTATAACTCTTTAACCCTAAAGTGATTAACCCTTTCCTTCATATAAATGCCTTTTCACACATTTGCAAACAGTGTAGACCCAGGTCAGAAGACTTCTATAAGAGCCATCTGATCAGGGTTTGTTCTGTTTGCTAATGGTATAATATTGATCTGATTCTACTATTTCTGCCTGAGCCCAAACATCTTGTGTACAATGTGCCAATTCATTAAAATTCAGTTTCTAAATATTCATGAATGATGTCATTATTTATTGCATGAATATTAACCCTTCTCTTGCTGAATTTTAAAACACATTTCTCCTTCTTTACCCATGCCCTGTTGTATAATTACATATATCTTCACTGTGTACACGTATTTCGCTGTGCAATCACTGCTGTGGACTGCACTGGTTGCACAATCAACTTGTAAATAGTGCAGACCCTGATGAGACAGCTCCTGCAGGAGCTGTCTCATCTGGGTCTTCACTATTTACAGGTACGTATATTGACGTGAATAGCAAGCGAAGGGTTAAACAGGGAAAGGGTTAAACCCTTTACCTCCTGAATATTTAAACAAGAATTCATTAAACATGAATATTCATTTACTGAGTTACTGGCTAATGAACAAAGTTTTAACCCATAAGCTGTTCTATATTTAGTCCAAATTCCAATACCTAATGAATATTCATGGCCAAAGTAGTAATAATAAAATATAGTGGAAAGTGGAATATTGTAACCATTTCAGAAACTAAAGAAACATGTCTATCAAATGTCATTTGCAAACAGAACAGACCCTGATCAGATGGCTACTAGATCTGTTTACAAATGCATGAAAATGTATTTGTATGAGGGAAAGGGTTAACCTATAAATTATTTTAACCCATAAGTTATTATGACATCATGAATATTTAATAGCTGAATTCTTACAGTGGCATATGAACACATGAATTTTAGCTATTGCTATTGGTATAAACTGTATGTAGAGCCAGACTTACAGCTGAACTTCAATGCCTCAAACCTCAAGGGACCATACATATTAGTTCGAAATAACAGAAGTTCAAGTCATTTGAATTATAATCTGACCAAGTACATAGCTTAATGCAGGTCTAAAGTAATGCTGAAAGCTTCTACAGGAGCTTTCAGCATTACTTTCTACCTGCATTATGCTGTCACATGTATTTCTAGATATGTGTAGTGATACATTATATAACAATTCGGTATTGTAAACTTTTGGAAGGACATAACTTTTAGTTCGAGTTATCCCAAAGTTCGAGTTATCTGAGTTTGAGATATCGAAGTTCAACTGTATATAAATTTTGTAATTTCATAAGCAAACAGAGCAGACTCTGATCAGATAACTGACTGATCTTCTCCTATTCTGTTTGCAAAGGCATGCAAAAGAGTCAGGATCCTGATGAGACTAAAAATTACCCGGTATCTTATCTTGACCTAAATTCTTTACAAAGGACACCACAAGTTTGTCAATAGTGTTAAAATGTTAACCCTTTCCTTCATATAAACCTGTTTCCACACATTTGCAAACAGAGTAGACCCAGATCAGACGGCTGGGTCGGCTCCTATAGGAGCCGTCTGATCAGGGCCTGCCCCGTTTGCTAGTGGAATTTGAAAGATCTGTTTCTTTACTTTCTAAAATAGCCACAATGTTTCACCTTCCATATTTCATTATAGCTATTTTTTTCATGAATATTTATAAGGCATTAAAATTTGGACTAAATAAAGAACAGGGAAAGGGTTAATAAGCAAAATCATTACATTCCCATTATATAATTTTGAACAAGAAGGTTAGATGGATGGATTATGACAGTAAAACCTCTCTAAACTGGAATTCTACTTGACTTGAGAAGAATTTAGATACTTTTAGGTAGGTGGCTGCTTAATGCAAGGTAAAAGACACAGAAAGCACCTACAGGAGCTTTCTGCATGACTTTCACCCTGCATTTTGCTGCCACCTGTCTCTAAGACCGATATTTATACTAAACTGGTTTAGAGAGGTTTTACTGTAGATGGGTAGAAGGATGGAATGATGGTAAATGGATGCACAAACAATATTTTATGTAAAAGTTAAAGTGTGCAATAAATGATACACTAAGGTCTGTTTTATGAAAGTTCATACGACTGAAAGTGTGGTAAGGTTTAATATGACGATCGTAACTGAAGTTGTGATTGTCGTATAATTATTAGAACTTACGACAATATCTATCAAACAAAATTTACCAGTACCTGACTTGCCGTATGCTAGAATGTGTGATACTTATGGCTATGAGAAAAGGTATGAGTATCTTAACCCATTCTCTCTTACTGACACCTTTTTGCACCTTTGTAAAACTCATTTCTGAAAACATTGTGATAAATAGAAGATTAGCTCCATAAGAGCAAAATTTAATGCTCTATTTATCACAATGGTGGACTTTTACAGAGGTGTCAAAAGGTTTCAATATGAGGGAATGGGTTACCCTGCATACTACCCATAAAAATCTGCCACAAACAATTATCAATTTATCATTAAGTAGGGTTAACCCTTTCCATTATCCCTTTTCCTGTTCTGTATTTAGGCCCAATTTCAATACCTACAGAATATTCATTAACAAAATAGTTATAAAGAAATATGGAAGGTAGACCATTGTAGACATTTTAGAAAGCAAAGAAACATATCTATAAAATTCTGTTAGCAAACAGAGCAGACCCTGATCAGACGGCTCCTCTAGGAGCCATCTGATCTGGGTCTACTCTGTTTGCAAATGTGTGAAAACACGTTTATATGAGGGAAAGGGTTATACAAACACCTTTTCAGGCCTTCATACATAGAATATACGGACCGTCTGATCAGTGTTTGCTCTGTTTGCTTATGAAATTATAATAGATCTGACACTACAGTTTCTACCAATACAAAAACACCTTGTGTATATACAGTAAAATCTCGATTATTCCAATTTTCTGTATAGAAGAATTAGGACCCTTTTAGACAGGTGGCTGCTTAATGCACGGTGAAAGTCATGCAGAAAGCTCCTCTAGGAGCTTTCTGCATGACTTTCACCATGCATTAAGCAGCCACCTGTCTTAATGATCGATAATAATACGTATTTTAGGGTTCGAATAATTGAAGTTTTACTGTATACCACTGTAAATTTCAGCTAATAAATATTCATGATGTTATTATTTCTTACATGAATATTCAACTGGGAAAGGGTTAAAACGGTTGTCAACTTCAAAAACAAAACATGGTAGAATTAAAGAAAACTGCATAACTGTTAAGGGGGAAAAGGGGTTTTCAACTGTTGATACCTCTATAGCTCTCTGTTACAACCTACAAAATTATAATGATTTCTGAAATATTATTTACTTCTTCAATACATGTAATCAGTAAATGTCTATGTTTAATCCTTCTAATGCAAGAAACAAGCTGTCATTTTGAAGCAATGTAGACAAATATCAGAATGCAGAGGCTTCTGCTTATGGTCTACACTGGTTATCACTCAAATTCCTTGAGCAAATTTAATTCAGTAAAACTTCTCTATAACAGCCATTAAATCACATCAAGTTTTTTTGCGTTAAAGGCAGGTGGCTGCTAAACCCTTTCCTTATTCTGTATTAAGGCCAAATTTCAATACCTGCTGAATATTCATTAACCCTTTCCCTCATATAGAGGAGCCGTCTGATCAGGGTCTGCTCTGTTTGCCATTAGAATTTGAAAGCTTGGTTTCTTTACTTTCCAAATTGGGTACAATGTTCCACCTTGCATATTGAATTTTCTCCATGAATATTCACTAGGTATCAAAATTTGGAATTAACATAGAACAGGGAAAGGGTTAACAAACTAGTTATAAAGAAATATTGAAGGTGGTACATTGCAGACATATTAGAAAGTAAAGAAACGGATCTATCAAATTCAAATTCAAATTCCTCCTCTAGGAGCTGTCTGATCTGGGTCTACTCTGTTTGCAAATGCGTGAAAACAATGTTTATATGAGGGAAAAGGTTAAAGCAAGGTGAAAGTAATGTAAAACAGAACGCTCCTACAGGAGCGTTCTGTTTTACTTTCACCTTGCTTTAAGCGACCACCTGCCCTAATTACCAACTAATGAACACAATTTAGTGGCCGTTATAGAGAGGTTTTACTGTTGTTTCATACTTAAATGACTTTTCAATCAATAATGATGGACCATCTCAGCATTCAAAGAATTAAACAAATTGGTGAGTTTTGATGGTCGCTATTCTAAGTCTTTGATATAAGGAAACCAGAAAATGGCCACATGAGCCCTCTCATCTGGGTCTACACTGTTTGCAAAGGTCATTTATGACTTGTTTCCAACACTGAAATGGCTAATTACCCCATCTATTTGGACACACCCTCTCCCAACTCCATTGCTTTGTAAAGGTTCATAATTCAATTAGGCACCATTTTGGTAACGTTAACCAATTACCTCATACACCTATTTCAGACTCATCCTCCTTGAATAAATCTACTGAAAAGGAGCATTTACTAGAGAAAAGGAAAATGTTAGAATTGTGTAGTTTTTAAACCATTTTGATAAATAGTGCATTTGCATTATTTATCTCTTTCCCTCATATAAACGTGTTTTCACACATTTGCAAACAGAGTAGAACCAGATCAGACAGTTTCTAGAGGAGCCATCTGATCGGGGTCTGCTCTGTTTACTTACAGAATATGACAGATCTGTTTCTTTGCTTTCTAAAATGTCTACAATGTTCCACCTTCCATATTTCTTTATAACTATTTTGTTAATGAATATTCACTGTAGGTATTGAAATTTGGAATAAACTTAGAGAGGGAAAGGGTTATCACCATGGTTTCAACAAGTGACTTTTACAGAGTCATCAAAAGGTGCCAATACGTAAATACAGCTGAACTTCGATATCTCGAACTCAGATAACTCAAACTTCAGGATAACTCGTATTAAAAGTTCGATCCTTCCAAAACTTACAATTCAGAATTGTTCTTAAATGTATCACTACGGATATCTAGAAACACATGTGACAGCTTAATGCAGGACCTGGTGTAAAGTAATGTTGAAAGCTCATGCAAGAGATTTCAGCATTACTTTACACCTGCATTAAGCTGTCAACTCGAGAAATTGTCCAGATTAGAAATCCATAACTTGAAATTCTGTTATCTCGAACTAATTTATATGGTCCTTTGAAGTTCGAGATAACAAAGTTCAGCTGTATATGCAAATAATAAATACATGTAGTGTAGACCCCGCTAATGCGACCACTTAATAAACAACCACTGATGTCGTCTAAAGCAGGTGGTTGCTTAATGCAGGACGAAAGTTATGCAGAAAGCTCCTATAGGAGCTTTCTGCATAACTTTCGTCCTGCATTAAGCTACCATCTGCCTCTGCCACACATAATTATGCCCCTTTTTGGTGGTCGCATTAGAGGGGTTTTACTGTAGTGTAGACTCTGCTAAAACAGCTCTTTCAGGAGCCAGTTGACCTTGGTCTGCACTATTTGTCTAAGTTTGTCTGTCCAAATACTTAGGATAATAAGGGTACTCCTTCAGGGGCCATTTAATCCTTTACTCCATGAGTATTCATGTAAGAAATAATGACATCATCAATATTAATTTCATTTATTGTTATAATAGCATATACACACCAAACGTTTTGGCCATGGCAGAAACTGTAACTTCATATCTACATCATAAGCAAACAGAGCAGACCCTAATTAGACGGCTCCAGCAGGAGCCGTCTGATCTGGGTCTTCTCTGTTTGCAAAGGCATAGAAAAGCGTATTTATGGTGTAAAGGGTTAACCCTTTCCCTCATACAAATGTGTTTTCACGCATTTGCAAACAGAGTAGACCCAGATAAGACGGCTCCTAGAGGAGCCGTCTGATCAGGGTCTGCTCTGTTTGCTAATAGCATTTGATAAATCTGTTTCTTTGCTTTCTAAAATGTCTGCGATGTTCCAAGTTCCATATTTCTTTATAACTATTTTGTTAATGAATATTCAGTAGGTATTGAAATTTGGAATAAACTTAGAACAGGGAAAGGGTTAATGGATGTGTTTTCAAATACTTTAAAGTAATTAGGGTGACCCTTTGAATGCATTTACACAGATCATGAACTGGCAGTTGCAAACAGTTCTAAAGAGTGGTGGAGAAATAAAGAAGTTATTTATGCATCTTATCTGGAGCTCTGGGGGCCACTTAGAAGAAAAAGGGTTACCAGAAAGCCTTATGATAAAAGCATTACCTCATCTGAATCTGTTGCATCAGCCACTATCAGGGAATGTTTTAAAGAAGCTGCTGACATCATTTCCTCCATTTCCTCATCATCATCATCATCATCGTCATCAGCAAGACTGTCCAACTCCTCAGCACTTACTGGAAGTGACCTTCTTCCATAGCGCTTGTTGCCAACCACATACTTAGGACTGACCTCTGACTGCAAATCTTCATCTGTTAAAGAACAGCAGTTTAATCATTTAATCTATGAATATTCATGTCAGAAATAATGACTGTATGAATATTAATTCATACGGTCTCTGAGGTAAAGAAGGTTTTTTTGCAGGGTAAAAATTAAAGTCTAAAGCAACTCTCAAAGTTAATATTTGCTTTTATTCTCTTTTTCTCATTAAAGTCCCTTTATACATTTTCCTTGTGAATAATTGAAAAGATCGATTGTATGTCCAAAAATGGTTTAAAAACACTAGCAAACAAGTCTTGATGCTGGAAAGAAAAACAATTATATTCTGTAATTCTGCATACAAACTGTACCTTTTTCTGTGTCTGTTTTAGGCTCCGTCTCATCAGCTGTCTCAGTGTCCCCATGCTGACTTCCACTTCTATCTGCCTCAGACATGGTTGATTCATACTCCTCCTCCGACATGGGCACACTGGCATATGTTTGGCACAGTATTCGCACAAACGACCCCTTGAAATCTTCAAAGTCAACCTGCAGTAAGAAAAAGTAACTTCATTTACAAATTCGGAGAAACACAATGACTCTGTTGTACAGTTAACCATTCTCCTCATCTAAATGCCTTTTCTTGCATTTGCAAAAAGAATAGACCCAGATCAGATGGCTCCTATAGGATCAGGGTCTGTTCTGATTGCTAAAGGAATTAGATCGGTTTCTTTACTTTCTTAAATGGCTACAATGTTCCAACTTCCATAATTCATTATAACTATTTTGTCCATGAATATTCAGCAGGTATAGAAATTTGGAATAAACATAGAATAGGGAAAGGGTTAACCCTTTACTCCACATACATGTAAGAAAATAATGGTATCATCAATATTGATTGGATAAACTTTTATAAGGACACATGAACACAGGAATATTTGGGCATGGCAGGAGCTGAAAAAGAATATCTATATCATTTAACCCTTTCCCTTTTGCATGTTTATTTCAAATTTCAATACTGAATATTCATGGACAAAATAGTTATAACGAAATATGGAAGATGCAACACTGTAGCCAGCTTGGAAAGTGAAGAACCAGGTCTTTCAAATTTCATTAGCAAACAGAGCAGACCCTGATCAGACGGCTCATATAGGAGCCGTCTAATCTGGGTCTACTCTGTTTGTAAATGTATAAAAATGCATTTATATGAAAGAAAGGGTTAATAAGCAAGAAGAGCAGACTCTGATCATATGGCTCCTATACGAGCCGCCTGATCTGGATCTACTATGTTTGCAATGGTGTATTTATGGAGTAGTAGGCTAACAGAGTAGTCCCAGACCAGATCAGACAATTTATATAGGAACCATATGATCAGAGTCTGCACTGTTTTCTTATGGAATAATATAGATCTGATTCCAAATGTCATGGCCAAAATTTTCATTGAACGTGATGAAATAATGAAAAATTAGTGTATCTGATTACTTGTAATACTAATACCATGATATGTTCATTTCTTACATTAAGCAGCTATGCACAGGGAACATTAAAATCTGCTCTCCATAGTTTGATAAAAGAATGATTATGTAAAGGGAAATAATCCAGGACTGCAACTATGAAAGAACACATTTTCTGTTCTCTCCCTTGAAAGCTGGCCATTCCTATCATGCCCCCTTTTACACTTCACTCACCCAGTCAAACTTTAGTCTGTTTTCATGTTTATAAAACTCATGAATGTTTTCACAAACTCACCATTAGGTAATAACTCTACAGATAAAGATGCGTACTAAACTACTGAAATCATCATTTCTCCACAAGCCCCTATGTTGAGACCATGCACTCTTTGTTATTGTCTCGAAGAGAAGATTCACAACAAAAAGTTTGGTGGAGAAATAAAGAAATTATTCTTGAAAATATTTTATTCATGCATTTTATCTGGACCTCTGGGGACAATACTAGTAATCTTCTATTCAACATAATGGTACTCAGATACTAGTCCTAATTATGAACTAATTCATATGACCCTTTGTCTCTTAAGGATATAAGACAGGTGTTTGATTTTGATGTTGCAAAATTACTTAACCCTTTCCCTGTTCAATATTCATGTAAGAAATAATGACAACATGAATATTTATTAGGGAAATTTTCATAATGTAAACTTTTCAAGTGGATATTTTGCTTTGACAAAAACTGTAGAATCAGATCTATATCATGTTAAAAGCAAACAGAGCAGACCCTGATCAGACAGCTCCTATAGGTGCCATTCTGATCTGGGTCTACTCTGTTTGCAAATGTGTGAAAAGGTGTTAATATGAAGGATAGGGTTAACAAAGTGCATGCATGAAACACATATTTATGATGCTCGTTGTCTTTTAAGATCACATGTTCCTAAACTCACCAAGAAAATGTTATTAAGATCGCCAAAGGCTCGCTTAATAACATTTTCTAAGGCTCGTTTAGGAACATGTGATCTTAAAAGACAACTCGCGACAGATCCTCTATCTCTTCTGCCATAGCAATAAATTCTGTTATTTTACATTTTTAATTAACCCTTTCCCTCATATAAACATATTTTCTTGCATTTTCAAACAGAGTAGACCCAGATCAGATGGCTCCTTTAGGAGCCGTCTAATCAGGGTCTGCTTTGTTTGCTGTTAAGTCACCAAATTGACATGATATTTTATCAAAGTAAAAAGAATCCTTGAAAAGTGTACATTATAAAAATTCAGCTAATAAATATTCATGATGTCATAATTTCTTACATGAATATTGAACAGGGAAAGGGTTAAACGAAGAATTAAAAACAGTTTCAAACAATTTGGATTCTATCTTACGGTCACATTTGGACCCAAATTGTTTGCTTAGGATACAAATCACAAATTCACCATTAGTGTGCAAACAAATAATAATTAAAGATGTATGCTGCGCAAATTTCCGCAAATTTTGTGTTTCAAGTTTCATGGGTATAAGTGTAGAAATTACTGACTTATAACACTTGAAAAACTGTGACATCCAACTGCACCTAAAAGTGTGACACACGGACGGACAGCCGGACGGACATGTGCAAAACATAATGCCCCCTGACTATCTTCAACGAGGACATAAAAATGGATTACTATGGAAACCAACGGAACAGCGTTCGCCATGCGCCAGAATCTGTCGTAAGATTCAAATTTACATACCAGAAATAATCATTCGATGTATATGCAGGTCAATAACCAGTTTCAGCCAATGTACATGTGATAACAACCTAATTATTATTCAAAGCGTTGTTACGAAATAGAATCGCAGAGTCATTCAGAACTTGGCCGAAGATGTCCGTTGATTTCCGGACAAATTCCCCGTTTCTAAAAAGGAGGCTCCTTTTAAAGAATTTAACAGTAAGCGAATAGCGATAATATTTAGCTGTGAACAAATATATCCTGTCGGAAAATTGGTTGTAAGCATTATTTTCATTGTATGTATATGTGTACAGCTTCTGGTGTTGATTGATTAATACGAAAATTGTGCATAATACATTCTTTAAGTTTGTAATACACTGTACCTCATCTTTCTCTTTCAGAAGTTCATTAACAAGGTACTCAGACTGATCTTCAAGCTGAAGTTTCTCACAGAGGAGAAACAGCTCATCACGGTTCAGAGTCTGAGAACCAGTCTGGTCACAGCTGTCAAACACTTCCTTCAGCTGGGCTATATACATGTCATGCTCTGCCTTGTCGCCAAACTCACCGATGTCCTCCATGTCTCCTCTCAGTCATATGAGAACTGTAACATAATGAACAAACTACACTCAGAGCTGTAGATAATTCTTGATCGATGTATAGTTATACAAGAATCATCTGAATGTATCACTTCATGAATATCCATGGACAGAAACTTAAGAATTATTTCTGTATATATAATTCAATATGCAAACAGAGTAATTAACACTTTACTCCATAAATACGCCTCTTTACACCTCTCCAAACAGAGTAGACACTGATCAGATGGCTCCTATAGGAGTCATCTGATCAGGGTCTGCTCTGTTTGCTTATGATATAATATAGGTATGATTCTGCAGTTTCTTCCATAACCAAAAATTCCTGTGTCCATGTGCTAATCCTATCATAACACATAAATCTAATTAATATTCATGACATCAATATTTCTTAAATGAACATTCATGGATGAAAGGGTTAAGTCCCACATGAGCTGTCTGATCTTGGTCTACCCCATTTGCATGCAGAGACGTAAAAACACATATACAGTAAAGTCTTGCTAGTTAATAAGACTACTCAAAAGAAGTATAATTCTGGATTTTTAACCCTTTATTCCATAAATACGTTTTTCAGATCTACGCCGTTGCAAACAGAAGAGACCCAGATCAGACGGCTCCTATAGGAGCCGTCTGATCAGGGTCTGCTCTGTTTGCATATGAAGTACGTAATAAAGATCTTATTCTATATAGTTTCCATCTTGGCCAAACATTCCTGATTTCGTATGTCATAATAAAAAATCAGCTAATCAATATTCATGGTGTCAACAGTCATTCTTTCTTTCATGAATATTCATGGAGTAAAGGGTTAAAACAGGTGATAGCTTAAGGCATGACAGGAGCTTTCTGCATTACCGTTGCCCTGTATGAAGCAACAACCTACTTTAAAATATGCTTCAATGTGGTTGCTTAATCCTTTACTCCATATAATTATACACATTTCTACACCTTAATTTGCAAATAGAGTAGATCCAGTTCAGATGGCTCCTGTAGGAGCCTTCTGATCAAAATCTGCTGTTTGCTTATACAATTGTAATATAATATAGATATGATCGATCTACAGTTTCTGTCACGGCCAACAATTCCCATATTTTATAAGAAATAATCTAATCAATATTCATGATGTTATTATTTCTTATATGAATATTCATGGAGTAAAGGGTCAAGCAAGTCTTTACTGTACATGGAGTAAAGAGATAACCGGGTCCATGCTTATAAAGCTTTTAGTTGAGTCTGAGTTTCATTCTCAAGCTTTTGATTGGTCAGATTTGAGTTCTCAAGCTTTTGATTGGTCAGAGCCAAAGGCTCAAATCTGACCAATCAAAAACTTGAGAACGAACTCAGACTCAACTGAAAGTTTTATAAGCATGGACCCTGGTGTACTGAAATCAAAATCTCTTATTCCATGGCTAAAGCGATCCTGTTGACTAGTACTCATAAGAATCACCTTCAGGCTTGGAAAGGCAAAGTCTCTAACATAACATGGTAGCTAGGGTTTGATGGCAAAATATAAAAACTATACTGCAAAGACTTCTTTCCCTAATCTACTTTTATTAAAAATTTCAATACCTACTGAATATTCATAGACAAAATAGCTATAATGAAATATTAAAGATGCAACATTGTCTACTCAGTTTGAAAAGTGAAGAAACAGAGCTTCCAAATTCCACTAGCAAAGAGAGCAGACCCTGATCAAATGGCTCCAATACCTGAGCCATCTTATCTGGGTCTACTCTGTTTGCAAATGCTTGAAAACAAGTTAATATGAGGGAAAGGGTTAACTAAGTTCCTTCATAAATGCCTTTTCACATAAGGGCAAACAGAGTAGATCCAGATCAGATGGCTCCCGGTTATCCCAGTTCAGGGATTCGGGATGAACTGGCCGGGGTGAACCCGAACCGGCACCGGTGACCACCCAGATGAACAGTCAGGTGGACCATGAATATTAAAATCACATCACATTTAATATAATTTAGCCTGTGAAAGGGAACTGCCTTGATAAGTTGTTTAAAACTGTCTGTATCCTCTAACCCCAACAGTTGTTGAATCTTGTTTTACATATCATTGTAATAAGAGGATTGTTCAAATATCAATGCATCTAAGCACATAAAATGTATCCTTGATAGACTTACTTTGAAGAAACTGGAATCATGCAAAACCGAGGTGTTTGGACTGGACAATTGTTTTACCAGAAAGGTATTTTTTTATAAAAAAAAATAATAAAAAAGAAGTCACACAAGGTCAGGCAAATATGGATAGTGAGGGAACAACAAAAACCTTTCCTTGCTTCAGAAATTATTGTACAACAGACACCTCGTGTGATGACGCATTGTCATGTAGCAATCTGACAATGGCCAAACCAGTTGCAGATCTTCGATTTTTGTATAGCGTATTGATTTATGTTGGCATCATTTTGATAACGTCAATTGCAGAGACCTATGTTTATATGTCTCTGATAATGTTCAGTCCTTATTCATGTAAGAAATAACGACATCATGAGGAACACATCTAGTATAGCGGACCCCATTTTTTACCGCAAAATATAATACAATTATGTTAGTTGCCATAAACATACGTTGATGTAACCAATGACGTCAGAATATTTGCAAATTGCAGGATGTTGCTGTTCTGTCTGGGGCTATCGCCCACGAACCCCCTGCTTTATTAACTTTTTTCCATACAGAAAACAAAGCCACTAATAGAAATGATATGATGCAACACTTCCCTGCTTGAAATTCGTTTATTCAAGTAATTATAACCGCCAGTTATTGTACAAAAGTCGCTGCAGTGACCCTAGGTAAACATAAAGCAATGAAACAAAATGGCATCGCGTTTAGCAACATTATTGGTTCAAAAAGGCTTGCGCTGTGCTTTGTTATGATTCGTGATTTCCGGGGTCCGCTATACTAGATTTTTCCCCATCATGAATATTTACATGCTGAATTTTTATCTACTGTGAACCTTTCATTGAAACTTTTTGCTTTGAGAAAAGCTGAAGAGTCAGATATATATATATACCGTATATATGTCAAAATAGGAGTTGGGTGTTCTGGATCTACCCTGTTTGCAAATATGTGAAAAGGTATCAATGAAGGGTCAATCAGCATAGCGGCAAATAGTATAAACCCTAATCCTTCAGGAGCAGTTTAAAATTGGTCGCGGTTTACACTGTCTGTTCAAATATATCCGGTAAATCATAAACTGGCATTATAGCAGGTCCCTGCTGTTGTTTTTCTTTCAGGTAAAATCCATGTTGTCATATGCAAGTTCAGCCATATTGTTTGCATATAGGATTAAATTCAATATTAACTCTTAGCTGGCGTACACAGTGGGAGGGGTGGTTAGCGTCATTGCCAACGGTGCAATTGCACGCGAAAAGGGCTATTTTAAACAAGGAAAACGTTACCTACCGATGGCAGCTCACGATAAACTGTTATTACTCATGATGGTCCAATTCAAATTCAATCTCACCTCCTCAAATTACCGTTAGTTCAAACATGTTTGACATTTGATAGCCTACAAACGAGCCATGTCGGCCCTTTACTTATTCATACCCAAGTTTGGGAGAAATAAAACAAGGACCAGACTATAGATTCGGCGGCTACGGGACGTTTCGCTCCAAAAACAGTTCCTCCCGGGACGTTTCGCACCACTATTGAAAATTTACTTGGACGACCATTTTAATTGTTATAAGGGCATTCTCCTTAGGGTTTTTAGAACTTAGTGTGACTAATTAATATGTATTATCATCACAAAACAAACTAAAAGCTGGGACCATATGTTTGCAAATGCGTAAAGGGTTAAGCTATTAATACCTGCATTTTACAGCACCATCTGACTTTTAGGCCAATAACTAGACATGCTTTGGTGGTCGATTTAAACAGGGTTTATTGTACATGGAAATTCATGGATCTAGATCTACTCGTTCTACATTGTCAGGAGCGGTGTTCCACAGGGAAGTGTCCTAGGCCCGGTATTGTTTCTAATATATATAAACGACCTCCCGGAAGTCATCAAATGCATGACACAACTATTTGCAGATGATACAAAAATTTACAAAGAAATTGATGTACCGAATGATGCCATTAAACTCCAGGATGACATTTTCAATGCTTGTTCCTGGTCAAGAAAATGGCAGTTGTTGTTCAACATAAAGAAGTGCAAATCTCTGCAAATAGGATTAAGAAACAACAATCAGAGCGATAAATATTACATTAAAGACAATAACGATTGCATCCATGAAATCCCGGAGGTTGATTATGAGAAAGATCTAGGGGTATACTTTGACCCAAAACTCACATTTTCCAAGCACATAAACGAAAAAATTAAGATAGCTAATAGAAATCTAGGACTGATTATAAGATCATTTGTTTATATGTCAAATGAAATGTTTTTGACACTTTACAAATCCCTTGTAAGACCCCATCTGGAATATGCTTCGGTCATCTGGTCTCCTAGATTGAAAAAAGACCAAAAAGCTTTGGAAAACGTGCAGCGTAGGGCAACACGTATGATAAAAGGCATTACAGACAAATCATATTCAGAGAGACTACGGGAGCTAGGCTTACCTAGTCTAGAATACAGAAGAACTAGGGCTGATTTGTTAGAAACATACAGAATAATGCATGGGCATATAAATCTAAATAGGGATAGATTCTTCCCTGGTCTTAATGCCACCCAGCTTAGGAGAAATTCAAAGGCAAATTATAAGCAATGGTCACGCACTGAAATTAGGAGATGCTCATTTAGCCGAAGGGTAGTCGAGCAATGTAATAAATTACCCGAACAGATTGTGACAGCACCTTCAATCAATACATTTAAAAGTAGATTAAATAAAAACTGGGTTGGGGGGCAGAACAAATTTAGACCATACTGCCTGAACTAAGAAAACCGGAAATTTAATGTAAGATCTTAGTATAAGACCTGCCTGTGATAGATAGTGAAAATAGCTGCCTCAAACATTGAGCAATATAGACTCTTGAGACAGTGTAGTGCATAGACTGTTAAGTGAATCCATTACTGTAAACACGTAAAATAACGCGCAAAATAAAGAAGACTATAGAAGATAATCGGCTCGAAACCGGACCAGCTATAAAACGCTGCAACCAGCATGAAGAAAGCACCATGAAAACAGCCTAAGAAACCAAGTGTTTATATGGGATCAACCCATATCCGGCTGAAGAACTATGTGAACTATGTGAACTTAGATCTACAATGGTGTTGTGTACTACTAATTACTCAGGTAGCGTTTTCTTAAATCTTTGCATTTTTGCGTTACATCCAGATCCAAGCAGGCTGTCACTCACTCAACTTTCAGTCAACTAAGCGAATGTGTGACGTCGTAAAAGTAATACATATTAATATATTAAACAATCAAGTCATTTACGCGGGAAAAAGTATAACACGTGACACACTTTGACCGATGAGCTATATTCGATTAAGGAAATTATACTTACATGTAAATACGAAGATGAAGAAGAATAAACAGAATAGACAATACATTTAACCCTTTCCCTCATATAGACGTGTTTTCACGCATCTGCAAACAGAGTAGATCAAGATAAGACGGCTCCTAGAGGAGCCGTCTGATCAGGGTCTGCTCTGTTTGCTAATAGAATTTGATAAAACTGGGGTTTTACTTTCCAAAATGACTACAATGCTCCACCTTCCATATTTTATTATAACAATTTTGTCCATGAATATTCAGTAGGTATTGAAAATGGAATAAACGTAGAACAGGGAAAGGGTTAAGAAGGGTCTAATCAGGCTCTGAAACCGTTAGTTCACAATCGATTCCAACAGCCGCAATTTATACAAGTTGCAACCACTCAAACAACTATAACTGCTTTAACAGAGCGAAAGCATACCACTTCTGTAGGCATCAATGAATAAATAAGAAGAAAAGGAATGAATAAGAAGAAATATTTCAATAGAAATAAGACAAGCAAGAGTAATACATTACCAGTGTCACACAAAGTTGAGCTAATTTTAATAAAAAGTATAAGGTTATTATTGAACGAAACTCCCCCAGATCAGTGGGACGAAATGTCCCAGTCAAAAATTGGTACGAATCGTCCCGGACGAAACGTCCAGGGAGGAACTGGTTTTGGAGCCGGGAAAGTAATGTAAATTAATTCTCTCTGTATAATTGATATTTATACAATGATTTTCCTTTCTTGTTCTGAATGATGACATACTTTAGATATATTTTCACCGAACACATAAAGAAGTGTTACATAAAATGTTATGATAAATGTTTCTAGTTAGTAGATCTAATAGATGTAAAAGCGTATTAATATTCTTAGAAAAAATAGATAACTGCTCATCCGGAGTGATGGTTTCTTTAATAAACGAGACACAGTTTATAGAAATCGGTATACGGGTAATTAAAAGTGTTATATATTTGAAATTCTTCAACTCGATAATGACACCATCTTTGAACAAGACTATAATTTAGTTTATATTAAAAACGCCCGTGTTTTAGCGTAAATCCAGATTAGATGATTAACAAAGCCGCGACTTTCTTTCAATTGATTGGGCATAAATAAATACATAAATACTTGAACTGCTCTGACCTAATATTTCGACCACTAAAGGCCCTTTTCAAAGATTATCATTTCAAAATTCGCGTCACATTTTTGTTACATGCATTCAGCCATAAAATAAAAGAGAATAATGTTGATCCAGCGTCATGGTGCATGACATTGGGTTGTTATTTAAAATGTCACGACGTCATCAAAATGACGTCATAAAATGACGTCATGGGTGCAACGACGTCATGCATACATTAGCGCATTATCCTCCTTGATGTTACAGCAAAATGGTCTGTAAGTTCTCAGCCTCCATATCCAATCAGTTTCATGGATCTGTCTTTCAATTCTACATGCATGGAACATCCGTTTCAAAACTAGATCTACAAATCTCACATCATCACTGCTATGACCACCGACTCCAAAATGTCTGTTTATTGGTTTCTCTCTTTCATGCCTCACAACCTTTAATAATGTTCTTTCATTCTCTCCCGAATTTCTCTCCCAATCTCGCCAACATACACCATTATAACGCATTTACTGCACCCCTTACGTCATTTGATGACGTCATTTTGATGACGTCATGACATTTTAAATAACAATAACAATAATTTTCCTCGTCATAAATAAAGTATGGAACGACATTCTGCCATGCTATTTGCTAAATGCTAGATGCGAAAAGCTTAATGCAAAATGCGAAATGCTTTTGCCAATTGTGGAAATTGCTAGGGAAAGAACCGGAAGTTTCCAAATGATAGATGTAAATGACAAATGCGAAATGCAAAATGCTTATTGCTAAATGCATGTTTGCACTACTATCATTGAACAGCGACATTTTTTATTTAGTTGTGCAATAAGCAATAAGCCTTAATGCAAATAAACATGAATTTAGCAAATGTAGAGTCACTTTAAAAATCGCACAGTTCAGTGCCAGTAGTGCAAACATGCATTTCGCAATAAGCATTTCGCACTTCGCATTTGTCATTTACATATTTCATTTGGAACATTCCCTAGCAATTTACACAATTGGCAAAAATCATTTCGCATTTTGTATTTAGCAATTAGCATGACAGAATGGCGTTCCATAATAAATAGATCTATATCCCGAACCCTGACGTAATACGACGAGTAGAACTTTACGAATGGAATGGAATGTAACCGAGTGACAATCGTAATATATTTCGATAGAAATAACCGAGGTGTTCCGAGTGGTATTTAGCTTCCTCATTTCTTCGATCAGTCGTTACCTGAGAAGGTAAATATTTGGTTTTGTTGCTTACTTGTTTATAGCTTGTCTGTTTAGTATTTATGTCTAACATATTTCTTTTCAACACATCTTTCTCAGCTTCACATTAAACTCTTAACTACCATATAATACAGTACATCAGATCTAGATGTACATGTATATACATGTGTGTCTCTGAGTACATGAATCTTGTTGGTGGTTTCGTCAAACTACCGGGTTTACCAGACATGCAGGATCAGTGCAACTGTGTATGATCTAAATCAGTGAAATGTTCAGCAAATGGTTGGATTCCAAACTATTTTCGATCAGAGACATAATTATACTAGTTCACATTAAATTTTGTGTACTCTAAATGATGATATCGAGCTGCATGTACTTTCGGTTTTAACGATATCCCAGCAAAATTAGCATGCTGTCTTACAGCTCGTTGATGAGACTAAGACATATACATACACATGTGTATATGTCTCCGTTTCGATCAAACGCAGTCATCAAACGTGCCATAAACACAAATTTCACTTACAGTAAAACCTTTCTATAACGGCTACTAAATTGTGTTAATTAGTTGGTATATAAGGGCAGGTAACTGCTTAAAACAAGGTGAAAGTAAAAAAACCCGCTCTGTTCTACTTGCATCTTGCTTTTAAAAGCAGCCACCTGCCTTAATTCACATCTGTGTACATGTACTCTAAATGGTAACATCGAGCTACTTTCGGTTTTAATGCTATCCCGGAGACCCTTTCTAGTTCACATATGTGTACTCTAAATGGTGATATCGAGCTACTTTCGGTTTTAACGCTATCCCGGAGACTCTTTCTAGTTCACATCTGTGTACTCTAAATGGTGATATCGAGCTACTTTCGGTTTTAACGCTATCCCGGAGACTCTTTCTAGTTCACATCTGTGTACTCTAAATGGTGATATCGAGCTACTTTCGGTTTTAACGCTATCCCTAAGAGTATTGTAAGACGGCAACTGTCACAAAATTAGCATGCTGTCTTACGGGTCATTAACCCTTTACCTGATAGAAGCGGCTTTAAGCGAGTTTAATATATTCCTCCGCTGAAGAAAATAGTTCCAATTTTTAAAATAATGAACATATAGCATCATAAATATTTTCTATATCCTAGTAGGTGGTAGCTTAAAGCAGGCTGAAAGTAAAGCAGAATGCGCCTTAAGGCGCATTCTGCTTTACTTTCAACCTGCTTTAAGTGGTCATATGTCTTCAAAACTAGAAACAGGTTATTGGGTAAAGGGTTAATGAGACTACCACCTGCCTTTAACACAAAATGCTTGATGTAATTTAGTGGCCGTTATATAGAGGTTTTACTGTACAAGATACAATTAAGAAGCTTTATTTTCAGTCGGGTTTACAACAAATACCGTCAGCTATATCAGAAGTTATTTGCCGACTACATTAACATAAAAATAACAAAACATATAGAATAAAGTTTAGCATATTGAAAAACTACATATAAGATATATAAATACTGTAGAACCCCTCTAATGCGACCACTCAATGAATAAACATGGGTGCCTTTATAAGCAGGTGGTCGCTTAATGCAGGACAAAAGTAATGCAGAAAGCTCCTCTCCATTACTTTTGTCCGGCATCAAGCTACCACATGCATCTAGCACCCAGAATTATACATCTTTTATGTGGTCGCATTAGCGGAGTTTTACTGTATATCTAAAATCTCAAGTTTAATTTAAAATAGTTCTTACCATTTATGATTCTGAAAAAGTTTCCTTTAAAAAAAAAGAAGATCTAAGACAATATATTGTCTTGAAAATTTAAAATGCCTGTATACATGTATAAGGGATCAGGTTTAATAGATAAAGGGAGACAATGCTCTCATAGTTAAAAGGTGTATACAACAGATTTGCCTCCCTTAATCATATACATAAGAGAAAATATATCAAGCTTGTATTTAAGCACGGAATCATACAGTCAAATTCCATAATTTAAGATTACTATTATTATCACAGTTTAAGCTAGTACTTATTATATGTCAATATGGCATATCGAGACAGCATGGACCCTGATCAGATGCTAGGTAATCCAGTATGTAACCAGGACCTACGCTGTCTGAATTTAATGCAGAATTTACAGTAAGCATTTAGCTCATATGACATATGCTAATAGAACAGAACAGAACTTTATTACATCTCAGGCATGGTACCTGAAGCATGAGGTAGGGAATACATAACAATTGTCAGATTTGTGACCATACGTGGCAATGGCAACATTGTACAATAAGAATACTTATCTCTCTGTATACATATATATTACTACTGCTTTCTAATAGGTTAAGTACTTACAGTGACATTTCTGGAGTGGTTGGGATGGGGGTAGGGGGCGGGGATTGACGACAAAGAAGTGAAAAAACAATTAGATGAAATAAATCACGCACAATTGCCAATGAATAACCTGACCAGCCGGTTCACGGCCAGCCGGTTCACGACCCGCTAGACCTTGCCACATATTAATCTAAATCTTGCAAGAGCAATTCTATACATGTAATTATTCATTTTGATACAGGTAAGATATTTGTCTAATTTAAACTCACGTTTATAGATACAGAACGATGATAGGCGTCTTGAATTATAATTAGCTATGTACCAGATTTGCATATGCATGTCTAAAATACGCTGTTTAACCCTTCGCTTGCTTTTCACGTCAATATACCTACCTGTAAATAGTGAAGACCCAGATGAGACAGCTCCTGCAGGAGCTGTCTCATCAGGGACTGCACTATTTACAAATTGATTGTGCAACCAGTGCACTCTACAGCAGTGATTGTACAGAGAAATACCGGTACTTTGTACACAGTGAAGATTATAGTTAATATTATAAGACAGATCATGTCGGTTTATCAATAAATTAGTCATTCCAATTTCCATTAGTAGATTCTTTATTTGAAAAGTCCAATTTTATCCCCAGTATGTAATATTATTGTCTACATCATTTTTCATCATGGTGTACATTTCTTTAACAAGCGAAATATTTGAGTTTAAGATTTTAACCAAAATTTAAAAAGTATTAATTCCCTTTGCATTATAAGTGGATGTCTTCCGAGTTCTCCATATAGACCCTCTAGGTTTGTGGAATTTTTACACATAAAACCTTTCTTAATTGGAAATTTACAATGTACACTATCTTTACTTTCGTAAATCCCCAGACCTTTGCACTATATTGAAGAATGGGACCCACTATACTGTCATAGAGTTTACATTTATCATTGATAGATAGTTTGATTTGAATTTGCAACGCGTATTTAGAATGTTTTGCTAGTATTTTATGGGTTCTAAACCAGTAACCATTTTTTAATCCCTATTTTGAATCAACCGTTTCTAGAATTGTGTTATTTATGGTAAAAGTATTTTTACTGTGATGTCCCTTTTTAACCCTTTCGCTGCCAATGCCGGATCTGTGATTACCTATGCAAACAGTTTGGATCCAGATGAGACGCCGAGTAACTCGGTGTCTCATCAGGATCCAAACTGTTTGTTACTGTTACTATGTTTTTGAAACAAAAATGAAGAAAATCAAAAGAATGAAAATTTGTAGCAGACGACAAAGTAAGCAGACGACAGAGTTTGGCAACGAAAGGGTTAAAGATCATTACCTTGGTTTTCTCCGTATTAATCTTAATCCCCCTGGTTAGGCAATATGTATTTAAATCGTTTAAAATTAATGGAACGCATCGGGCGTTTCTGCAAATAAAATCGCATCGTCACAGAACATCAGACTATACAGATGATCAGCTCGTTAACAGAAAATAAACCTTCAATATTTGAATTAATGTTTGTAATTAGGTCGTTAACAAATAAAAGAAAATATCAGACTGGAGCAGGGGTCTCTGCAACTCTGAACTTAAAGGCGCGTAGCTAGCGATACGCACTTACGCACGTGCGTAACATCAAAATGAAAGGTGAAAACATTATTTTGGCAAAAAAAATGGAACAAAATTCGAAGGCTAAGGGGGTAGACTTTGATAGACGCTCTATCTTGTCATGTACATTTTAACCAATTCTATCACATTGACGCCTTGTTAATGCCCTTTGAGGCCTCTGTACAGGTAATCTTTTGAAACCATTGTGATAAATAGAGCATTTGCTCCTATATGAGCAAATGCGCTATTTATCACAATGATTAAAAAACTACACAATTCTAATTTTCCTCAGGTAGTATGCATTCAGACCCCTATAACCACGGTGCGTACATAGCATTTGGATTCAGCTACGCTATTGACTTGTCGGCTCAGAACAACATTATCTTTTAAAATGTAGTTTCTTCGATGATGAAAGGCAAACGTTAACACGACTCTGTAATATGTAAGACAATAATTTTTTTTTATGTATTGCTTCGAGAGACTCTTATCAAATCGAAATATGCAAGTGCTCAAGCCTCTTAGTATGTTCATAAGATGTATTCATATGAAGTTTTAGAAATGTCTTGATGCCATCAAAATTGTACACCAGACATTGATTAAATATTATATTCACCACTTGGTTAGTAATTCAAAATCATTAGTTGAATGGTTAATTTTAACTTAGATAGCACACATCAAGAACTACTTTCTTGCTTTGTGCACAGATCTTTTGACAAATATGGCAATTTAAAAATTAGTATAGGAGAATTATAAATGCCCCTTTTTACACCCTTCGAATATTGAACTTTCATAAGAAAGCTATATTATGTACTCTGTAAGTAACTAACCTGTCCGTTAAATCCAATTCGTTAAATATATCCGACAAAACGAATAACGAATCGCAAGCTTATAGTTTAATCACACTTTTTGGAATAAAAACGCCCCTATTGTACCGAGTTTGTAATTTCACTTGTTCACGCAGTCACACTCGGTTTTTCGACGGCAACCAATTAGGTACTCAATAGCATTTTTACAATTCCATCCGTAATGGAAACGCACTACTTTTTTCGAGCAAATCGTGCACGTATCTTACGGTACTACTTTTACTATATGTAAACTGTACTTACAGTGGAATCTGTCTTAAGCGACTTGAGCTCAGAAGTCACCGAAAGTAGGCGATTGTTTGGTGCGGGGCAGAAGTAATGCAGAGGACCACTACCGGAGCTTTCTGCATTGCTTTTGACCTGCTTTGAGCCACCACCTGCCATACAGACCCGTAATTAGAGGGTCGCTTAAGACGAGTTCTACTGTATATGAGAGTGCACTCACGAAGTACACCGTTTATGTTATATTTTAGGTATTTGCAACATAAATCAAGCACATTTTAGTCTTGAGTGACGATATTTTACAACGATAAATATTGTGCTGTAATATAGCCATTGCTAACAACGTACATGATACAACATATTTGAGAGATCATGTTTTTCCAACTACAAATATACTATTAAACCACAATTATTGCTAGTAAGCAAATTGACAGACAATACTATACATATGTTTTTGCTTTTTTCATAGGCGATTTACGGACGTTTCGGTAAATGACCAGTTCGGTAAATTGATTTTATATAGTGAATGTTCCGGACGTTTCGGTAAAAAGTTAATTATAGTAATTAAAGGTTTATATACCGGTATATCACACCTTTTGCTGGCGGATAGCGTTTGATTTGTAGTCACTTTTATCATTATAAATGGGTTGGGTCTAAACTATACGATGTAGTTATAGAAAGGGTAAATTTCTATGCCAAATCGGAATAATCGTTATGAAAGTGGGAAATCGAAAAAAAAGAAGAAAAAAGTGAAAATTGAGTGCCATTTGAATGTATTTGCAACCCAAAATTAAAATAAGTCCTCTGATCAGGATCTACCATGCAGACAGGGATGTAATAAAAACACGAAAACCCCTATTTGAGTTGAAAAAATTAGAATCTACTTTAATTTAAGCGAGTTTAAAATATTGTGTTCCTCAAATATATAAATAAGTTTATTACAATATTTATGATTATATCATTATTCTTATAATTATTAATATTACGATTATTAATATCAATCATTTCACCTTTAGGATTAATATACCAGTTTTGCTTTATATTAGAATTATTAAAAATAGGACTGGATCATGTTATCCTGTCACGCATATTTATATTAAAAAAAATAAATTTCAGACCCCGAAGCGTGGTCTGTAAATGCGGCACGTCTTTAGTTATTGTTTGCCATTAATTGTGCCGTCGCCTGTAATCAATTAATTAATTAACTAATTAACAACCTCGCTACACCCAACACTTTAATAAGATGAGCACTACTTCATTGTCAAAAGTTTTAATCCTGGCACCGCGTAACTAGACGACTGACCAGAATCCAAAGTTTTTAACACACAAAAAGGGTATAATAACGACTCCTTCTCTGTCTGGTAAAACAGTGTAGAGCCAGATCATCAATTGGTTTAATCCTTTCACTGCCTTATATATTTGCTAACAGTTTGGATCCGTAAAGCGATGACTGATCAAAATTCAGTCTTTCACACACGAAACGAATATATAACAGTTGATTTGACTCATTGGACAATAGTTTTTTAGCAAACAGTTTGGAGTCATTTATAGGTATTGTTGAAATAGTGTATATAATTATTATCTTATTGCAAAACTATGTACATATTTTATGGTGAATATTAAATATATATCCAGTACACTTTTCGTTATCAATTATTTTGCCAATATATTACTATATTTAAAAATTATTTTCAACACCCTTCGCATGTCCATCATATTCATTGTTAGATCAGGATCCATACATTATACAATTAAAACACAGCTGCAAACGTGGCACAAATATCGTCGAACAGTTTCATTGTTAGTCAAACAGTTACTGGGAGAGGGGCTTAATCCTTTAATTACTATAATTTACCTTTTTACCGAAACGTCCGGACCATTCACTATATAAAATCAATTTACCGAACTGGTCATTTACCGAAACGTCCGGCATTTTTACTTTATAGTTAAATGATGCCTTAGTCTATGATATAATTATGTAAGATCCCCCACCTACATGCACAGAGACACACTCTAAAGTATAGATTAAATGTGTCCTAGATTATTGAACTAAGTCAAGCTTTGACCATGAACTATATTACTTATCTCTTGAGTTAAAACGAGCATTGCAAGATATGTTTACTACATCTATCAAATGATTGTTACTATCGGAAGCTTTGTATTTAGATAAAAATATTATTGCATACCTCATGTTTTACTTTTGTAACTAGGATGAATAAAACGATATGTTCTGTTCTCTTCTGTTCTTCCTTGTTTGACCCCGATTTTTTAATTGAGGAAGTTTGACGATTCTGATTTATAGCGAACTATTGATTTGACAGTTTTAAACATAGCTTGCAACGCCCATGCAAATTTTGAACTAACATTTTCTAACACAAGTTACAGCCATATAAACGACCTATCCAATATATCAAAACATTTTCCAAAGTCTACAGCTGCACAGTAAAGTTTTTCTTGGCACTTAAAGTGTTTGATATAATTGCATGCAGTGTGGAAATACTAGAGTAATAGTGGACTCGCCTATTTGAAACCTAAATTGATAAGGTGTTATTTTCTAAAATTGGATGGACTATTTTGTTAATCTATTTAAAAGAGCTTGAGAATATTTTTTTTCTAATTACATTTATTAAAGTAATGCCTCGACAAGTTTTTGCATATTCACTATCAGATCCCTTTAATATCGGTACAATTATGCCTTCACCCCTATGGCGTACGAAGTGGTTCATAACTCTCCAAAAGCGCATCATGCGGTTTAGAAAGCGCATGATGCGGTTTGTAAAGCGCATGATGCGGTTTATAAAGCGCATGATGCGGTTTAGAAAGCGCATGATGCGGTTTGTAAAGCGCATGATGCGGTTTATAAACCGCAAGATGCGCTTTTGGAGAGTTATGAGCCTTTCGTACGCTATGTGCCGAACCGCGACGCCGAACCGCGACCCTTTAACCAATCAGAATTACCCTTACATTAAAAGGTAAGGTATAATCAATGAGCAACCGCGCATTCGTTGTGCATTGCGTCGACTTTGAGAATATCTTTCTCGCTGTATGTATTTGTAATATTAATTATGAACCTCAAACAACGGAACTATAATTGTTCTGATACTGATTTATGACTTAGATTTAGAAGTTTTACGATATTGATCTAGATCCAGCCTCAAAATAACCGGAATATCTAAAACAGAGTAGCGTTAGGTAACGTATAAGTAAAGAAGTTGTATCTTTTTATCTAGAGCATGTAATCTGTAGGTATTTCGTGGGGTTTATTCTGTGGTACAATATTACATGTTAGTAACATAAAATTGGAGTTTATTTTTTTTATTTGTTTTTGTTGTTGTTGATTGGTAAGTCGACCTTCGGTCCATCGAGGCTCCCAATCCAAAAGTAAAGTCATGTAAATATCGGGGTGCGGAAGATCGAGGCAACGCACCGAACAGAAAAGATGCTCCATTTATTTCTATAGTTCTTTATTTATATTTATTTCATATGAATCAATTCAAGCAATACTGTTTTACATCTGTATCAAATTAAAATAAAGTAAAGCACCTAGTTATAGTCAACTTTCAGTCCGAAGGACCGCTCAGCCGACTGTACAGCCGATAGTTATATTTTGTTACGCATATCACGAAGTAAATACTTCGTGCGCATATTTAGTGTTTTTGCTGTTTATTTTGACTAAACTAACCGGTTAGCTGTACATTTTTAAGAACGACTTTCCGGCTATTGCAGCGCAACTTCTTGGTTTAAATATATTTTATTACTGGAAAATGCAACTTTTTGTGGACTATCGAAGCGGCCAGCATTTACATCGCCTTTACATAGAACGGAATAGTGGTTTGTTTTAATTCATTTTTGCCACGTTATTGACTAGATAGTTCTCAACGAATATAAATAAAGAGGCGACAACTACTTTATTCTATTTATGTAGTTCTGTCATTACAAAGTTTGGTCATTCCTCGAAATATTGAAGCATGATTTTTATAGCACATTGAAGCAAATACTGAAATGTTTGATCCAAACATGGGGCTGGAAAATAAATGAAGATAATGTAAATCATAAATTACCTTTGTGTGAGAGTGTCATATTCCAAATAGAATGGAGCACAAACTGCTTTTTACACACTCTGCCAGCTTTATGGCTTACCTGATTTCAAGCCCATCAGTTCTAAGGCATTTCACTTACAAAGGGGATCAATTAAAACCTTCACAACTTTGTGGCAAACAGTTTGTAATGTAGAAAATTGAAAGAAACTGTGACAAACAATGCATTAACCCTCGAAAAAGGTGTTAAATGACACTTGGTACTTCTGTATGTAGCTTGTGACCAGAAGGAATAGGTAGAAGGAACACAGACTGTATGTCCGTCCGTCCGCTCACGCGGATTGATAGTTATGTGACACTGAGAACAAAATACCCTTGACTTTCAACCTGTATTAAGCATACCTGTCTGAAATACCAGTACTGATACTTAAATATTTCTATACTCTAATAAATAAAAACATTGTATGAATGTTTCAGCATGTGATACGATATACAAAAGTTATCACTCCATTCAAGAATGTCCAGCAAAGCACTGTTTCCTTTCCACAGTTTGTTTGCTAAAAATATTTTGCTTAATATAATTTTTTCTTCAAAGTACTAGATTTCTCCTAAATTAACACAAATTGAAAAACTAGTGCGTCAAATTGTTTTGATCTTGATCATCCGTTGAGGTACTCAACGGATAAGCAGTCATTCGGACTGAAAGTAGACTATAACTAGGTACTTTACTTTTTTAACCGGGAGACCTGTTTTTGGATATGTATTTATGCCATGAATATTAATTACATGATTTTTATTATGGTATAATTATCAACACTGAAAGTCATGCCATGGTAGTAACTATTGAATCAGGTCTACAGTAAATCCCCTCTTCAGCGACCACCAAAAATGGTGTAATTTGGGATTAAAGCAAGGCTCACACTCTGTCTCTCTCCCCTCTATCTCGATCTTTCTCTGTCCGTCTATCTCACTATGTCTCTTTGTCCCTGGCCCACTTACTCGCCATTCACCCTATGTTTCTAAGTTACCCTTCACTCTCTCTCTTTTCTGTCACTATCTTTCTCGCCCCCCTCTCTCTCTCTCTCTCCTCTTTCTTTCTCCCATCTCTCTCTATCGCACTATCCCCAACCTACATGTACTTACCACCATTTCATCCGTCTATCAATCAGCCTATCTCTCTTTCTCTTTCTCTATCTCCTCTTTCTTTCTATCCCGGCCATCCTCTCTATATCCTCGACCAACCTTCCCATCAATCTATCAAACCATTGTCAATTATCTCCTCTCTCACTTTCTCTCTCTCTTTCTCCTCTCTTACTCTCCAGTTCTCTCTTCCGCTTTCCTCTCTGTGTCTCCCTGTCTGTGTCTATCTGTTTCTGTGTGTATTGAATCAAATATACAGTGATTTCCCTCTAAAGTTACCACCAAAACGAGTGTAATTTTGGACTAAAGCAAGACGAGAGGTAGGCAGAAAGTTTCTGCATGCAGGACATTTCTGTATTCCTGTTTTTCTGGCATAAGCAACCATCTGCATTTAAAGAAGATTTATGTGGTCGCCTTAGACGGAGTTTAGTATATAATATTCCATAAGTAAACGGAGCAGATTTTGATAAGATGATTCTTGTAAGTCCCCAGTCTATCGTGTTTGTAATTGCGTTAAAAGCCATACGTATGTAGCAAATGGTTGTGGCAAAAATAGCCCTAATTCAGAACTGGGTTATGCTAGAGTCTTACGTAGGTGCTTCCTGTTCTTTCGTTCTGGATTTTAAAAGAAGTACGAGTATATATGTTTATTTATTACCTTTTTGTTTGCCAAACTCTAGGAGCATTTTCACGCGTTTGCAGACTAAACCGATGACAGACAAGCCCTGTAGGAGCTGTCTGATTAGGGTCTGTTAGCTGATGACTCAATATAGATATGGCTCTACAGTTTTTGTAATAACCACAAATACCACTGTTAATATGCCATTATAAACTTTCAACTAATCGATATTCATAAAGTCAATATTGCTTAACCCTTTCTTCACATAAACGTATTTTCTCGCCTATACAAACAGAGCAGACCAAGATCAGACGTCTGAACAGGGTCTGCTGTGTTTGCTTATGCCTCTGCCTGCCTCTTTGTCTGTGTGTATGTCTGTGTGTCCATGTCTGTGTGTGTGTGTTTGTCTGTCTGACTGGCTGGCTGGCTGATTAGCTCTCTGTCTCTGTCTCTCTGTCTCTGTCTGTCTCTCTGTCTCTCTCTGTCTCTCTCTGTCTCTGTTACCTAACGCTACTCTGTTTTAGGTACTCCGGTTATTTTGAGGCTGGATCTAGATCAACATCGTAAAGCTTCTAAATCTAATTCATAAATCAAGCCATTTTCTCTCTTTTCTGTTATTCGTTATGTTTTTCTCTCGCTCTTTCCTCTCTCTTTCTACATCGTTGTGTGCGCACGTGTGTGTCTCTCTCCCGCTAACTCTCGGCCTCTCCCTTTTTTCATTTTTTATTTCTTCTCTCTCGTTATATCTCCCTCATCTATCGGTCGATAACTGTGTAACAGTCGTTCATGTGCAATATGGGGACGCGACAAGGGGACATAAGTAGTCTGACATTTTTTTTAATCTCTTTAGCAATGACCTTTGTTCATATATACGTGAAAAATGCAACACTGGCATCTTTATATAACTAGTGAAATACCTGATATCCAATGTGTATACTTTTTGCCGATGACGTTGCAAACTGTGCTGATACAATTCACAAATTGATGCTATCTCAAATTCCTGTACTGATACGGGAATGGAAGTCAATTTAAACAGACATCATTGTATTTAGAAACAGCGGACCGCTACGATATTATGAACATTTGAAATTTAATAATACAACCATCCATACAACATCTGTCTATAAATACACGGGTTTTCTTTTTACTCCTAAACTTTCATGGACAGCAGAGAAAAGAAATTTTCTGCACAAGCTAAAAAGACAATTTATTCATTGAAGAATTATGAGAGACCTATATTAACTTTTGAATCCGAAATACGGGGATTTCAGTACTCAGCAACCATTGAGCAGGTGCAAAATCAGGTATGCAAACAGTTTCTTGGTGTAAACTATACGATTAACACTAGCACGACTCTTGTATGCGAATAACGAAATAGCTTGCAATTGGACTTACGATTGGACTATACAGTAGAACCCTTCTAGTGCGATCCCTTAATGAATAAACATGGGTGTCTTTTATAAGCAGGTGGTTGCTAAATACAGGACGAAGGTAATGCAGAAAGCTACCCTAGGACCGGACCGGACCGGACAGACCAGACAGACAGACAGACAGACTGACAGACAGAAAAGTGATCCATAAAGCCTGTCTCACACAGAACACGGTTGGGCACACGGTTCCAATACGGTATACTCGGTTATACACGGGTTGACAGGTACGAGTATTGAGCTCCAACCGTGCCTGGGGATGAGTTGGTACGATTTAGACTTGAGTGTAGCATGAGTATGTACGAACAAAGCACGGATATACTCGGTCAAGCAAGGTTTGTCACGGTTTGAACACGATTTGCAAAACGATTTTCATACGATTCATACGATTGTTGTACGGTTCCAAGTAGGGTCTAGTACGGTGTGTTACGGCCTAGTACGATTAAACACGACTTTTACTCGATTAACTGGACATTTACAGGGTTTACATACGGTCCCACCGACTTTTGTTCGAGTTATGCTCGAATTATCACACATTCGTGTATGTTTTGATATAAATTGACTCGTTTTGATGGCTTGGCTTCATACATTTTCGAACTTTCAACAGAGAAGTATAGGAAAATGGCAGATGACAGAATAAGGGAATTAGAAATCATGATAAGACTGAAGGCGTGAGAAGAAGGAGACAAGTTTGGACAAGAGAATGGCTCAACAGAAGGGTCATGTTTGGTCAATATGATACTCTGTTACATGAACTAAACAGAAAGGAGCCCAGGTGTTACAAGAACTTCCTCCGTGTTGTCTGGTCGTACTTGACCATGTATAATTCGTACTTGAACCGTATTGGTCGTATGGCGATCGTATGAAACCGTATTGGTCGTATGGCGATCGTATAAAACCGTGTGTACACTCGTGTGAATCGTACGGTGATCGTGTGTCATTCGAGTGTTAATGCGGGTGTTGGATGTAGGACTTGGGAACGGTTTCACACGATTCCATACGATTTATATACGATATTGACACGGTTGAGCTCACTCGTGGAGTGGACTTCATGTGCGGTTGTATATACGGTCTCGTACGGTCTCACACGGTCTCTCACGGTCTTGTACGATCGCTAATACGATTATACACGGACATGGCACCCGTGTCAGTTTTTTAAAAGTTTTAAAAATCATACACGGCTTTCACGGATACACTCGAGTGGCCCGAGTGTAACTCGGATAAGGCCACGGTTGGTTCGGTTGTATGTACGGTTTACACGGATGGCCAACCGTATAATCCGTGTGTTCTGTGTGAGACAGGCTTAAGTGATACACTGCCTCTCGGCAGGTGACACAAAAACTAGTTCGCATTTCAAACTACGAATAACGCAATGGTCAAAATAAGTTAAAAACGCGCAATGATATTCTCAACACTGTAAACCCAAACCAATGTGGACGCAAAGCTTGCATATAAAATATGTTGCCATTATCCAGTTCCACATTCGAATAACGAAATATTTCGCAGTTCGCCATTTGATTAACAAGAGTGTTCGGAGGAACACATGTGTCACCTGCTCGCAACTGACACAAAAACTGCTAATATGCTAGAGTGCGAAAATCAGAACAAAGGGGAAGAACTCAAAACGTATTGTATGCAGAGTGATGAACCTCAATTACATCAATGGTCCTTGATGAGAGGAAGACACGTGTAAAATATGAAATCTCTATAATGATTAGTTTAGAAATGACAGCCAAAAGAAAGTGTGACGGACAGACAGTCGGTCGGTCGGTCGGTCGGTCGGTCGGTCGGTCGGTCGGTCGGTCGGTCGGTCGGTCGGTCGGTCGGTCGGTCGGACGGACGGACGGACGGACAGACGGACGGACGGACGGACGGACGGACGGACGGACGGACAGACAGACAGACAGACCGGACCGGACCGGACCGGACCGGACCGGACCGGGCCGGGCCGGACCGGACCGGACAGGACCGGACAGGACCGGACAGGACCGGACAGGACCGGACAGGACCGACCAGACAGACAGACAGAAAAGTGATCCCTAAGTGATACACTGCCTCTCGGCAGGTGACACAAAAACTAGTTCGCATTTCAAACTACGAATAACACAATGGTCAAAATAAGTTAAAAACGCGCAATGATGTTCTCAACACTGTAGACCCAAACCAATGTGGACGCAAAGCTTGCATATAAAATATGTTGCCATTATCCAGTTCCACATTCGAATAACGAAATATTTCGCAGTTCGCCATTTGATTAACAAAAGTGTTCGGAGGAACACATGTGTCACCTGCTCGCAACTGACACAAAAACTGCTAATATGCTAGAGTGCGAAAATCAGAACAAAGGGAAAGAACTCAAAACGTATTGTATGCAGAGTGATGGACCTCAATTACATCAATGGTCCTTGATGAGAGGAAGACACATGTAAAATATGAAAGCTCTATAGTGATTAGTTTAGAAATGACAGCCAAAAGAAAGTGTGACGGACGGACAGACAGACAGACAGACAGACAGACGACGGTTCTGTGAATAATGTAAACCAAATATTGCGGACTAGGAACTTAATTGTTGTCACAGTAGATTTGTAAGGTCATGCTCATTTGCAAATGCAAATCTTATACGCCTAATTTGCAATGTAGAAATATTTTGACCATATTTTTTATATTTAGATAAAATCAATTGATAGTTGTAGGTAGGAGTATAATGCTATTTTACAGAAAATGTAAAACAAATGGAAATACAGTTAAATAAAACCCACCCCCAGCATACCGGCACTTGTGACTCCGGAAAATTCGACATAAGGCAGGAAGATCTCTTCGAGTATGTGTTTGTTTGCACTATATTTCCATTTTCACAAAAGCAATTTCGGTTGCCGACACTGGCAGTCAATTTCGGCAAACTTGTTTAACCCTTTCGCTATTCAATATTCATGTAAGAAATAATGACATCATGAATATTCATTTTCTGAAAAAAAATTCTAAAAAAAGAAGCTTTTCTGTGATAAAAACTATAGTGCCATGTCTACATCCTGTCAAAATCAAACGGAGCAGACCCTGGTCATAGTAGCCGTCTGATCTGGGTCTATTCTGTTTGCAAATGTGTGAAAATGTGTGTACGAACTCGTATATGAAGGAAAGGGTTAACAGTATATTTGCAACTCGATTGACCCCGGCACCTTCAGAGCATGTAGACACGCTCGAAGCCTATGCCCGCTGGTATACTCGTATGTGTAACATATTTGGCCCATTTCGTTATTCGGACGCAGAGCTGCGATGTATATAGTTATTCAAATAATAAACTGCGAAATGGCTCTATAATTGATATAATATAAAGCATTGATTCAACTATGAGATAGGTCAAGTGTGACTAAAATATCATCATTGCGCATTTATAACTTATCTTGACTATGTCGTTTTCCGGAGTTTAAACTGCGAAATAGTTTGTTATTAGAATAACGAACTGCGAAAGGGGTCAAGCATTAATATATAAATCTTTGAATCCACTATGACTGGGTTCTACACTGTCTGAAATATCATAAATGAACACTTATTACATATTTTGAACACTTCGTTATTCGGAGGTTGAAATGCAAAATATTTCGTTATTCGAATAGCAAACTTCGAAATGGCCCCCGAATTAATATACATGTATAACTCTTTGAATCCACTATGACTGGGGTCTAGTGTCTATAAAATATCAATATTGCGCATTTATAACTTATTTTGGCCATTTCGTTATTCGAATAACAAACTGCGAAATGGCTCCGGATTTAATATATATTATATCTAATCATTGATTCCAATATGACCTGGGTCTAGTGTGTCTAAAATATCACCATTGCGCATTCATAACTTATGTTGGTCATTTCGTTATTCCGAGGTTGAACTGCGAAATATTTCGTTATTCGAATAACGAACTGCGAAATGGCTCCGGATTTATATACTATATCTAATCATGGATTCCTAAATGACTTGGGTCTAGTGTGTCTAAAATATCACCATTGCGCATTCATAACTTATGTTGTTCATTTCGTTATTCCGAGGTTGAACTGCGAAATATTTCGTTATTCGAATAACGAACTGCAAAATGGCTCCGGATTTAGTATATATTATATCTAATCATTGATTCCAAAATGACTTGGGTCTAGTGTGTCTAAAATATCACCATTGCGCATTTATACTTTATTGTGGCCATTTCGTTGAACTGCGAAATATTTCGTTATTCGAATAACGAACTGCGAAATGGCGCCGGATTTTATATATAAATCAATGATTCCAATATGACTTTGGTCAAGTGTGTCTAAAATATCAATCTTGCGCATTTATAACTTATTTCGGCCATTTCGTTTTTCGGAGGTTGAACTGCGAAATATTTCGTTATTCGAATAACGAACTGCGAAATGGCTCCGGAATTAATATATTATCATTGATTCCATTATGACTTGGATCTAGTGTGTCTAAAATATCATCAGTGCGTATTTATAACTTATTTGGTGTCTAGTGCGTATTGCATGGCTTTCATATGTTGTCTTTATTATGGTTTGCCACGCTATGTACACTTTTTACCGAAATAAATCTATCTATATACTAGTATCTATTAATTCCACTATGACTGGGGTCTAGTGTGTCTATAAAATCATTATTACGCATTTCTAACTTATTTTGGCCCTTTCGTTATTCGGAGGTTGAACTCAAAATGTTTCGTTATTCGAATAACAGACTGCGAAATTGCTCCGAATATTTCATATAAACTTTGAATCCACACTGATTCGGGTCTACAATGTATATAATGTCTGTGCTCGTTTATAACTTATTTTCACCCTTTCGTTATTCGAAGGTTGAACTGCGATTCCGGTCGTTATTCGACTAACAACTTGAGAAAAATTTCGTTATTCGAATTGCGAAATTGCCACAGATTTTATATATCAGCTTTGAATACACACTAATTTGGGTCTACAGTATCTAAAATATCATCACTGCGCATTTACAACTTATTCTTACCGTTTCGTTATTCGGAGGTTGAACTGTGAACTAGGTCGTTATTCAAATGGCGACTTGCAAAATGGCTCCGGATGTTATATATAAGCTTTGATTCACATATAATTTAGGTCTTCACAAACTGTAAACTTGCCAGACTTTTATATGTGCTCACGATAATTCGGTTCTACTTATCTAGAATATAATTACAGTAAACCCCTTCTAATGCGAACACAAAAAATGGGCATGATTCTGTCTGGAAGAGGCAGGTGGTGGCTATAGGAGCTTTTAGCATAACTATCGTCCTGCATTAAGCAACCGCCTGCTTATAAAGACAGCTATGGTTTACATATAAAATGCTGACCCCTCATATAACAAAGTGACCCCGTAGTAGATCGACCGGGGGTCAATTTACTATATAGTACTATGACCCCGGCCATAGTACTATAATCGTCTCTCTGCCCACGTCTCTCTGTCCATGTTTGTGTGTGAGATATATATATATATATATATATATAGAAATAGAGAGAGAGATAGGGGTAAGAGAAAGAGAGAGGGTGTGAGGGAGGAGAGGATGTGAGGGAGGAGGGTGTGTGAGAGAGAGAGAGGGGGGAGGAGAGAGGACGGACGGACGGACGGACGGACGGACGGACAGACAGACAGACAGACAGACAGACAGACAGACAGACAGACAGACAGACAGACAGGCAGACAGGCAGGCAGGCAGAGGATGGGGTGTGAGGGAGGAGAGGAGGAGATGGTGACCGTGAGAGAGAGAGAGAGAGAGAGAGAGAGAGAGAAAGAGAGGGGGAGGGCGGACGGACGGACGGACAGGCAGGCAGAGGATGGGGTGAAGGAGGAGATTGGGGGTTGGAGGGGAGCGAGAGAGACAAAGACAGATAGACAACATAGAGGGTCAGGGCTGGATTTCATGCGAATTTGTTTCAGGTAAATAATCATATCCTAACCCTTATCGTGCTGAAAAATACTGCCCACATTCTGAAAAGTTGCATTTGTAGCGTTTGACATTGGTGCCTGAGTGTCGAACAGCTGAGAAACCTGGTGAGATATCGAGTAAATTCGGTGTCTCATCGAAATCCAAACAATTTGCAAATACGAGTCTGATCGCGCTGATAAGGGTCAATACATTATTGTAAATGGCTTCCTGTTGAGATTAAGACCGGTGGCCCGCTGTTTTCTTATCTGGGGACTTACCGCCGTGATATATGGTATTGTTTAGATGTGTCAGTTACAGTCCACTGACTGATTGACCAATAAACCATTAGGGAGGTGACCTGACTTATGGTCATTTTTGATTGGACATCTTTGAATATAGAGGCATATCTTCAGTCTCGAGAAAGAAAAGCAGTAGCTTTTCCGTAGACATTTTTAAACTGATTTGATTGCCACACAGGGTTAAATATAACTGATTCGCAATACATGGGTAATTTGTTGAAAAGTCGAACGACGGTCATCTTCCTTATTAATCTTTTGTCTGTGGGTACAAGTCATTGCCTGTAAACACAACTCGAAGTAAAAACTGCGTGTAATGTTTTAGGCATATAAATCCATAGATTTTGAGAATTTATCTTTAACCCTTTTCCTATTTAGTATTCATGCAAGAGAGAATGACCGCATAAATATTTATCAACACAATTTTTATATTGTAAACTTTTCAACCGATTTTATTTTGCCTTGATAAAAACTGTTTGGTTTCTATATCATACCAAACGCAAACAGAGCAGACCCTGATCAGACAGTTCATGTTTGCACCATCAAATCTGGGTATATACTTTAATTCCCTTTATTCCCATAACTATGCCTTTCTACGCCTTTGCAAACAGTGTAGATCCATATCAGACGGGGTCACTTTACTTCGTTACACCGACAAGTCGTCTGTTTTACAGCTTACCAGCATACAAAACATAAACAGCAGAAAACACTACGTTTACGTAACAGAATAAATTTCATTTAGTACAGATGCAAAACAATAATTTTACAATTAATTCACATATAAATTAATATAAATAAAATACTATAGCAAAAAATACAGCATCTTTACTTTTCGATGCGTTGCCTCGATCGTCCGCCCGCCGATATTTACACATGTACACTGCCGACCCAGTACTTTTAAAATATATGTACATGTAACGGGGTCCTTTTTTGGTTGTAGAGATCTAAAATATTTCTAATAGAATTGATCCACATATAATTACATTTTCATTGAACAAAAACGTCCATAATGTTTTCATTTAAAGTTAAATAAATTTTGATCAACGTATCTGTTCTGTAATAGGCCCCTACCGCCAGGTAATTTAATTAGCCCATATCTAGATAATACAATTTGTAACAACTGTTCTGATTGGTTGAGAGAAATCATAATATAGCCCGAACCGTGATCAATAAAGTGCCAGAACCGGTGAGCTGAACCGCAAGATGCCCTTTGAAATGCTGTGACTATCGCGTACGAAAGGTCCAAAACTATTAAACCGCATCATGCGGTTTAGAAAGCGCATGATGCGGTTTAGAAAGCGCATCATGCGGTTTAGAAAGCGCATGATGCGCTTTACAAACCGCATCATGCGCTTTCTAAACCGCATGATGCGCTTTTGGAAAGTTATGAACCGTTTCGTACGCCATACACCCCATGGCTTTGGATATTCGCCGTTCAAATAAAATTTATTAAATAATTTAAGAATGAATTCTGAAATTTCATGAAACGAGTGTTTATACATTTCTGCTATTATTTGATCTAAACGGCTACTTTTATTGTTGTGGTTGTTTTTTTTGCGAAAATACTGCATCTTTTATTTATTTCTTGGGAAGTAATTGCTTTGTCTAATTGTTCGTCACTAATATGAAATGTTTCTTCAGTATTATTGTTTGCATCGTCTGGATTTGATTCGTTGCTACAGAGATATCTGAAGTGTTCATATAAATCACCAACTCTCCTTTCTTTTGGGATAATTCAAAATGACAGAAAGGTAATTTTCAAATTTAAATTCCTTTTTAAATTTACCGTAATATAATAACTTTGAAGTATTATTCACACGATCATTCCATGTTAGGAGAAACTGGTCATTAATCAGTATTCTGACCACTGCGCTATTGAGTTTTCGTTAAACTTTGATTTTGATTTAGATATAGATCAAAATAATACCTTCGACAAAATAGTGTGGGACAATTGCAATGCCCATGAACTATATGAGTTGTTGAACAACAATAAAAATGAGTTTGACTGTTTAACCGAAGATTTGCAGTCACATACTATAAATATAGATACCTGTATCAGCAAACTTGCAAGTCTTGTTTATGATATATCTTACTCTCTCAATGGAAGAAATGTGAGGGTTAACAGTAAGCGACGAGTGGTAAAAAAATCACAATGGTTTGATCATACATGTAGGGTTATGAAAAGTGAATTTATGATTGCCAAAAGAAATCTTCATATCAAAAATAATACTGCAAATCGACAAATATTTCTTGCTTGCAGACATAACTTTTGTAAAGCGAAAAGAATTGCAAAGAGAAAATATTACCAAAAAGAACGGTTAAATATTAAGAGTCTCAGCAAATCTAGTCCGAGAAAATTCTGGAAATATATCAAAAAGTACAAATCTTTGGGAAATTCTGATTGCTCGAATATTGGTTTAAATGATTTTCTGGAGCATTTTCGAAATCTCTGTAATGCAACACAATGTCAATTCAATTCTAGTACTGCCTCCTCAGATCGAAATGATACAGTATATATAGACGAACTGGATGCTTTATTTACCTTCGATGAGATCTCTAATACGATCTCAAGTCTTAGGAGACATAAGAGTAGTGATCTAGACAACAATGTTGCTGATTTCTTTATTGATGCTCGTGATTTTATTGTTCCGTATATTAAAATAATATTTGATAACATTTTTGAATCAGGGGTTTATCCGGAATCTTGGGGCGAGGGTGTTATCGTCCCAATACATAAAAAAGGTGATAAGTTAAACCCTTCAAATTATCGGGGGATTTCTTTGATTAATGTTTTAGCGAAGTTATTCTCCCTCATTCTAAGGAATAGAATAAATAAATGGTGTGAAAACGAGAATATGTTCAATCCCGCACAGTTTGGTTTTAGGGAAAATCGGAATACTTCCGATAGCATTTTTATTTTACATGCCATCATCCAAAAGGTTCTGTCCAATAATTCTAAACTATTTTGTGCCTTTATTGATTATGAAAAGGCCTTTGATACAGTGAATCATGACGCGCTTTGGGTTAAGTTAATTGCATCAGGAATTAGCTGTAAAATTATAAGGATGATAAAAGCCATATACTCAAATGTTAAAGCTTGCGTACGAAGCTCAAATATGTCGTAATCTGAGTTTTTTGATATATCACTTGGATTGAAACAGGGGGAACCGTTATCGCCTCTTCTCTTTATTTTGTTCGTGAATGATATCGAGGACTGTATTGATATTAACAATTTAACAGATGGTGATCTAGATCTCTTATCAGTCTATATGCTTCTATTCGCTGACGATATTGTACATCTTACTACTAATCAAAATAGTTAACAGTCTCAATTAGACAGTGTTTACCAATACTCTTCTAAATGGGGCCTAAAAATTAATGTTTCCAAAACAAAAGTATGTATTTTTGAAAAAAGAAAAAGTAAACATAAGTATAATTTTTTCGTCAATGGTGAACGGTTAGAAATTGTTGATAGTTTTTGTTACTTGGGGGTAAGATTTGCATACACCGGAAATTTAAAACTTGCAGTCAGAACGCTTCATGAGCAAGCCTTACGAGCATACAACAGCTTGATATCTATTTTCAGCAGAGTTGATCTGGATATTTCGACTAAGTTATCACTTTTTGACTCGATGGTAGTTCCTATTTTACTCTATGGATCAGAAGTATGGGGAATTTATGATTTTAAAGACATCGATAAGATACATAATAAATTCTGTAAAATTGTGCACGGTGTTCGGCAACAGACACCTAATATAGCGGTATATGGGGAACTGGGTAGGTTTCCCCTTTCAATATTATGCAAACAAAGAGCTTTAAAGTTTTGGCTTAAAATTAAAAGTTATCCGAACTCATTGATTGTGAGGGTTTATAATGACCTTGTGCTGAATAATGTGTCAGGGAGTTGGGCTTTCAAAATCAGGGATTACGTCAATAGTCTTGGACATGGTGATATTTATGATGATCCTAGCATTAATCTTAATGTGTTCTATAATATTAAACAGCGTATTAATGACCAATATCTCCAAACATGGAATGATTGTGTGAATAATACTCCAAAGTTATTATATTACAGTAAATTTAAAAAGGAATTTAAATTTGAGAATTACCTTTCTGTCATTTTAAATGATTCCAAAAGAAAGGAATTGGCCAGGTTTCGTTTAGGCTCACACAATTTAGAAATTGAAACGGGCAGATATATTGATATTCCTGGGGAAGATCGGATTTGTAAACTCTGCAATCTAAACCCTGTAGAGTCCGAATATCATTTTTTTATGTGCTGTACAAAATATTCTAATATCAGATCTACCTATATTAATAATACGTCTTGGCCTAATGTTAATAGGTTTACCAACCTAATGTCTTCAAGTAATAAAAAGGTTATATGTAACATTGCAAATTTTATTTATCATGCACAAAAAATTAGAAAAGAGTCCTTGGACGCTCTGGATGCTGTTTCCTAGTCGATAAGAATGTTATTATAGTATACACTGTATGCAAATGTTTAGTTTATATATACATTTGTATAATATCCTTTTTGTATGTCTTGGCCATATTTGACTAACTTGTTTTGTAAATGGCCAAAGGCAATGTGTTTGCCGAGTTGCTAATAAAACTGAAACTGAAACTGATTAATACGCAGTTTAATATTATAAAACACATTGAGATTAATACTAGGATCATCATAAATATCACCATGTCCAAGACTATTGAAGTAAATCCTAATTTTGATAACCAGTGATGTACTCTGGCAAAGTTCGATTTTAAAAGCGGTGACCGTGTGTGTCTATTAGCCCGTGGAGGGATGTAAACATCGTTTGACTGTTCTGTGTCATAATTGTTGATATAGACATAATGATCTAATATATCATTAAGATCTGACGTTCTACTATTGAGATCACCGAGGATGAATATCTTCTATAGGTTCTTATATTTTTCTATTCCAATTTCAATTTGTTAAAAAAATCAAAATTGTTTTCATCATATACAGTCGAGTTTCTTGGTGGGATGTAAGTAACACATGGAAGTACATTTTCTTTAAAAATTAATAGATCGTTTGATAGTTTTAACCAGATAATACCGTGTTGATCTCGTTCAAGAACTGTTATTGCATATGTCATTTGTTTTATTTGTTAAGTAAAGAGATTTTCCGTCGCTATAGCGACCCTTTCTGCTATTGACTGTTTTGTTACCATATAAAAGCTCACAACTACCGTGATTTCTAAATTAATGTCAGTTTTGTCTGATAACCAGGTTTCTGTAAGAATAATAATGACATACTACTTTATAAATTTTATCAAATCCTATTAAAGATGTAATACCTGTATATTTCTTTAACAAAAGGTTTTTATAAATGTTAATATATAGACCATATCAAAACATAACATATGAAAGAACTGTCGGGTTGAGATCAACAATGTTTACCTTATGAAGTAGTAGAACATAATAAAGAAGCGTTTCACAATCATCTTGTGAGTTTGATATTATTATTATTATTATTATTATTATTATTATTATTATTATTATCATAATTATTATTATTGTTATTATTATTATTATCATTATAATTATTATTATTATTATTATTATTATTATTATTATTATTATTATTATTATTATACCACATTTATATAGCGCTCTTTTTACACAGGATATATGCGTTCAGCTTCACATCGAAGAAATCACTAACTGGAACGAACCGCATGATTATATATCCTGGCAATGAAACACAATAGATATACAATATAATTATATGAAATCACTTGCCGGAAGGAACAAATTGATTCTCCATCCGTTCAATGAAAGATATGCAATAGATATACATGTACAATAAATATGAAATCACTAACCTGAAGGAACCGCATGATTGTACAACGCATGATTGTACAATTAAATTAAATTGGTAAAAAATGTGTTTAAACCCCCTGAGCCTTTGGTTGACACATGCGCATGGGCGATAGACACAGTAAAACAGTTTTACTACATTCCTCCCCTCTTTAATTAGGAGGAGGAAATGGGTGAATGAAATAATCCGGCTCCCCGATAAGCCAAAACGGTAAACTTATGTTAACTTAAATGGAATCCCTGACGCCAGTCATGGCCGGGTCGCAATGCGAACAAGATGCCCGAGATACCAGTATTGGGGATGCTCTGATATGTAACAGAACTCCCTTGGCATTGGATAGGGCAACTCTGCGGACACCACACCCGCACGAACATAGTAAGGGGATTCCTATGAGAATACAATTAATGGTTAATTCATATTCATAGCAACTAGAAATATTATTTCAGCACATTAAGGGGTTAACAGTTTTGAACCGAATCAGTTTGCAGAGACTATGATAGTATAAAATAGCACATTCAGTAATTAAAAACAAACATCCATATATAAAGCAAAGCATTCTTTTATACACTATGTTAATGATTATTTTAGTTATGTACTTAATTACTGCAATTAACACACCCTCCGCTATTATACTATACGCTGGCCAGTTTGACGAAACCACTACCCATTTTATTAATAAAGTCCAGTTTGACGAGCCACAGGTGCCTGGCGCGTGACAATTTCATAAATACATGGGTCTGGACCAATAAACACATGGGTCTGGACCGCTTCATGGATGTCTATATGTACTATATAATAATAAGGGTTCCAACTAGCAGAACGGACATCCGTGTACCACAAATACAAATATGAATGTAACTCTTGCAATTTCTATGACAATTTGAAAGCCAATATATTGTAATATCAAATAAATATAATCTTCTGACGGTAATTTATGCACAAGTATCAATCCAACAATGATCTTTTCAAAATTTCACGTGTTTTCTGGGTCATTGACAAACGTTCGTTCACCCGGTCTCACTGTATCACAGCCATAACCTGGCGATTTTCATTTCAAAAGCTGGCGTGGTTCAATAAAACAACCCAAATATATCACCAATCTCCATTTATTTTGTCCTCTAAATGGGTAAGTAACTAGCAACAGCGGCCTTTCCGTCTGTCGTTATGTTTCTATTTCGGATGGTGCCATTTTGCAACAAATTTGAATGGAGCCATTTTTTTGGATGAGCGAAGGAAAAGTTAGGAAATCCGTGACGTCACGTACAATGACTCCTTCCTCGACGATATGAAGCTAACTGACAAAACTCGTTAGTTTCACATAATTCTTTTGATGCTGGGGACTAAAAGATAGGAGGTGGGTGATAGAATTGATTCGTTTTATTGAACCACGCCATTTTTAAACTGCAAATTGCCAGGTTATTGCTGTGATATAGTGAAACCGAGGTGACCGAACATTTGTCAATGACCCAAAAACACGTGAAAGTTTGAGAAAATCGTTGTTGGATTCATACTTGTTCATAAGTTACCGTTATAAGATTATATTTATGTGATAGAAAAATGTATTGGCTTTCAATAGCCGAAAGAATTACGAAATTATTATTTAAATTGTAAGAGTTACAGTCACCTTTAACCCATTCTTTCCTATTGACGCATTTTGGCGCCTCTGTAATAGTCACACTTAGAATCCATTGTGATAATTAGGAGCAAATGCTCTATTTATCACAATACAATGTAGTTTCAAAACTACATAACTCTAAAGTGTTTTCTTTTCTCTTGTTAATTCTCCTTTTCGGTAGATTTATTCAAAGAGGCTGGGTGTAAAATAGCCTGAGAGGGAATGAGTTAAAGCCAAATTGCATACAACATGCATTCATGGCTTCACATATTTACCGATACAAAACACACACTTTGTAAGAGTTGTAGTAGTTCTGGTGTGTGGATTTCGTATAGCAGCCCGGGTAGCTCAGTTGGTAGAGCACTCACCCTGTTAGAGAGCGCTCCCGATCCCGGGTTCGAGTCCTGCTCCAGACTGCACTTTTCCTCCTGATACTTTAAAGTTTACGAGGCTGAAACTTTTAGGGACTCCGAGGGGGAGGAGGCGCTCCGAAATGCACCCCAAATGCGCTCCGGTGCTCCCGAAACTCGGCACTCCCAAATGGAATAGAGAGAGAGAGAGAGTATGCAACGATATTGGCCGGTGGTACAATACTGTGCAATGTTTCCAAAGAATTTGGGTAGGGTAGCTTCTGCTCAAATGTGACATCTAATCAGTCTTGCTGGTAATGTTCTGCACTCATTGGAGTCATTGCACAATATAGTTCAAATTTTATTATTTTAGAATAATTTGGTCTGCTCTAATGAATCAGAAACATCACTCAATGCGGACACCGCTACATAGGTCACACCTCGGTGCTATCCGAACAAGGATTTTACTGTCATCCTAACATATATGTATACACTATAAAAGATCCGTTTTGTCATCTGCTAATTGCACTCGTTTAAATCACTTTTTGTTTCCTTGGGGTCCAGATCTTTTGCCAGATCTGTACTAACATATTTAAGTACATGTATGAGTCATGCAGGCAACACCACATACAAACATACAGCTGCCCGAACAGCACAATGACAAGAAAGTACAGCAAATGTATATGTCTATTAAACACAAAAAGAGACACACAAAGACATATAGGGGGAAGATGGAAGTACCGCCTTAGAACTGTTAGTGAAACGTAAATACCAACCACCTCTCCAATCGTTATTCACGCTGTATGAAATGTCTGTCATCTGCTCAACCTTAATATCAGGGTCTCTCCACTTGGGTCATGCTTAGGTGCTTCTAAAATTCCCCCAGCACTCTAAAAAGTCCCTGCACCAGCCAATTACTAATTGCAAGAATACGCAACACCAGGCTATTACCTCCCGAAAGCGACCAATTTAAGAATTCCATCCATGGGTGTATTTAAAAGTAAGTGGCTGTTTAATGTAGGGCAGGACGACTTTAAGATCTCTTAAGGTTCCACAGTAGGTAAGGATCATTAAGGTATAGAATAAATATACATTGTGTATACCAGTATAAAATCAGACCATCTCTGTGTATAAAGAATCTCGGTGCATGGCTCGATTCACAAATGGATATGACATCACATGTCAATTCCGTGTGTAGGTCTAGTTATGCACAGCTCCGAAAAATAGGCCATATAAGAAAGTACCTCTCACCCGATGCTTCCAAGACTTTGGTAAACTCTCTTGTTACATCAAAAATAGACTACTGCAATTCACTGCTGCATGGAATTTCAAACACATCACTGCGGAAATTTCAAAGAGTGCAAAACACAACAGCCCGAATCATAACCAGAACTCCTCGATATAATCATATCATGTCGGTTTTGAAGGAACTTCACTGGCTTCCGGTTCAACATCGGATCGAGTTCAAAATTCTGACTCTTACGTATAAAGCCATGCACAATGAAACTCCCAAGTACATTGTCGACATGCTTGACTTCAAAAAATTGCAAACACCTTTTCCTTTAGGACTGAATTATAATATTTACCCGACTGGAAATATTTCAAAAGAACCAGATATAGATATTTTTTCATTTTTTTTCAATTAGAAAACGCAAATCTCTATCACATGGCATTCGCAAAAATGGTAATATTAAACGAAAATCTCGTTTGAAAACGACTCTTCTTGATCTACATACTTTACGCCTAACTTCGGGTAAATATGCCATGCTTTCTATACTTTCCTCCTTATCTACATGTTCATTAAAAGATATTGACGAGCAAGCCGATAAAATTATTTTTTAGATCAGAACCTCTCATAGGAACGGCTAGTTTGATACAAAGCTTTACTCTACATGTTCTCAAACCGCACATTGACAAATTATCTGAACACCTAAGATTCTTCTTGAAAATTCCCTTTATTAATAAAGGTATTGATTGTATTGACCTCCAAAGTATTTTTAGAGACAAAAATGTAATTGACACTATTCCTAAATACTTTAAAAATACAGAACCACCTATCATCTGCTACAAATATAACAAACCCATCAGAAATACAATTTTTAACTACATGTATAATAAAATATTGGCCGACCTTAATATTAATGATAATATTCCTGATAATTGAGATTGCGCCACCTCAAAAGTTTGCTATTCTCCGGCTGGTCATGTGATTACTGGTAATTTTGAGATAATTAAAGATAAACGTCTACGATCTCTTTTGAATAAAGGTCCCAAATATAGAATACCATCATTGATAGATTTTAATTCTTGTTGAGTTCAGATTGCGGAGGCTTTACAAAATTTTAGTATTAAATGGTGTCGAAGAGAACATGCTGAGTCTAATGCTCTTTCTTGTTAGAAAAAACTAAATTTTGATATAATTGATAAACGCATTTCCTTTTACAGCTCTAATAAACACCTTCTTCCACCTAAACCTAGAACTTCTTTTAGACATCTTAAAAAGGGTTTTCAGGATTTCCATTCAAAATTCGTTTTTGTCCCTTCTGATAAGGCATCGAATAATGTGATTATTATTTGACGATTACATTATATCGATGTCTTGAAGCAGGAAATTATTAATACCAAGTCATACATTTCAGTTACCACTGACGAAATGACCATCATTTCAGACCATGTCAAAAAGGTATTAAAATTACACAACATACACTTCCTACAATGTATAGGTTACCAAAACTACACAAATACCATATAAAGCACGTTTCATTTCAAATTCTAGTTCATGTACAACTACATGTACTAAATTGTCTATACTTTTGACTTCTTGTTTAACGAAGGTAAAGGAACATGTAAAATTCTACTGTGATAAGACTTATGAAAATTCTGGAATAAATCTCTTCTGGTTTATTAAGAACTCTTCAGAAGTCTTAAACAAACTTAAGAACAAAAGGTATCTTGCATCCACTGTAAGCACGTACGATTTTTCTACTATGTACACAACTCTCCCTCATATTTTAATTAAGAGTAAGCTTACTAACTTAATCCAGAAAGTATTTGCACGGGAAAAACATCATTCTTGGCATGTAATGCTGAAAAAGCTTTCTTTACTGACGAGCAAATGAAATATTACACCAATTGGACATGCTCAGAAGTTTGCGAAGCACTTACCTTTCTTTTGGATAACATATTTGTACGTTATGGGAATGCTATATACCGTCAGGTAATTGGTATTCCTATGGGTACGAATTGTGCACCACTTGTCGCAGATTTGTTTTTGTACTATGAGAGAGATTTCATGTTGCGTTTGAATCCTCAATCACAAGAAGATGTTATAAAAGCCTTCAACGAAACTTGTCGATATTTGGATGATATTTTTAACTTAGATAACCCTTTCTTTGATGCTCTGATTCCTACAATTTATCCTAAAGAACTCAAATTGAATAAAGCTAACCCGTCCGACAATTATGCAGCGTTTCTTGATCTAATCCTTAAAATTAATAATGGAATGATTTCTTCTAAAATATATGACAATAGAGATGATTTTGATTTTAATATTGTAAATTTTCATCTTGACGGCGATGTTCCCCGTGCTCCATCTTACGGGGTTTATATATCTCAACTTATTCGTTTTGCTAGAGCTTGTTCATCTATTGACGATTTTAACAGTCGAAATCTCATTTTAACTGAAAAGCTGCTTAAGCAAGGATATAGATACCATAAACTAAGAAAAACTTTCTCTAAATTTTACTACCGAAATCTCTCGCTTATTGGCAAGTACCAATGTAATCTCAAGGTGCTTCTAAGACACGGTATTTCACATCCTGAATTTTATGGTGATGTGATTTACAAACTTCGTAAAATTATTGGACATACCCATTTTCTCACTTTGTTCATCAAATGTGTTAAACAATTCATTAAAAAGGGATATGATCCTGTAGTACTACAACATACTGCATGTTTGGTTGTGAACCCTTTTACAGTTGGCAATCACGATGGCCTCTTTGCATGTACGCCGACAAGAAAGGTTTAGTAGTCTATGAAGGCGACCTCTTAAATCCAGAAATGGAAGGAGAACGTCGGATATCTGTACTATTTCATTTTTGTCGTACCCTTTATTACTTTTCTACAGTTACTCTGTTTGCAGCTCAATCATTGAGTATACTAAGGATAGGTGGATACAGTATGTTCAATTAAATGTTATACATGTACTTTATCATTGTATTTGCCGTCGCGGTTGTTGTAGATTAGTCGGAGAGGGGACACTGTTTGTCTTTTAGGGTGGGGATGGAATAAGAGTGAGGTTGGGCACCCATAAACCGGTTTAACCCCCCAGTGACTTTGTCACTGACCGTTCCAAGGCGGTACTTCCATCTTCCTCCTATTGTATGTTTGTTTTGTCTTTGTGCGTCTCTTGTTGTTTTTTCTAGTAATGTATATTTGCTGTTTCCTTGTGTTGCTGTTCGGGCGAGTGTTTGTTCTGTAGTGTTTCCTGCATGACACATTTTTGTACTTGTACAGGCCGCACAGAGAGTTACGGTCTGCAAGTAGATCATTGTCGTTGGTTGTGTAAAAAAGTCGTATGGTAAAATACGGTGAGATAAGTTTCATGCATGCAGCTCCAAAACTGTGGAATGCTCTACCATCAGGCATTAGAGAGACAGGGTCACTGGCATGTTTCAAAAGGCGTCTGACAACGCATTTTCTCAACATTTATTACTAGGACACTTTAGAAAACGACATGTTGCATTATCTTTCATTGACCAGATAGACAAGCATGCAGTTCCTCTCGGTTAGTGGTTTCATATCTACTGTATATCTTAGCCACGTTTTCAGTACCAGTCGCAGGTGACGGCACTGTATTGCTGATTATTTTTGTGATACATGTAATTGATTCAATACAATCCAGGTATGGGACTTGCACTTAGTGAGATTAACATGTCATATGTTCAAACCAGGGAGAATTTCATTCCCTATTCTCGACTATTGAGAACAACATGTGTTCATGTTAGAGTGGGACCTTGATCCCAATTCTCTGGTTGTGAGTGGTCTTTCCGACCACCTTGGATTGTGATAGGGGCTTTATGGTTTTCAGATATTGACATTGTTTGCACTGAACTCCTATGGTCACTATAGGGTGTTCATTCACTTGGGTTACTGTATGCACCATCCCATAATTAAACTTTATCTATTTAGTTTATATAATGGCTCTAGTGGTATTTGGGTTGGTTTAAATGGCCGCCCATGGCCACTTATTTTATGGGGAGGGGGTTCTACTCAGTTGGGCTTATTAATTGTTTTCTCATAGGAATCCCCTTGCTATGTTCGTACGGGTGTGGTGTCTGCAGAGTTACCCTATCCAATGCCAAGGGAGTTCTGTTGTCTAACAGAGCATCCCCAATATTGGTATCTCGGGTATCTTGTTCGCATTGCGACCCGGTCATGACTGGCGTCAGGGATTCCATTTAAGTTAACCTGAGTTCACTGTTTTGGCTTATCGGGGAACTGGATTATTTCATTCACCCATTTCCTCCTCCTAAAGAGGGGAGGAATGTAGGTAAACTGTTTTTACTGTGTCTATCGCCCATGCGCATGCGTCAACCGAAAGCTCAAGGGAAAAACACAAATTTTACCAATCTAATTTTAAAGTACAATAATGAGGTTCCTTCCAGTTAGTAATTTCACATTTATAGTATATCTATTGCATATCTTTCATTGACCGGATGGACAATGATGCAGTTTTCCGGTTAGTGATTTCATATCTATTGTATATCTTTTGCACATATTTCATTTACCGGATAGACAATCATTATGTTCCTTCCGGCAAGATATTTCATATAACTATATTGTATATCTGCTCGTATATATTTCATTGCCTGGATAGACAATCATGCGATTCGTTCCGGTTAGTGATTTCTTCCATGTTAAGCGCGTTTGAACGTACATATCCTGTGAAAAGAGCGTTATATAAATGTGGTATATTAATAATAATGATAATTATATATATTTGTATTCATGAATATTTAATTATATCTTCTATACATTGCATTATCGAAATTACACTAAAGATACCATAGAAGCCGTGTAAACCCCTTTCACTTTATTACCATCGAGCTTTTCTCTAACTACAGCATAGGGTTTGGTGGAGAGATGACGATTTAAGTATCTGGGTATGCACATTTCTCAGTAGCTCTGTATCATGCAGTGAAACAATTTTAACTCATTTTCTCCTAAGCTATTTTAGATCCAACCTTTTTTAATTAATCTACCCAAAAGGAGCATTAACTAGAGAAAAAGATAAAAAATAGAATTTTGCAGTTTAAAACCATTGTGATAAATAGAGCATTTGCTCCTATAGGAGCAAATGCTCTATTCATGACAATGGTTTCACATTGTGAATTTTATAGAGGCGCAAAAATACGTCACTGGGGGGATAATGTGTTAGTTTGTGTCCCACTTCTCATATACCACTTGTAGGATTTTGTTTATTTGTGTTGATTAATATCCTATTCTGTTCACTTTGGGCTAAATGAACGCCCCGGAGTGAGGGGAGAGGGTACAGGATTTACTTTAAACTTTCACAGATAAACAACCTTGATGTCAAGATGGTCATAAAGAAGTAGATTTTTGCGGTGACCGTTTTTGCAAAAGGTACGGGACTTTGTAAAGTTTTCACATACAAAGCACTTGATTTAGAGAAAAAATATCATTAGAAATGGGGGTTGGGGCATATGTGACCTAAGGACAAAAAAGTCTGGTATAGATCTGATTCCACATCCACAGTTTCTGTCAAGGTCAACAATTCTTATGTTCATATACCATAAAACTTATTTCACCCTTTCCTCTACACCTTTCTACGCCTCTGTAATAACCATGGCACTTCTTGAAACCATTGTGATAAATAAAACATTTGCTCCAGTAGAATTTGTCACAATGGTTTCAAACTGCAAACATCTAAAATTTTACTTTTCTCTAGTAAATGCTCGTTCTGGGTAGATTGATCCAAAGAAGTTGGATCTAAATTTAGCCTATGCGGGAATGGGTTAACCTTTTGCAAACAGAGTAGGACTCCTATAGAAGCCTTCTGAGCAGGATCAGCTCCGTTTGCTTTTGACATGATATAAATCTGACTCTAGAGCTTTTGTCAGAGCAAAACAATTTCTTGAAAAGTTTACGTTATAAAAGTTCAGCTAATAAATATCTATGATGTCATTATTTCTTATACATGTATGAATATGGAATAGACAAAGGGTTAAAATATTGTTTTCATATCATTATTTCATTCATGAATATGTATAAGGTAAAGAGTTAACAGAAGCTCTGCTCTACATGTGCCTTCCATTTCTTTCAGATTTTACATCTTAGATAGAGTCACCACAGGACAGCAGTGTTTCCAGGCCCTTCAAAATCTCTTTACAATGGCTGATGAGGACAGGTTGGAGTACAGACCAAAACGCATACAATTCATCGTCATCTCCATTTTCAAGCCATGTAACTCTGGCTTTGGTGATAAACGTAGAAAGAGAGTAAAGGAGACAAAAGAATGCGACAGAGATGTTGATTACTTGTATTTACGAGATAATTTCATAAACGAGTATAAAGATGCTGGATTGAAATTTCATCAGAATGTTAAGGCTGATGCATTATTGGATGAACTCAGTAAAATGGATGCTGATGAAAGTTTGAAGAACTTTGATTGCTTCATCTTTGTGTTTCTGACATTTTTTTCTGAAGGAGGGATCAACAATGAACCAGAAGCACTGCATCTGTTGGATAAGAAGATGTCACTTGACGAGCTATGGGAGAAAGTTGGTGAAATACGTCCAATGCAAAACAAACACAAAGTCTTTCTGGTGCAGGCAGATGATGTTGGGATGTTTTTAGATCCACCAACGATCTTAAAAGGAGGCGACTCCTTTAAGGGGAAGAAGATACCAACAGATGCAGACAGACTCACCATTATCAGCACTATTCCAGCCAAAATCTTTCAACGAGGGGAGGATGAACCCGAACCTTCATTGCTAATTCAAGCATTTGTGGAGGAGGTGAATGCCAACAGGAATTCAGAAAGCCCGCTAGACCTACTTTCTTTGACAACCAACATTAACAGAAAGGTGCTAAGGCTTATAGAGGTTTCAACTCTTGTTGAAAGGAAAGATCCGATTGAAAAGAGCAGCCTTCCTGTTCCTTGTACAACATCAACATTGAGGCGGCCTCTAAAGCTGTAATTGCCTCTATTGTTACACTAGAGTACATATTGATACCTTCAACATATTCATGTCAGAAATTTCCCTTTCCTTCATAAATACGCCTTTCCGCGCCTCTGTAAAAGTCACCTGTTAAATCCATTGTGATAAAAAAAAAGCATTTGCCCCTATATGAGCAAATGCTCTATTTATCGCAATGGTTTCAAACCACAATTTTTTAGAATTCTCATTTTCTCTAGTTATTGCTCCTTTTCGGTAGATTTATTCAAAGTGTTTGGGTCTAAAAGTAGCCTATGAGGTAATGGGATAATGTAGATAAATGACTATATGAATATAAAATAGCTGCAAAGTAGCTGCAATGTTATAAAGACATCATAAACTAGATAACTTTTACCAAGGCACAAACTGTAGAAATAGATAAGATCTGTTATTTCTTGAATAGGCCTATAAATACGCCTTTCTACGCCTTTGTTATAGTCACTTCTTGAAACCATTGTGATAAATAGAGCATTTGCTCCTATAGGAACAAATGTCGTATGTATCACAATGGTTTCAAACTACAACATTCTAAACTATGTCCTTTTCTCTAGTTAATGCTCCTTTTCGGTAGATTTATTCAAAGAGGTTGGATCTAAACATAGCCTATGAGGCAATGGGCTAAACGATAATCAGAATTTGCAATAGTTGGTTGTTGATGAGACAGCCATTTACAATCAAAGCGTTGTAGACGCTGCAGTATTCTTTGCATGGCATCAATCTGATATCGGAGAAGTTCGCTTTGGCATGGAATTGCGCATCTATAATGAAAGGGATTTTAACACTTTATCCAGTCAGGGACATATATATGTCTCTGGCCCAGTTAATGATACAGTTGCAGCTGAAACTTCAGCCGTTTCCCACTATGCTTATTATCACACCGACCACTCGCAGTTATGGACGTGATTACCTAATCGCTTGCATAAGGTCATCCGACTCGCGCTTCTTTATTCATTGAGTATTTTCATTCATGTTATGACCACGTGATTTCTCATGTAACTGATATCGATATATCCGTGCGCCCTTCTTACACATTGCTATATTTTGTGGATTTTGTTGATGTTTGCACATACTGAGCCGAAGCTTATGTTACGAAGCATTTCATGTATATTTAGTACGCCATGAGTGGTTCCGGATGCTATGCTATTAAACACCTTTTGTATCCATCGAAAACAGGTCAATAAATTTCACTATATTGTCAGGTCGGCTAGGGTACCATGGGTTAGGCAGTGGAACGCCACCTTTGTATTCTATTGCTTCGCAAAGAATACAAAAACATTTAACCATTTACTCCATAGATACGCCTTTCTGTGCATATGCAAACAGAATAGACCCAGATCAGACGGCTCCTGTAGCAGCCGTCTGATCAGGGTATGTTCTGTATGTTTATGGAGAAATAGATCATGTGTTAATATGCCATTTTAGAAATTAACATATTTATGGTGTCATCATTTCTTTCTTTGATATTCATGGAGTAAAGGATTAATGAGATAACACACATACATGTATATATATATGTATAGCTCGAACAAGTTGACCTGGATCCTGACCTACTTAATTTGCATAAGTAAAAAATCGTTATTTTTATGATCGCCATTGCACGGGTTTATCCTCGGCACGTGTCCCGGTAAGCAACTAAGCATGGACACACTCGTGATTGTATGGTTTACATATGCACCGGTTATGGCTCTCCTGATTCTATAGACTTCCCGATTTACCGGCGGAGTTTTATTTATACAGTGTCATCTCTCTCATTATGTATTCTGGGTCCAGGTCAAATTGTTTGAGCTATGCTATGCGACTCATTTGAAATCTTACTTTTGCAGGAATTTTGTCATGCCTACAATATTATCTTAACAAATTTGTGTCTGAAATTATTTCCGGAAATTCTTTGTAGTATGGGTAAACAGTGCAGCCCTGATCAATAGACTCCGACGAGAGATGTTTGATCTGGATCTACACAGTCTTGAATCGGATGTGACGTTTAGTCATTTAGCGGCTAATCGTGATGTAAAATGTTAGTTACTTGCATGCTGTTACTGTTTATTGTATACGTGTACCTACAAGCCGTCTCCAAATTTAGTTTCGTTGGAGAAGCTGGACGGGTACCAGCACAGCTGGGTTTATTAGTATTGCATTTATAGGTTTTATGTTAAACATGCGGAAATACTGATATTCAAGATGTCTTCCAGCGCAATTTAATACGCTTCAAACCTATTCTTTGTTCTCTATTTAATGTAATCATTATTTCTGTAGAACACCAGTGGTTAATCTAGATAGAATACATCATCTGTTTAATCTAGATAGAATATATCATCTGTTTGTATATACTGTATGATTGTGTGTTTCGGTGATCATGTTGAAATGATATATGTTTTGTGTATGTGATTGTAAATGCTGTCCACAGAAGTGGGCCTTATACGAATTGATAATAAAAAGTTTGAAGTTTGAAGCTATACTAGGAATTATTTGAAAAGAAAGTGTAACATGACAAACAGTGCTGACCCACCTAAGAGGGATCCTCCAGAAACCCTTTTATCAGCGTCTGAATTGTTTGGCATTGCAAATTACATGAGTGACTTGTTTCCTACACTCAAACTGTTAGAGTGATGGTCTCTACTTGCAATGTTTTTTGGTTTTTTTAAAAAATGCCTAAAATTTCAGAAAACTTTTCTGTATGTGCTCAAAAGAAATATATTGCAAAAAAAACAAAACCAATAAAGGATCAAATAAATGCTGGAGAAACCATATTCATATGAACCTTATATGAATATACAGTAAAACCCCGCTAATGCGACCACCAAAAAGGGGCATAATTCTGGATGGCAGAGGCAGGTGGTTGCTTAATGCAGGACGAAAGTTATGCAGAAAGCTCCTCTAGGAGCTTTCTGCATAACTTTCGTCCTGCATTAAGCAACCACCTGCTTTAGACGACATCAGTGGTTGTTTATTAAGTGGTCGCATTAGCGGGGTTTCACTGTACATGGAATAAAGGTTCATATGGTTCATATGTTGATATGAACGACTCCAATATTATTATACCCCCGTTTTGAAAAAAATGGGGGTATAGTGCTTAGCACATATCGGTCTGTCTGTTGGTCGGTAGATCAAACGATTTCCGATCAATAACTGATAAACAGCTTGGCGTAGGATCGTCAAACTTGCTGTGACCACTAGAGGATCATTATTGTTTTTGAGGTCACTAGATCCAAGGTCAAGGTCACCATGACCTTTACTAGTGGAAAGGTTTCCAATCAATAACTGCTCGAGAGTATGGCTTGTGATCGTCAAACTTTCTATGGTGATTAGTCATGACAACTAGATGGCCCCTATTGTTTTTTAGGTCAAAGGTCACGGTCACCATGACCTAAACTGGTGAAATGGTTTCCGATCAATAACTACTCTAGAGTTTGGCTTAGGACCTTCAAAGTTTTGGTGATTAGTCATGACCACTAGACATCTATAGTTTTTGAGGTCACTTAGTCAAAGGTCAGGGTGGCTGGGGAGTATACATGTGGCGTGAGGTGGTCTAGTGGTAACGCGCTTGTCTACGAATCCGGAGGTACGGGGCTCAAATCCCGGTCCCTCCTGGAAATTTCAGAGGCGCTTTTCAGTGTCTCCCAGACGCACATCCTCTACACACAGGGGTTAAAATGGGTACATGTGAGGGTCAATAGCCTATACTGTGGCTGCATGATTGTGCCATATTGCCAATATGATCTTTGTGGTCCATCGGTTACCTTGTAAATAAAACATGTCTTCAGCAGCCATCAAAATGGAGTCTTATATTGGAATATTAAGGCAATTGGTAGCTTAATGTAGACAAAACAATGTACAGAAAGCTCCACAGTTTGTAATATTTGCTATTATGTCAGTTTTATTTAAAGCTATCAAAATGACAACAAATTGAATTGTTCAGCCATTAGGGGCTGCAGAGCCCTGGATCCACTTGTTTTTGTTATTTTACAGTCTACAAATTATTAAAAATCTAAAAACATATGTTGTTCTGAATATTCCAGACTTAGAATTCCTATTATTTTAGAATTAGTAATATTATCTGTATTGTATAATTGATGATTTTCTGAGTGTGTGGGTTTGGAGCCTTGGGGCTACAGACATAGACAAAAATGGGTTTGCTTAATTGATTTTTGATTGCAGTTTGGTTATATTATATTGATGTAAATTTTAAGTCTATTTTTGCGTATAAAATTAGTTTTACTGCAATAGCCTAACAAAAAAACATTTAGTGTGAGATTTGGTGAGATCTTGCAGCCAACCAGAGACCTTTATTCTGGTCATGTGACTTGTACATAATGTGCCTATAAGGCTGCAGCAATGGTTAAGCATTCTCTCCAGACTGAAGACAAATGAAAACTGCTGCTCTTGCCCCTGTGAAGGTAACTGTTTAAAATGGCATTTTTACTATTAGCATAATTTTACATTACTACTATTTGGTAAAACATTTAACACTTTCCGAGTTTCGCAGTTAATATGTGATTATTTTGTAAAATTAATTGTTCCAAAATTATTCGTGGAGAGAATCAAACAATCGAAACCTTACAATAAAGTCCACTTTGGACCTTTTCTCTTTAAGTGTTTAAGCTTAAGGCTACTGCAACTTTGATTTATGTTTTAACTGGATTAAATTTGATTTGTCACTTGTTCATCTTTGTTGCAATTCTTGTAATTGTGTCTATTAGTGCTAAATTGTGTCTATTAGTGTTATTCGGTATCCACATATTGAATACTTGGTTGACTCTGCTAAATGCTTGTGGCAATTTTACCATGTATTCTCACTGAATGTACTACCGGTTATGAAAATATATGTTTGTTTTAACCACACTTGATCTTACGTTTTATCTTGTTCTGTCCCGAGAGGTCAGTGGTGCCGTCCTTACGTTATATATGTGCCAACAATTTTATATTTTCCCACAATACATGGTACATGAATGGAGTCCAGGAAAAATGAATGCCAAGTTGTTACTGAAAATAGAAAAAGCGGCTCCTGGGTAATAAATTTGGCCAGAAAAGGTATATTAAGACCAAACCTGATGTAAGGAATGCTTGCACAGGGTCACTGGTTTGTGATAACATGTTGGCAATCAAAATTTGATGTCCAGTATACCGTTTTCAAAATGGGACAACACTTTCTGGCCAATACCTTAATTAACCCTTTCCCTCATATAAACGTGTTTTCACGCATTTGCAAACAGAGTAGACCCAGATCAGACGGCTCCTATAGGAGCCGTCTGATCAGGGTCTGCTCTGTTTGCTAATGGAATTTGATAGATCTGTTTCTTTACTTTCTAAAATGGCTACAATGTTCCACCTTCCCTTTTTCATTATAACTGTTTTGTTCATGAGTATTTAACAGGTATTGAAATTTGAAATAAACATAGAACAGGGAAAGGGTTAAGGAAGGAGGTACTGTGACCTAATGGGATGCACAAATAGCTAGCACGAAGAGACAAAAGTTCGAAATGCCTTAGAGAAATATTAGGTTGGTCTAGATCATGGATACACCTTTTAGCTCGTCTGTTTTTCGAAGTAAAGAAAAACTTTTGTTGTTACTCCAGCGCCAGCCTTGCCGTCGTCTCAAAACTTCAACGTTGGTTATTATTTCTTTAATCACTCAAATCGTATTAACTTCACACACTTGTTCACAATCACAAGGGCTACAGTCTGACCATGGACAATGACTCTGTAATATTTCTTTACAAAATTATGCCCCTTTATTTATTTAGGAAATAAAAACAAAATGACGGTCATTTTGAAGCTCTAACCAATCATACTCTCATATTATGTGAATCCCTTGTGGCAAGGCATTTCCATCAACGTTATTTTTTACTTGTGACCTTGACTTGGAATGTTGACCTAATGTTTTAAAACTAAGAAAAACTTTAAGGTTGCTTATTGTTCTAAAACTGTTCAATCAGGTCTTGTGAAAATTCACATACTTGTTCACCATCACAAGAGCTACAACCTGACTAAGGGCCAAACCTCTTTAGGGGTCTTTCTCAAAAGTATGCCCCCTGATGGACTTGGGGACATAAAAACGTAAAATGTCTCAACAGACGAGCGTTTGCACCCCCGTGCGTGATGCTTTTGTTTTAAAACATTGTATGATAACAGTCGTTGATAGCAAATACATATTGCAATCAGTCTTGGTGTGCAGATACTTTGCAAGATGACAAATATTTGAATTACATATTGCGGGTTTAAAGTCATGTTCACTGCTTTGAATACTATAAAATGGTTTCAGACTATATCTTTTATCAGGATGGATCTGATGTAACCAAAGATGGAATGCATGTACATATAGTTTACACGAAAGCAAAAAAAAGCTTCATTTCCTGGTTTAACTTTGAGAAAACAAGGATTGAGATTGCAAGAGGGGGTGTTCTTGGGTCATTGTATTGACTTTGGTTTAGTTATTGTCTCGTTTGCATTGTCAAGGTTGCCAACGTTAAATTAAAAGAAGAGAAAAACTAGTATTAATGGCATGTTGCCATATTTCTTATTATTCCCCCATTTAAAGAAGCGGGATATACTATTTTGCAAATGTCGGTCGCTCAGTCTGTAGACTCAATTTTGTGTTTGCTTCTCCTAACCGTTTCTCATATATATAAACACGTTTTCACGCATTTGCAAACAGAGTACACCCCATTCAGACGGCATAGTAGGACAGATCCTGATCGTCTGATCTTGTTCTACTCTATTTGCAGCGGCGTATATATAAGGTACATGGCTAAAGACTTTTATGTTCTATCACGTCGAACTTTAAAATTTATATAACACAAGGGACGCAACTCATCCAGATATTTAACAGAACATGCATTTAACATGCAAATGTATCGTCCCTTGGTATTTTACGATAGACCATTAATGTGTCCGTTTTATACTGCCGTTGAACCTGTATTACTGCAGCGTCTTATCAGGATCCAAACTGTTTGACACCCTGATTGCATTTTGGTAGATACATTATTTATAGCTTGAAATTTAAAATGTAGTAGGTGAAACATTCTGTAAAAATAATTTCTCAGCATGCTAAAGGTAAATGAATGAATTGTACTAAACAAATTGACTAAAATAATAAGACACGATACTTTTCGAGTTTGGAAAAAATCAATAGTAAATGAACACAAATGAAATATTCTTTTTTACGCACACATACAAAAATCAACAAGATTTTTTTTTTCCTTTTTATATTTTGACTTGCTTACGTCAATTGCCTGTTACATTACACGTGTGCAGTATGAACATACGAATTCCTTATATCAACCCTTGACTCCATAGGCATGCCTTTCTAATGTTTTTGCAAACGGAGTAAACCCAGAGCAGACGGCTCCAATATGAGCTGCCTGGTCTGGGTCTTCTCTGTTTGTTTATATAAGATATAATAGAGAAATAATTCTACAGTTTCTGCCATGGTTAAAAATTCCTGGGTCCATGTTCTATTATAACAAATTATCTAATTAATATTCATGACATCATTATTGCTTACATTAACATTCATGGGGGATAATGGTTGACTTGGATACGGGCAGTATCATAATGATAAAAACTGTCGCTGAGGGATGCCAGATTTGGTGTGAGTATAACTAGAGTATGTAAAGCTGGGCGACCTCTACTTTTTGCATGCATATATCTACATGTATGTAGGACAATAAAGTCAACAAAGACCAGATCTTTATTTACTAAACGGTTTATACCGAATTTTAGGTAATTAACCCCCGTGAATGCTGGAAAAAGGTATTTGCAAACAGTGTAAACCCAGACCAGAAGGTTCTTAAAATAGCTGTCTGATCAGAGTCTGCGCTCATTCTCATTCAAAATTATTTTGCAAATTAGAGCCTTCCATAATGAATGGACTCGTTCGTTGAGGTATGGTGGATAATTCCACTTTGAATATTCAGCATTCAAAAGAGTAACCATTTGAATATGGGATTAACCTTCATTTACAAACAGTGTAGACCCAGATCAGAGGGCTCCTCTAGGAGCCCTCTGATCAGGGTCTGCACTGTTTGCCATTCAAAGTCCTCTAGCAAGTTTAAGTATTTCATACTGAGTGGACTGTCCAGTTAAACACTGATGGGCTATTCCACTCTGAAATGTCGGCATCGTAATTTGTTAACCCTTTCGCTGCCATTGTCGCAACTGTGATTACCTATGCAAACAGTTTGGGTCCAGATGAGACGCCGAGTAACTCGGCGTCTCATCAGGATCCAAACTGTTTGTTACTGTGACAATCGTTTTTGAAACAAAAATGAAGAAAAATAAAAACAAAAGAAGAAATTTATAGCAGACGACAATGTTTGCAGACGACAACATTTGGCAGCAAAACGGTTAAGGACAGGGTCGTGTTTTTGGAATGCTTGGAATGCGATCTCGTAATGTATCTGGCAATTGCCTCTTTTAAATCATGTACACGGTGTCAGCATGTTTTGTCCAAAACAATACTAATTTGAGATTAGCACTACTACATAATTATATCATCTTTATATCAACTCATTGAGGCCAATGTATATGTATGTAAAAAGAAAGTTTTTATTAGTCGGAACGGATTTATTCTTTTCCTTACTTTGTTTTGCAGTAGTGCTTTTTTTGAAACGTTTTGCGGTGTAATGGTTGACATATATTTCATGAGAAATAGGTTACAACCACCTTCTCTCACAGCCGTAGAAACGTGTCACATTCTTCCCTGCCATTTTCATTCTTAATATGGTGTTTGCAAATTGTCAGGTAGATAAATTATATCGTACCATGACAACGTGAATCTTTACCTCTATCTTGCTGCTTGCACGACATTAGGGGTCAACGAATGTAGTTTAACCCTTTCCCTGTTCTGTGTTTAGGCCAAATTTCAGTACCTAATAAATAATCATTGTGAAATTAGTTATAAAGAAATACGGAATGTGGAACATTGTAGACATTTTAGAAAGTAAAGAAACAGATCTATTAAATTCTTTTAGCAAACAGAGCAGACCCTGATCAGACGGCTCCTCCAGGAGCCGTCTGATCTGGGTCTACTCTGTTTGCAAATGCGTGAAAACACGTTTACATGAGGGAAAGGGTTAACATGTTCTCTGTTCTACACTTACTCAAAATGTCACCACCTACTGAATATTCATGGACACAACAGTTACAATGAAGTATGGAAGGCGAGACACTGTAACCATTTTGGAAACTAAAGAAACAGATATTTCGAATTCCATTATGGCAAACAGAGCATACTGATCAGACGGTTCTTATAGGAACCGTCTGATCTGGGTCTACTCTTATTGCAAATGCGTGTAAAGGGTTGGTATGGAGGAAAGGGTTAACCCTCTACCTCGTGAATATTCATGAAAGAAATAATTAATGTATGCATATTAATTAGCTGAATTTTACAATGTTATACATGTACATGTAATACAATTATGAATGAAGATTTTTTTTTACCAATGCACAAGCTGTGGCATCAGATCTGTACATAGTTTCATGAGCAAACAGAGCAGACCCTGATAAGACAGACGGCTCTTACAGGAACCATCTGATCTGGGTCTACTTTGTTTGCAAATGCGTATCTATGGAGTAAAGGTTAACCCATTTATTCTTGTTAGTGTCATTTGACTCGTCATAGTCTATATTTTGGGCCAACGTATTCGTCATTTATTATGATGTTTGTAAGCACATGGTGATTAATTGACGAAGAAAACAACAGTGTGTCCTAGAAACTATCTTAATTGGACCATAGCTGTTTTTATTTGTACAGTAAAACCCAGCTGAAATGACCTATATATGTATATAAGCATATGTGTCTTCAACCCATTCCCTCATAAACTAATTTTATACCCATCCCGTTTGAATAAATCTTCCAAAAAAGAGTATTTACTAGAGAAAAGGACAGTTTTAGAATAGCGAAGTTTCGAAACTATTGTGAGAAATAGAACATTTGCTCCTATGGAGCAAATGTTCTATTTCCCAAAATGGTTCAAAAAAGTTATTTCGAGGGCTTGGTGCAAAACTATTGTAACTCCTTCACTTTGTGATGGAGTTACAATAGTTTTGCATCAATCCCTCGATTTGTGCAGAGGCGTCAAATGGCATCAATATGTGGGAATGGGTTAAAGGCAGATGGTTGCAGAACGGTATAATGCAGAAAGTTCCAGAGGTAGGTCGCTAAAAGCAATGAGAAACAAATATATAAAGAGATTTTCGACCTGCAAATCCATAGATGTTTCAGGTGACATATATTGAACCAACAAACGACAAGATATAAATAGATTTCAACATGTAATCCATAGATGTTATAGGTCAAAGGTATGTTGAATCAGTAAACCACAAGAAATAAATATATTAAGAGGATTGAGATTTGCAGGTCCACCGATGTAAGTATTCAACTTCAATCCGACTTGCAAAATTACATTTTTTCGCAAAAAGGTGTGTTCTTGTTTACACAAAACCACCATCAAGCGACCACTTTAAGAATAAATATAGGTGTCTTAAAAGCAGGTGGCTGGTTTATCTTTTTCACTCATATAAAGACATTTTCACGCATTTGCAAACAGAGTAGACCTCATATCAGACGGTTCCTATAGGAGCCGTCTGACCAAGGTCAGCTTTGTTTGCTAATGAAATTATAATAGAAATAACTATACAGTATCTATATCAATACCAAAAAGTCATATGTAGATATATCCCATTACAGTAAAACCTCTCTATAACGGCCACTAAATTGTGTTAATTAGTTGGTATTTAGGGCAGGTGGCAGCTTAAAGCAATGTGAAAGTAAAACAGAACGCTCCTATAGGAGCGTTCTGTTTTACTTTCACCTTGCTTTAAGCAGTCACCTGCCTTTAACACAAAATAATTGATGTAATTTTTGCCGCTATAGAGAGGTTTTACTGTATACAGTATCTGCCAATACCAAAAGGTCCTATTATTGTAAATACATGTATATCCCATTATAAAACTTCAGCTAATACATGTATATTCATGGCGTTATTATTTCGTTCATGAATATCCAACAGGGAAAGGGTTAATACGGAACGTAATCCTGTCTGCATACTTTTTGTCCTGGATTTACCCATTACCTCATAGCCTATTTTAGATACAACCTCTTTACATTAATCTACCGAAAAGGAGCATTAATTAGAGAAAAAGGAAACTTTTAGGATTTTGTAGTTTGAAACCATTGAAACTTATAGGAGCATAATGCTCTATTTATCTCAATGTTTCAAAACTATACAATTCTCAAATTCTCCTTTTCTATAGTTAGTGCTCCTTTTCGGTAGATTTATTCACAGGGGTCTGGACCGCTTCATGGGTGTCTATTTGTACTATATAATAACAAGCGTTCCAACTAGCAGAACGGATATCCGTGTACCACGAGTACAAATATGACTGTAACTCCTACAATTCCTCCAACAACCCCTAAAGTCTTTCGGCTATTGAAAGCCAATATATTTTTCTATCAAATGAATATAATCTTATAACGGTAACTTATGAACAAGTATCAATCCAACAATGATTTTCTCAAAATTTCACGTGTTTTTTTGGTCATTGACAAACGTTCGTTCACCCCAAGTTCTTTTGAACTGAAAATCGCCAGGTTATGGCTGTGCTATAGTGAAACCGGGGTGAACGAACGTTTGTCAATGGCCCTTTGAGAAAATCATTGTTGGATTGATAATTGTGCATAAGTTACCGTCAGAAGATTATATTTATTTGATAGTAAAATATATTGGCTTTCAATAGCCGAAATAATTACAAAATTATCATTGAAATTGCAAGAGCTACATTCATATCTGTACTTGTGGTACACGGATGTCCGTTCTGCTAGTTGGAACCCTTGTTATTATATAGTACATATAGATCCCCTTAAAGCGGTCCAGACCCCTGTGGATTTATTCAAAGAGGATGGGTCTGATAATAGTCTAAGAGGGAATGAGTTCAGACTCGTAATGAGACCCTTCCTTGATGATCGCATTAGAAGGGATGTACTACATAGAAATGGCCATGTTACAGTCTGTTTGGTGATACTAACTGAATAAACATATGCGTTTTGAAAAGTAAATGACAGGACAAAGTAATTCAAAAAGCTCCAAATGACCTCGCACTTCATTAAGCTGAACCTATACATTGAACTATTTTGAATGGTCACTCAATGGTGATTTTAATCCTTTTCCTGTTCAGTATTCATTTAAGAAATGATGACACCACGAATGTTTATTAGCTGGATTTTATAATACAAAAATTTCAAGGAAAAGTGTTGCTTTGGCAAAAACTGCAGAAATGAAATATATAGCATGTTAAAGCAATCAGAAAAGCAAACATAGCAGACCCTGATCAGTCTGTTCCAACAGGAGCCATATGATCTGGGTTTACTCTTTTTGCAAATGCGTGAAAATGCGTTTATATGATGGGCATGGTTAACCCTTCTCTTGCTGAATTTTAAAATACATTTCTCCTTCTTTACCCATGTCCTGTTGTATAATTACATACATCTTCACTGTGTACAAGTATTTCGCTGTGCAATCACTGCTGTGGAGTGCACTGGTTGCACAATTAACTTGTAAATAGTGCAGACCCTGATGAGACAGCTCCTGCAGGAGCTGTCTCATCTTGGTCTTCACTATTTACAGGTGGGTATATTGACGTGAATAGCAAGCGAAGGGTTAATGTAGTGTTACAATGTATCACCTCATCCATGTGCAAATATGCAAAGTACACAAACATACAAAAACAAGAGGCTTTCTATGAAAGCATTTAAAAAACCAAATTCTTTACTAAAACATAATGGCTCTTTTCATGCAAAAGTGAAATAGCGACCTATGACCCCCATATCTCCCAGTCACTCCATGGGAACTGGTGTAAAACATGAATAACAAAACCATGACTGCCGAGGGATAAACGGTTGGATAAGTATGTATACGCGATGGCATCATATGTAATAGTGTCTCAGGTGGGCGATACAATGCCAACATTGTTTTCTTGACTTGAATAAATTAAGGAGTCAGAGCTGGAATACTGCGTTGAAGACAATGAATATTAAACATTTTTTTCAATACTATCCATAGCAGATGCGGATCCAGAATGATTTCAGATTAGAGGGGGAGGGGGTGGGGTAGATATTTTTTTGGAAGGTGGGGGGGGTTAGATTATTATGTTTGATGACATGAATATATAGTGTATTTTTAATACATGTTGAGAGCTGTGTTAAAGGCAGGAGGCTGCTTAAAGCAAGGTGAAAGTAAAACAGAACGCTCCTATGGGAGCGTTCTGTTTTACTTTCACCTTGCTTTAAGCAGACATTTGCTCTAAATACCAACTAATTAACATAATTCAGTGGTCGTTATAGAGAGGTTTACTGTATATAGATCTAAAATGTTACTAAAAAATTGTTTTGGCAAAATTAGGGGGGGGGGGGTAAGCCGGCTCCGCCCCCGCCCCCTAAATCCACGCCTGCATTGTATTTTGAGAGATCAGCATACAACTACATCCATGGGCAAATGCGTGAAAAGCTTTCGTAAATGGTTTGGATTCAGATGATATACATCGTCTAAACTGTTTGACACCATGATTGTAACTTGAAAAGAAATAGAAGAAAACAGTACGAAACTTGAAGAAGATGACATGTTTCACGGCTGTGATTTCAAGGTTAACCCTTTCCCTGTTCTATGTTTATTTCAAAGTTCAATACCGACTGAATAGTCATCGTCAATATAGTTATAATGAAATATGGAAGGTTGAACATTGTAGCCATTTTAGAAAGTAAAGAAACAGATCCATTGGTAAACAGAGCATACCCTGATCCGACGGCTCCTCTAGGAGCCGTCTGATCTGGGTCTAGTCTGTTTGCAAATGTTTGAAAATGCGTTTATATGAGGGAAAGGGTTAAAGAATGTACATGTAGTTATAATTACAAACATGTATAGTTTAACCCTTTACCTCATGAATATTCATGTTAAAAATATTGACTTTATGAATACTGTCCTTAAGAAGGACACAATTATGCAAACAATGTAGACTCAGATCAGAGGCCTCCTTAAGGAACCCTCTGATCGGGCATTCACTGTTTGCTGAACAAATCGATGTCAATGGGTTAACCTGTTCCTCCATAAATACACCTTTCTACGTCTCTTTAATAGTCACTTCTTGAAACCATTGTGATAAATAGAGCATTTGCTCCTATGGAAGCAAATGCTCTATTTATCACACTGGTTTCAATACTACACAATTTTAACACTTTCCTTTTCGCTAGTAAATGCTCCTTTTGGGTACATTCATTCAAAGAGGTTGGATAAAAAATAGTCTATGGAGGAAAGGGCTATACCAGCAAATTTGTTGTATGATGTGCCCCTTCCACATAAAAAATGGATTCGTTCCAAAAGAAGGTCTGGACGAGTTTTCACTAAATAATATGGAAATAAATGGTTCCTTAGCTGGAATGATATTATGAATAAGAGGATTTTCATCAGTGCTAAGTAGCCGTCAGATCTGGATTTACCCTGTAAGCAAAATTGTGCATGTTAACACATTCCCCCCTAGTGACGCATTTTGGCGCCTCTGTAAAAGTCACATTATGAAACCATTGTGACAAATAAAGCATTTGCTCCATAGGAGCAAATGCTTTACTTATCACAATGTTTTTGTGGTGTGAAAGTAGACTATAACTAGGTACTTTTTCACAATGGTTTCAAAACTACGCAATTCTAAAATCCTCCTTTTCGGTAGATTAATTCAAAGAGGTTGAGTCTAAATATAGTCTAGGAGGGGAAATGAGTTAAAAGACATATCTATGAAATATAGGGTGAGGGAATCTAAAGGAATCAGGGTTTGCACTGCATTGTTAACAAATTAGTTTTTAAGAAAGCATTTCTGCAAACAGCAGTCCTAAACATAAATAGTTCACATAATCACTCTTGCAACGTTTCGAAGATTTACTGCCGCATAAACCGGGGGCGCACACCTTTTCACCTTTTAAATTCAAGAGGTCTGGCTGAGTGTATGGCATGGTAGCACCAAGGAATGGTAGAATAAGCGAACAGAGCCTTCGTCATATTCTGTAATCTGAAACACCAATAATAGGCATCCCCGTAGTCTGAGGAATCTGGAATCTTACAAGAAACTATTGTTTTACACCGAAAATCACAACAGGGCTTCTGTTTAAACGATTTGCGTGTTAAAGTTTGTCGGCTTATCATCTCCGATAATCTTATCATCAAAAAGTATCTGCTTGGTATGAGTGAAGCTGGTAACGATTCGACCACGGTACGAAAGCATTCAGTCAGTAGCAACGGATGCCTTCGGAGGTTATCGCTTCAAAAACTTGCAAATTATTATCCATGTGTCGAATAAAAAGTGATTGTTAGTCCATTCTCAAAAAAACCCAACTATGCCAAGATAGTGAAGTCTCTATTTCATTAGAAGCATGTATGGTTTTAACCCTTCTCTTGCTGAATTTAAAATGCATTTCTTCTTCTTTACCCATGCCCTGTGGTATAATTACATATATATTCACTGTCTACAATTATTTCTCTATGCAATCACTGCTGTGGATTGCACTGGTTGCACAATCAATTTGTAAATAGTGCAGACCCAGATGAGACAGCTCCTGCAGGAGCTGTCTCATCTGGGTCTTCACTATTTACAGGTGGATATATTGACGTGAACAGCAAGCGATGGGTAAATTACGCAACTTGTATTTCAAAGCGTAGCCTATTGCAGTGTCATATAACTATAGAATACAGTAACACCTCTCTAAACTGGAATTCTTGTAGAGAATTTTTTTTAGATATAGTTAGACGGGTATCTGCTTTCATCCTGCATTAAGCTGCCACCTGTCTCCAAGGCGGATATCTGTACACCAAATTGTACGTCCGGTTTAGAGAGGTTTACTGTAGTTCAACCCCACATCGAATGCGTGCACGAGCGCTATGTATACAGTGTAAAACAAGATGACTTAGATTTACGTCTAACTCGTTCACCCTCGAAATCACCGAAAATTGACTCACCTGGTTCGTTGCAATGGACGAATCTATGATAACCATTACAAACAGTTTGGATCCAGATCAGACGAAAAGTAACTCGACGTATCACCTGGGTCCATGCTTATAAAACTTTTAGTTGAGTCTGAGTTCGTTCTCAAGTTTTTGATTGGTCAGATTTGAGCCTTTGGCCAATCAAAAGCTTGAGAACGAACTCAGACTCAACTAAAAAGCTTTATAAGCATGGACACAGGTCTCAAACTGTTTGATACACCAATGACCACTTACGTTTTAGAGAAGATTGAAAATCGAAGGAAAGTCAGATGAAAATGAATTGGCGCTAAAAAAGTACTTTCAGGAAAATTAACCATTTATTTACCAAATGCACTCTACTGCTGAACAATAATAGCCGTCTGACCTGGGTCCAATCTCTTTGAAAAGGCGTAGAAAGTCGTACTTATTATGGAGTAAACGGTTAAATAATAATAATAAAACCAACGTATTATACGACTGTATTTCAGCCAAATTGGTCAAATAGTTTGTGTCCGAAAATCTATTCTCCAGGTTTTCAAGAACTGTTTTAGAGAGTGCAAAACATAAAGGCTTTGAGAAAAATGCTTACTTACAGTAGTTCTAATCCCTCTAAAGCGACCATTTAACCCTTTCCCCGCATGAATAATCATGTAAGTAATACAGTAGAACCCCTCTAATGCGACCACTTAATGAATAAATATGGATGTTTTATAAGCAGGTGGTTGCTTAATGCAGGGCAAACGTAATGCAGAAAGCTCCTCTAGGAGCTTTCTGCATTACTTTTGTCCTGCATTAAGCTACCACCTGCATCTAGCACCCAGAATTATACCTCTTTTAGGTGGTCGCATTAGCGGGACTTTCACCCAGAATTATACCTCTTTTAGGTGGTCGCATTAGCGGGACTTTACGGTAACTATGTCACGAAGATTAGATTAACTTGTTACGAGCATAATAGCACATGGACACAGGATGTTTTGTCCATGGCAGAAACTGTAGAATCTCATCTATATTAAATCTTAAGAAAACAGAGCAAACCCTGATCAGACGGCTCTTATAGGAGCCGTCTGATCTAGGTATACTCTCTTTTCAAAGGCGTAGCAAGGCGTACTTATGTGGTTAAAGCTTGAAAATTGACGTCTTTTACGGTAGATTGTTACTTAAACTTCAGAATACGCAGGTCTACGCCTTTGCAAACAGTGTACACCCAGACGGCTACTATAGGAGCAGACTTATCAGATTATTCCATTTGCAAATAGAATAGACCCTGATCAGACAACTCCTACAGTATGCTCTGTTTGCACAAACGTTTTAAGTTGTGTCCAAGAAGCAAATGACGCCGGATATGGCGCGATTTCATTATCACATTTCGATACGCTGAAACAAATTGAAACCATTGTCTTGATTTAGAAAAGAAAGAAAAGGGTGGTCAACATTTATTTGCCTAATTTGCTAAGCGCTAAAACTGACACGCACAAACAAAGTAGAATCAGATCAGAGGCTTTCTAGAGAAGCCATCTTATCAGGGTCTGCACTGTTTGCTGAACTCGTCAATGTCAATGGCTTACCCCGACAAATGCTCTACTTGCTGTGCCCCTCCACATAAAAAATGGATAGGTTTTAAAGTACAGCAAACCCCCTCTACACTGGAATTCTAGTAGATAAGAATTTAGGCGGGTGGCTGCTTAATTCGGGGAAGAAAGTCACGCAGAAAGCGCCTTGAGGAGCTTTCTGCAGGACTTTCATCATGCATGTCTCAAAGACCTATACAGTAAAACCTCTCTATAACGGCCACTAAATTACATCAAATATTTTGTGTTAAAGGCAGGTGACTGTTTAAAGCAAGTTGGAAAGTAAAACAGAACGCTCCTATAGGAGCGTTCTGTTTTACTTTCACCTTGCTTTAAGCAGCCACCTGCCCTAATTACCAACTAGATAACAAAATTTAGTGGCCATTATAGAGAGGTTTTACTGTATTTATACTAAATTGAACGTTCCACTTAGAGGAGTTTACTGTATAATCTGGATGGATTATCTTTATATAACATGCTATGCGGATAAATAGGTTAACTTCTTGTTCGCTAGCGGGGAATATGTGATCATCTCGCTCTCGGGAAACACTTTTGATCCGAACGAGACGCCGAGTGACTCGGCACCCCATTAGGTTCCAAACTATTCAATACTCTGACTGTACTTTTTAAGATAATTTTTCGGAAAGTTAATTTTGAGAGCTGCAACAGACGACAATCCTATTCTGCAGACGACAATGACATAGCACGCAAAAAGTTAAAGTAAATATGAAACATGACAGGCGTGCAAGATTTTTATCAGTTCTGCGGCTACTGAAATACACATTCACATAACACTATTATTTTTCTCAATTGCAATATTATGATGGGCGGGAGAGAATATTAAGTAACTATGATGGACAAATTACTGGGGTGTGAGGTGTAATTTTGAATGATAATGTGTACAAAAAATGCTGAAAGGTTTGCCCGCCTCCTGACACTTTATTTTTGTAATATGTCATTAGCTTAAAAATGTCGTCTGCATTGTTTTCAGCTTCGTTTGTTTGAATAATTTTCGCAAGTACAGTAAAATTCTCTTAACCGGCATGACTTTCACCCTGCATTAAGCTGCCACCTGTCTCCAAGTCCGATTTTTAGACTAAATTTAACGTCTTGTTTAGAGAGATTTTACTGTATATATTTGTCGTCTGAAAATTGTATCGCATTCTACAAGTTTCATGGTTCTCTCTATGTATCCTAAGTACCCGGACATCCACTCTCATCTGACTATGGGCTGGTTAACATTGTTAACGTGAATATTCATATAAAAAATAATGACGTCAGTAATATTAACAATTTCCTTCATGTAAGCGCCTTTTCAATCAGAAAAGACCGAGATCAGACGGCTCATTTAGGAGCCGTCTGATCAGAATCTATTCTACTTGCTTATAAATTATAATAGAGATGACTCCACAGTTTCAAGTTTCAACCAATACCAAAATTCCATGCGCACAAATGCCATTATAAATCTGGTGAGCATTCCTAAAGCCACTATTTCTTAAATGGATTATCAAACAGGGAGCTAGTCAATTAGATTAAATTTGATAACGGCATACTAACACATGATATTTTAGTAATGATTGACAGAATCAGATCTACCACAATAGTTTCAAAACAAAACAACACCATTCTAACATTTTCCGTTTCTCTAGTAAATGTTCCAGTTTGGTATAGATTTATTCAAAGAAGTTGAGTCTTAAAATAGCCTGTGAGTAAATGGTTTAAAGAGTCCCCGAATCAACATTTTCTCTAACCACACATATGCTCCGTATAAATACTGGAGTATTCTAATAAAACATTATAAATACACAATAAGGCATGGTTTTCTGCACAACCCCTTCCATTGTTACGCCAAATTTCTTATGTTATAAGAACATGCATGGTTTCAGCCACTTGAAAGGGCCACGCGCAGTCCTCCCCAGATGTTGCTCGTAAAATTCTAATCAAAAGTGATGTTTATTTAACTGGCTCTTGACCTTTCGTGGTCAAGATGGAACCAGCCATTGATAAGCATGGCGCCGACCATTTTCTAAATACACTTGCCCAAGTATGTATCATAGACCATTCTAACTTTCATTTGAAGCGATGTTTCAATTAATTTGCATACAAGAGCCTTGCAAAATCATGTTTAACCCATTCCCTCATATTGACGCCTTTTGACGCCTCTGTAAAAGTCACTTTTTGAAACCATTATGATAAATAGAGCAGTTGCTCCAATGCTCTATTTATCATAATGGTTTCAAAACTTGGCAACTCTAAAATGTTCCTTTTTACTAGTAAATGCTCCTTTTCGGTAGATTTATTCAAAGAGGTTGGGTCTAAATATAACCTATTAGGTAATGGGTTAAAGCCTTAACCATACCTAAAACACACAAGTCTATGTCTACATGTTTTGCCCATGACTCTCATTATCGGTCTTTAAGACGGGTGGCAGCTTAATGCAGGATGAGAGACATCCAGCAAACTACTCCGGGGCTTTGTGCATGATATTCACAATACAGATCAAAATTTTAATATCAAGCAGTTTTAATTAAATATTAATATATTCCCTCCTAAGGATGACATTTGGCGTCTCTGAAAAGTCGTTTTGAAACAATTGTGATAAAATACAGCATTTACTCCGCTTTCAGCATTACTTTAGACCTGCTTTAAGCTGTTAACCTGAGAATCTGTTCATATTAGAAATCGGATAACTCGACCCTCTATTATCTCGAATTATTTTGTATGGTCCCTTCATGTTCGAAATATCTAAGGTCAACTATATGTACAGTAAAACATCTCTATAACGGCCACTAAATTACAGTAAAACCTCTCTATAACGGTCACTAAATAACAGTAAAACGGCCATTAAATAAAGTAAAGCCTCTCTATAACGGTCACTAAATTACATAAAATATTTTGTGTTAAAGGCAGGTGGCTGCTTTAAACAATGTGAAAGTAAAACAGAACGCTCCTATATGAGCGTTCTGTTTTACTTTCACATTGTTTTAAGCATCCATCTGCCCTAAATACCAACTAGATAACAAAAGTTAGTAGCCGTTATAGAGAGGTTTTACTGTAATTTAGTGGCCGTTATAGAGAGGTTTTACTATACAAGCTGCCGATACAATCATACCTTTTGACTGAAATCTTATTCAACCAATTTGTATAATTTTCGACCGAGTTTGAAAATTAAACTGATAATATGGTTCCCTCCCATTTGCAATTATAATTAAAAATGATAAAATACGTGGTTACACTTTTATTTGATAGAGACACCTGTTGACGCCTTTTCAAACTTAGTAAACTCAGCTATGGGTCCATGCTTATAAAACTTTTAGTTGAGTCTGAGTTAGTTCTCAAGTTTTTGATTGGTCAGATTTGAGCCTTTGGCTCACATCTGACCATTCAAAAGCTTGAGAACTCAAATCTGACCAATCAAAAGCTTGACAACGAAATCAGACTCAACTAAAAAGCTTTATAAGCATGGACCCAGATGGCTCCTGTAGGAATCGCCTGATTAGGATCTGCTCTGTTTGCTTATGGAAATATATAGATCTGATTCTACAGTTTCTGCAATAAATGGTGTGCTATTATGAAATTCATCTTGTTAATAAGTATGATGCCATTATTTCTTTAACTGTTTCTTTAATATACATGTAATCACCTTTTCACTCCTTTACGAACAGTAGCAGACAACTGAGCCGTCTGATCAGGGTCTTCTCTGTTTGTTTATGAAATTAATAATAGATCTGACCAAAATCAATACATGTATACACAGCAAACACCCTCTATATCGGTCTTGTAGACAGGTGGAGCTTTCTGCATGACTTTCACCCTGCATTAAACAGCCACCTGTATAAAAGTATCTAAATTCTCCTCTTCTAGATAATTCTGGTTTAGAGAGGTTTTACTGTATATGCCATTATAAAAACTCAGTTATTAACCCTTTCCTCCATAAATACGCCTTTCTGTAATAGTCACTTCTTGAAACCATTGTGAAAAATAGAACATTTGCTCATATAGGAGCCAATGCTCTATTTATCACAATGGTTTCAAACTACATAATTCTAAAATTTTCCTTTTCTCTAGTAAATGCTCCTTTTGGGTAGATTCATTAAAAGCGGTTGGGTCTAAAATTAGCCTATGGAGGAATGGGTTAAATAGTCATCGTGTCATTATTTCTAACTCGATTATTTAACCCTTTCCCTCATATAAACGTGTTTTCACGCATTTGCAAACAGAGTATACCCAGATCAGACGGATCCTAGAGGAGCCGTCTGATCAGAGTCTGCTCTGTTTGCTAACAGAACTTGATAGATCAGTTTCTTTGCCTTCTAAAATGTCTAGATTGTTGCACCTTCCATATTTCTTTATAACTATTTTGTTAATGAATATTCAGAATGTATTGAAATTTGGAATAAACATAGAACAGGGAAAGGGTTAAGAAGGAAAGACCTACATGCTACTGTTTAACTCATTGCCAGGTAAGCCCGTTTTAACCACAGGGGTAAGACACGTTTGAGTCAGTATATGTATATAATTTTATATACATATACTGACTCAAACGTGTCTTACCCCTGTGGTTTTATTAATAGCTTGGACCCTGATAAGACGCCTAGTCACTCGGTGACTCATCATAGAGCAACACATGAAGGTACGTACTAAACTACTAAAATCGGCATTTCTCCACCAAACCCTATGTTGTGACCATTCTTTATAATCGTCTCAAAGAGACGATTCTAAAGAATGGTCACGACATAGTGTTTGGTGGAGAAATAAAGGAGTTATTCTTGAAAACGTTTTAATTTACGCATTTTATCTGGACCTCTGTCATCAGGTTCCAAGCTGCCTGACACTCGCTCCACAGTTTCTCAAAGAATTCAGCAGACCTGAGATCGAACAGATGTATTTTTCAGTTAGAGAATGATTAAAGTCCATTTTTGAAGTGCTTCTAGACCATGGATGAATCGGGTTTTGATTTTATTAGATTACCCACTTCATTTGGGAGGCTGATCTGAGGTTTAACCCTTTCGTCTGCTGGAAAATATCGTCGGCCAAGTTGAAATTGAAATTCATTCATTTGTTTTCTTGGTTTTCCTGTCAAAATATAACAGAAACGACGACGAATTTCGATGCCAAAGATTTGGATAATTTTTTTGTCAGATTTGAGTTAAAACCGTGTACTACTTCCGGTCACCTATATTTACCAGTTTAAAAGTGGAAAGCGTTTCTACTAAGGTTCATTCTCCCCTCTGCATTCCAGCACGTATACATGTGTTTCCTTTCTTCGGCTGAAAACTTCGCTTTTAGCGCATTTAGCAAAATTGTCGTCTGCAACAAAACGCGCTCGTCATATTTCTCAAAGCATTTATGTTGTATATAATATTCGCCTACAAAATGTTAACTGTATAGAACTGAAAAACCCTGTCGTCTGAAAAACTGAAAACACACACACAATAAAAAAAATATAATAAGAAAAATATAAAAATAAAATACAATACACACTCACACACAAACAAACGCAAACAAATACAAACATGCACGAAATTTTAAATTATCTGAGGACAATTTATCCGAATATGCACTTTTTACTGAGCATGTTATCATTTAACGGGAAGGATGCAGCACTTTTAGTGGACTGATAAAGATCTACAAGCTCTGAAACTTTCGAAATCGGTCAAACAGTCTCAAGTACACGCTAAACAATTATCTAAGAGGATACCTTGCAACCTGGTCTGTAATAAAAAAAAACCTTCAGAAAGTAATGATGCTTCTTTACTTAAATGCACATCTGGTTTACTACATTAACCTTTTTGTATGCGGGAAACCAGTGTAGTGGCATTTGCGAGCAGTGTAGACCCAGATCAGAAGGTTCTGGTCATTGTATGCACCGCTTTTCATTCTAAATCCTCCTGGGAAATTTAACTTTTTATACTGAATGAACTCTACCATTAACCCATTTATGATTACCTCATAGGCTATTTTTAGATGCAACCTCTTTGTATAAAAGTATCGAAAAGGAGCATTAACTAGAGAAAAGGAAAAAAATAGAAGTTTGCAGTTTAAAACCATCGTGATAAATAGAGCATTTGCTCCTATAGGAGCAAATGCTCTATTTATCACAATGGTTTCACAAAGTGACTTTTACAGAGTCGTCAAAAGTCGTCAATATGACGGAATGGGTTAAACACCGGTGAACTGGTCCACGTTAAATATGCAGCACTCAAAAGGCTAATTATACACCGATAACCTGCCCTTGAGATGACAGACCTGCACTATATTTTCAGTAATGATATGCCACAGTTTCTTGTTTCTTAGGTGTCATATAAACTGATTACAAGTGAACCACTCTTAAGCGACCATTCATTTATTGAACACTGGAGTCATTGCATGTGGTTGCTTAATGCAGGGATAAAGTAAAGCAGAAAGCTCCAATAGGAGTATTCGGCATTACTTTCGACCTGCATTAAGCTACCACATGTCTTAAAGATCCAGAATTAAACCTTTCTACTATTGACATACTTTTACTAATCACATAGTGGCATACTTTTTACTGGTCAAATGGTGACATATTTCTTACTAGTCACATAATAACATACTTTTACTAGTCACATAGTGACATACTTTTTACTAGTCACATAGTGGCATACTTTTAACTAGTCACATAGCGGCATACTTTTTACTAGTCACATAGTGACATACTTTTACTAGTCACATAGTGACATACTTTTTACTAGTCACATAGTGACAAACGTTTTACTAGTCACATAGTGACATACGTTTTACTAGTCACATAGTGACATACGTTTTACTAGTCACGTAGTGACACACGTTTTACTAGTCGCGTAGTGACATACGTTTTACTAGTCGCATAGTGACATACGTTTTACTAGTCACATAGTGACATACGTTTTACTAGTCACGTAGTGACATACGTTTTACTAGTCACGTAGTGACACACGTTTTACTAGTCGCATAGTGACATATGTTTACTAGTCACATAGTGACATACTTTTTTACTAGTCTCATAGTGACATACTTTTTATTAGTCACATAGTGACATACTTTTTACTAGTCTCATAGTAACATACTTTTCACTAGTCACGTAGTAATATACTTTTCATTAGTTACGTAGTGACATACTGTTCACTAGTCACGTAGTAACATACTTTTTACTAGTCTCATAGTGACATACTTTTTACTAGTTACATAGTGGCATTGTCATACATTTTACTAGTCACATAATGACATACCTTTTACTAATCACATAGTGATATACTTTACTAGTTACATGATCGTTATTGTCACACATTCTTCTAGCATGAGACAAATTAGGTTAACCCTTTACCCGTTGAATATTCATGAAAGAAATAATGACATCGTGAATATTAATGAGATTAATGGTTATAATAGCATATGGACATAGGGGTGAATGGCCAGGGCAGAAACTGTAGAATGATATCTATATTAATTCATAAGCAAATAGATCAGACCCTGATCAGACGACTCCTATAGTATCTTGGTCTACCCTATTTGCAAATGCGTGAAAACAGAGGGGGCAATTTCGAGGGTCTAGATAGTCTAAAAAGTAAAAAAAAAATGATTGGGTCGAATTAGTGTTGTATATAATATAACATTAATTCGACCTAGTCATTTTGTTTTACTTTTTAGACCCTGTGCATGAAAAGGTGTTTATATGAAGGAAAGGGTTAAACCAGAATTTGTTGTAACCCCATTTTCTTTACATATAGATGTAATCATTTATACGCCGGCATAGTTAATTTTCATTATCTTTTTCGGGGCAGCAGCTGTTAGAGTAATAAGATGTTAAATATTCCACTGGGTTCCGAGCCATAACTTACTTTTATTGCTTAGTAGGCGACGGAAAACAGCCGCATGCTTGAAAAGTGTCGATATTTTGGTTTGGAAATAAGCGAGAAGGACAGGCATTTTTCCTTATCCCTTTCCCTGTTCCGTGTTTATTACAAATGTCAATACCTACAGCATTTTCATTGACACAACAGCCATAATGAAACATGGAAAGTGGAACATTGTTGCTATTTTTGAAAGCATAGAAACAGGCCTTTCAAATTACATTAGCAAACACAGCAACTGATTGCTCCTATAGGAGCCGTCTGATCTGGGTCTACTCTGTTTGAAGATGCGTGAAAACACGTTTATATGAGGGAAAGGGTTATAGAAATCTAGTACGAAAGTCGCGTGATCCGTTTTAACCCATTATCTCATAGGCTATTTTTAGATCCAACATCTTTGAATAAATCTACTGAAAGGGAGCATCTACTAGAGAAAAGGAAACGTTTAGAATTCTGTTGTTTTGAAACTATTGTGATAAATAGAACATTTGCTCTACATGTATGAACAAATGCTCTATTTATCACAATGGTTTCCAGAAGTGACTTTTGCAAAGGCGTTTATGACAACACTAGTTGTGCAGTGACAAAATGTGCCGTCAGTGTAGATCCAGACCAATTTGTTCGATGAATATAGGACTTGTTGTCTGGGTTTATGGTGTGTGTCACTTATTAGCAGCTGCGTTTTTCCCGTCCTTGATTCATATTTTGACCTGACGCAACTAGTGGTTGTTTCTGGATCTGAACAGAAACGTGTAAATGCTTTTTCACGCATTTGCAAAAATAGTAGACCCAGACCGGATCGCTCTTGTAGGAGTCGTCTGATCTGGGTCTGATCTGTTCGCTTATGGTATAGGTATGATTATGCAGTTTCCACTCATGTGAAAACATTCGTTTCATTTGATTGATTCTTTCCATGAATAATTCATCACGTGAAGAAATATTGAATAAATACTAAAAAGGGAAATTTTTAACTCTTCTCATGTTGTAAACTCATACATGTATGTCTTCTTAAATTCCGACAGCGACGCTGGGCCCTTGCTTATAAAGCTGTTTAGTTGAGTCTGAGTTTGTTCTCAATCTGTTGATTGGTCAGATTTGAGCCAAAGGCTCAAATCTGACCAATCAAAAACTTGAGAACGAGCTCAGACTTAACTAAAAAGCTTTATAAGAATGGATACTGACATTGTTGCCTAGGTCCGCAGCGTACAGACATATGAGAAAATATACAGTAGAACCTTTCTTAACCCTTACAACGCTGAATTTTCAAACGGACTATTTAAAAATTCAAACAGGTCCAATTTATGGTGAATATTTACGGATATTTTAAGAATAGTGTAACACGGTGTTCAATACTTAGCCTGTTTGCGTTTTAGAGAACAACGTGTACAGAAGAACGCCTCTAAACCGGACGTTCAATAAATATCGGTCTTGGAGACAGGTGGTAGCTTAATTCAGAGTGAAAGTCATGCAGAAAGCATGACAAACAGTCCAGACCCCGATGAGAGGGTTCTTATCTGGGTCTACATTGTTTGCAAAGGACATTAGTGACTCGTTTCCCGCACGGTGACGGTTACGTGGCCATAAAAATAGCTCTAAGTATAGGTTAGAGCTTATAAACTGCAGTCTTCGAAAATAAGACGGCCGATAACGCGAGCGAAGCGAAGCGTTTTAGGGCGTCTTATTTTCGAAGACTGCAGTTTATAAGCTCTAACCGATTTAGTGATTGCCCTACTTTTCAACAGGCTCAGTTTATAAGCCCTGCCCACGGAGCAATGAATATAAGCCCTGCCCACGGAGCAATGACAAACTTGTATATAGTCACGTGATTATGGTCCATCTAAACCCCACTCGTTTATGCAAAATACTCAGAAAACCCACCAATCAAACAAACGTCGTCTTTGTTAATATTCTCACACGTTTATGTTTTGAAAATCCTACACAGTGAAACTGACTTCGCGCCTTTTTCTTGTAAACATTGCCATATTTGGCTTTGTTACGTAATCAAATATTCCCCGTCTATGTGTAAAACTGTTTGACACAATTTTCTGGAGGCAAAATAATAATGGCTGACAACAATCTGCCGTTTGACCTGCTCTCTGGCACCGCGCTATCAGACTTATATAACGAAGATTTGTAAGCCGAGAAGACCCAGATCAGACAACTCCTATGCTGTCTAATCATGGTCTACTCGGTTTACACAGATTTAAATCTTCACCTGTTCACTGCTACCGAAACCCCATATATAAAAATAAAGCGTTTTAATATTAAACATTCATTATATTATTATCAGAATATTGAAATAAGAATAATTACTAAAGATTACAGGTTTGATTGTTTATGTTTTGTTGAACGGTTTACGGTTTCAAATACAGGTTTGCTCTTATTTCCTGGTTTATTTGCTTATTTACATAATTAGTCCTTTTTCAATATAATCCCGCTTCAACAGGTGGGGTGTTTCGTGATTTATTTGTCCATTTTCTATTGGGTCTATAATTCTGCCACTCAGTTTATTTGCCCAATTACTATTGGGTCTATAATTCTGCCTCTTTGTTGTTTGCAATTACATAGTCTTCCTCTCCACGTTTTACACACGTGAACACGTGTACTTGTGTATATTCGTTCACGTGTCGACAGCGTCATAACAGCAACTCGTTCGATTTGTCTAGTAGTGGGCGGAGTTTTGTTGCGCATGCGCACTGGAAGGTTTGTCTTCGAAAGTTTGAGTCGATTTTATAAAATTTATGAGGATTAGAGTCTGAACATTTTCAAAAATGCGGCTCGTTGATTGGATGGAAAAGTAGGGCAATCACTAATTATGGGTCGGTAAGGCAGGTGGTAGCTTAATGCAGGTCAATTGTAATGCAGAAAGCTCATAGAGGAGCTTTCTGCATTACTTTTGACCTACATTAAGCAGTCGCCTTTTTTTTTTTTTAAAGAATCCTGTATTCAATTAATGCATAGCCCCTTAAAACAGGTTCTACTATGGACCGAACAACAAACAGCTTGGATCTTGACGAGACAATGCAAGAATCAGCGTCTCATCTGGGTCCAAAGAGTTTGCAAATACTTTTCTGGTATGAAAATCACGTTCCTTAGCGGGACAATGAATAACCCTTCGCTTGCTGTTCACGTCAATAAACCTACCTGTAAATAGTGAAGACCCAGATGAGACAGCTCCTGCAGGAGCTGTCTCATCTGGGTCTGCATTATTTGCAAATTGATTGTGCAACCAGTGCACTCCAGAGCAGTGATTGCACAGCGATATACTTGTACACAGTGAAGATATGTGTAATTATACATCAGCGCATGGGTAAAAAAGGAGAAATGTGTTTTAAAATTCAGCAAGAGAAGGGTTAAAATGTACACATTCCGAATTTAATCCTTTCCCTGTTGAATATACATGTAAGAAATAATAACATCGTGAATATTCATTAGCTGATGTTTAACCCTTCGCTTGCTGAATCTTAAAATACATTTCTCCTTCTTTACCCATGCCCTGTTGTATAATTACACATATCTTCATTGTGTACAAGTATTTCGCTGTGCAATCACTGCTGTGGAGTGCACTGGTTGCACAATCAATTTGCAAATAGTGCAGACCCTGATGAGACAGCTCCTGCAGGAGCTGTCTCATCTGGGTCTTCACTATTTACAGGTAGGTATATTGATGTGAATAGCAAGCGAAGGGTTCATACATGTAATGGCATACGAGTATGTACACAGGATTTATGGTATTGTAGGTTGAAACTGTAGATTCACATCTATTTCACAAGCAAACATCGCAGACCCTGATCAGACGGAACCCTATGATCTAGATCTACACTGTTTGCAAAAGTGTGAAAAATAGTTCATGTTGGGAAAAGTTTAATGAGCTTTAAATATAGTCGTCTGTTCTGTTCTGTTCTGTCAAATACGATTTGGCTTAAACACTGGTCGTTCAACATTTTGTAGATTCTATTAATTTATTGTAATTTCAACGATGTTTTGAGCAAATCAATAGATACATAATAAAAGCAATTACCAAGGGGACATTTTCAAGCCTAATTTTTGTCGATGGTAGTGCAAGAGACCTTCAGAAGAATACAGTCATAAGAATTTGATGGTTCCCAGAAGAGATCTTTGATCATTCTCGCAAATCGTTTTACGTGGCGCTTGATGTTGGCCCAAGATTAGTTCACGAAAGTGTTAACCCTTTAACAGATGAATATTCATGCAAGAAATAATTATATCATGAAAAAAACCCACAGCTGATGTTTTATAACTGTATATAAATGCAGGATGTTTTGGCCGAAGCTGTAGAATGAGGCCTATAAACATCGCGGATCCGCCAATCTGGATATACGTCGTTTGGAAAGGCATGAAAACGGCATTTCTATGATTTTTTAGGGTTAACTCTTTTGCAGGCTAGCGGCGAAACTGTGATTACCCATGCAAACAGTTTGGATCCAGATGCGACGCCGCATAATGCGGCGTCTCATCATGGTCCAAACTGTTTGTCATCTTGACCATATTTTTGCAAAGAAAAGAGAAAGTTTATTTTACGAATTGAAGCAGACGACAATTGTTGCAGACGAAAAATTACTTAGCGTGCAAAGAGTTAAATGAATGGGTATTATCTGCTGGGGCACTAAACTATCAGAGTCAGTCTTAATTTATTCGGAAGTATCTTCCGCAATCAGGGGAACATCAAATCTGTTATGTCAACTTCGGTTTGGGTGTAGTGAAGTTTTGCTTGTGGCCAGATGATACGTTTCATTATGGAGTCATGTTGAGTCATGGAACAGTTCAGTTTGTTAACCCTTTCTCTATATTTAGTCCAAATTTCGATACCTACTGAATATTCATGGACTAACTGGTTATAATGAAATATGGAAGATGGAGCATTGTAGTCAATTTAACATTTTAAACTAGAGAAACAAATCTATCAAATTCCATTAGCAAACACAGCAGGCCCTGGTCAGACGGCTCCTCTAGGAGCCGTCTGATCTGGGTCTACTCTGTTTGCAAGTGTGTGAAAAGGGGTTTATATGAAGGAATGGGTTAAAACTTCTCATAGCTGAAAAAACAGTGTCTGCTCAATCTCTGTGCTACTGAACATTTTACCGATTTCCTGATTCGTTCAAGCCTTTGAGAAACTACTGGCCAGGTGTCAAACAGCTTGTATACTGGTGAGACACCGATATTATTTCAAGCATTTGAGAAACATCTGGTCAGGTGTCAAACAGCTTGGATACTGGTGAGATACCGAGTTACCCGCCGTCTTATCTGGATCAAAAATGTATGCAAATGTCAGCCATGTCGCACACAGCATTGGAAGGGTTAAGATTTAATTAAGAGAATCAGTGCGTTCTCAAATACTAAAATCATCATTTCTCCACCAAACCCGTTGGTGTGACCACTCTTTAGAAGCGTCTCTTCGAGACGATTCTAAAGAGTGGTCACAATATAGGGTTTGGTGGATAAATAAAGGAGTTGTTCTTGGAATTGTTTTAATTTACGCATCTTATCTGGATCAAAGCTGTATGCAAATGTCGGCCATGTCGCACACAGTATTGGAAGGGTTGAGATTTGATTAAGAAAGCCAGGGACACAAGATAAGGGTATGTACCAAAATACTAAAATCATCATTTCTCCACCAAACCTATGCTGTGACCATTCTTTAGAATCGTCTCTTCGAGACGATTCTAAAGATTGGTCACAACATTGGGTTTTGTGGAGCAATAAAGGAGGTATTCTAGGCAATGTTTTAATTTACTCATCCTATCTTATCCATTGGAGAATTGCAGTTAAATTTCTCTTTAACAACCACTTTATTCAATAAATACGCCTTTCTACGCCTTTGCAGATGCACATAGCTCCTATAGGAATAGCTCCTGATCAGACGGCTCCTATATGAGCCTTCCCTGCTTGCAAATGCATAGAAAGGCGTATTAAGGGTTAAGACTCCCGTGTCCAATCAATATAAGGCCGCTAAGGGCAGGTTTTATACACCCATATAGAGAGAAGTGCAATACAATACAATATAGCAAATTACAAACTACTCATGGGCATGAGATGGGTTATACCTAAATATCCACAATAACCTTGACTTGTTTGAATTTCTGGAATAGTCCATTTGAAAATTCAGCGTTGTAAGGGTTTAAAGACGAAGCTAAATACAACATAGTAAATGCATCATAGATACGTGAACTTCTCGAACTCGGATAACTAGAACTTTGGGATAGCTCGAAGTAACAGTTCGGTCTTTCCAAAGTTTACTGTACAGACTTGCTCTAAAATGTATCCCTACGCATATCTAGAAACGTATGTGACAGCTTAATGCAAGTCCAAAGTAATTACTTAAATCTGTGAAGTTGAACAATTGTTCAGATTAGATATCGGATAACACGAGCCTCTATCATCTCAAAGTAATTTGTATGGCCCCTTGAAGTTCGAGTTGTCAAATTTGTATATTAGTTTCTAAAGTCTCTGTAAGTCTGTATAAGAAATGTATAAATATACTAATTAGGTGTGTATTGTTTCAATGCAAATTTTGAAAAAAATCAAAACATGTCGAAAGATCAGACTAGCGACCAGTCTCACTTTCTACAACGGTATCCATGGCAACAGCATGCAATATCATGACGTCTCATCAGGATCCAAACTATTCAACCCTTCGCTTGCTATTCACGTCAATATACGTACCTGTAAATAGTGAAGACCCAGATGAGACAGCTCCTGCAGGAGCTGTCTCATCTGGGTCTGCACTATTTACAAGTTGATTGTGCAACCAGAGCACTCCACAGCAGAGATTGCACAGCGAAATACTTGTACACAATGAAGATATATGTAATTATACAACATGGCATGGGTAAAGAAGGAGAAATGTATTTTAAAATTCAGCAAGAGAAGGGTTAAAAATGTGAAACTGTCAGAAATGAAGAAATAAAATGTACCTTTGGAAATAAAACAAGTGTATGTAGACAAAAATATTTGTCATAGCATTAGTTATTAGATAATGTTTGATTAATCCGTTGTCCAATTTTCTAAAATGGCTACAATTTTCCACCTATCATATTTCATCATAACTATTATGGGTATTCACTAGGTAATAAACACGGGGCAGGGAAACGGTTAAGTCAATGAATCGATCAATTCATGCAAAAGATGTTCATTAGGGAAGGGCTTAATGGTGAAAATGTGCATTCAATCGTCAATACTGAAAATAATAGTCCTGTTGTCGAGATATTCCTTCTCTAAAAAAGATATAAAAACCTTCAACAATCCACGCGTTTCTATGAAAACAATGACCAATAATGCATGTGCAGCAGACGACAGTTTCAATCATCATGAGTCTGCATGGCCAGTGGTCTGGAACATGTACTCGCCACTGCATCGTGCTTGACAACTTGTGTACGTGCTCATTAATCACTGCCAGAATTGTAGCCTGCTTCAGTTCTTAAAATACATTAACATTTTTTTCTAACACTTCTTATAAAAAACCCAGAGTGACATAAAGTTTGGATCATGACGAGACGCCGATTTACACACAGTCTCATCTAGATCCAAATTGTCGGGAAATATTATCGCAAAAGTCGCCCATAGCGTGAATAAGGTGCTAGAACCACCCCAACCGTGCATGACATGTACAAGTACACGTGCAACGCATCACGTGTCAAGGAGACGGGCGCCGGTCGTTAGTGCATTGTTTGTTTTCAGAAGACCAGATGTTTCTCATGCGATTTTAAGTGGCTATCTCAATTTTCATGTTTTCGAACTCATCACTGGCTATTGACGCTTGTCCATCTTTCGTCGTGGTCAAATGTTGAAACAAACAATTACACATAGTATTGGTATGCAAAATACAGTAAAATCTCGCCAGTACAACCACTCAAACGACGTATATTTTTAGAACAAGTGGTAGCTTAATGCAGGATATAAGTAATGGAGAAAGCTCCCATGGGAGTTTTCTGCATTACTTTTGTCCTGCATTAAGCAACCACCTGCATTTACAGACTCTTATGTTAACCCATTACCTCATGGGCTATTTTTAAACCCATCCTCTTTCAATAAATCTACCGAAAAAGAGCATTAACTGGAGAAAAGAAATAAAAAGAATTATGGTGTTCTGAAACTATTGTGATAAATAGAGCATTTGCTCCTTAGGAGCAAATGCTCTATCTATCACAATGGTTTCAAAAAGTGACTTTAACAGAGGCGTAGAAAGGCGTATTTACGGAGGAAAGCGTTAATGAATTACATGTATGTGGTCGTGTTGGCGATACTTTACTGTAACTTATATTGACTTGCGTATACAGCAAAACCTCACTAATCGGAACACGCAAGACATATGGTAGCTTAATGCAAAATGAAAGTCGTGCAGAAAAGCACCCTTGTGATTTTCGCTATGCATTAATCAGCCACGTGCCTTAAAAGTTCTCAGTTCTTATTTACTACAAAGTCAAGGTCGAATTAGCGAGGGCTTATTATATTTAAATATGCACATAAAACATGTTGTTTACTGTGTATTTCATTCTACGAATGTAAAATAACACCATAGCTCCTTCATTTAATGTGACCATTAGCCCCAGAAGCAAAATTCTATCATATTAAAGTTTTATTAATTTGCATACAGTAGAACCTGTCTTAACCCTTTCCCTCATATAAACGTGTTTTCACGCATTTGCAAACAGAGTAGACCCAGATCAGACGATTCTTGGACTTTGAAAGATCTGATTCTTTACTTTCTAAAATGGCTACAATGTTCCACCTTCCATAATTCATTATAACTATTCTGTCCATGAATATTCAGTAGGTATTGAAATTTGAAATAAACATAGAACAGGGAAGGGGTTAAGCGATCATCAAAAAGAGATCTAATGATGGGTCTGTAAGGCACGTGGTAGCTTAATGCAGGTCAAAAGTAATGCAGAAAGCTCCTATAGGAGCTTTCTGCATTACTTTTGACCTGCATTAAGTAACAATCTGCTTTTTATGTCTTATGTGTTCAATAAATTAATGGCCGCTTAGGACAGGTTCTACTGTACATATAGCCTTGTAAGACATCATTTTCTTCTAAGGTCTGAGAAATTTGTGATTACAATTTCTAATAACATAGACATAAGAAAAATGTGCTTTCACGTCACATATAAAACTGGCACAGATCATATTTGTTATGTTTCTCAGACTCTAAGAATTTTGTGATTGTTTTTGTGCTTTTCATCTGAGAACAATGTTATCAGGGTTTTCAGCTGAGAAAAAAATATGACTACATTCTTCTCATGTTTATCATAAATTTCTCATATATGAGAAGCATATGATCTTGGAAAACTGAGGTTCTACCTAGTCTCTTATAATTTATATAGTGGTCGGATTAAAAAAAATGGACACTGTGACACATATAACATATTACAATCGGAAACACTCGTCTTATTCCGGCAGCTGTGGCTCAGTCGACACCCGAGGGGTTACGATCCAAGGCACGCCATTCCTGAATGTTAAATATTAATGTTAACGAATGGCGAAACAAATTTCATGTACTTTGAAGAACGTTGATCATAGACAAAAAAAATCAATAACAGAGGTCATTTAGTACTCAAACTGTCCAACCTTTTAACTATTTCACTACTGAGTTTAGTTGCCTGCAAAATATCTCGACTGCTTTTAGTTTCCTTTTAAATTGTTGTTCCTATTTGTGTCAAAAACATAATCATAATGTCAAACGGTTTGGATGTTGATGAGATGCCGAGTTACTCGGCGTCTCATCTGGATTCAAAATGTGCGTGTATGTAATCACAGACTCGCCGTAGGTAGTGAAAGGGTTATAATCACTGTTCGAAGGTAGTACAGTAAAACATCTCTAAACCGAAAGTTCAGTTTAGTATAAGCATCGGTCTTCGGGGACAGGTGGTAGCTTAATACAGGGTGAAAGTCATGCAGAAAGCTCCTCTAGGAGCTTTCTGCATGACTTTCACCCTGTATTAAGCAGCCAATTGCCTAAAAGTATCTAAATTCTTCTCAACTAGAATTCCGGTTTAGAGCGGTTTTATTGTAGATAGTAACACTTAATTGCGTTAATTTTCATTGCAAATAACAAACCGAAACAAAGCCTTTGTAAGAACGGTATGTATGAATAGCTGTAAAATGCTAATTTCCACACAAAACTATCTTCACTGAACGTCAGTGTTATAGAATAAAACTCCTGCTGGAATCTGTGATTAATTTCCACGTGATGAAAAAATAAGGTCTGTTCAAATTTGGACTCAGTGCAGTTTTGACTACTATAATTCGTTCAAACTATTGAGAAACTATCAGTCGAGACTCAAACAGTTTGGATCCTGATGAGATGCCGAGTTACTCGGCGTCTCATCTGGACCCAAGCTGTTTGCGAAAGCGAGTACGTTCGCGAGTAGCGGCATAAAGGTTAATTTCCCCGCCTGCCAAAGAATGTTTGTTTCATACACATAGTATTCCTGAAACAATATGTTAATGATAGTCCTGATGTGGTTTTGCAGGAATCTGCGAGAAAATTCGAGCGAGGTTCTCGCCCTGTATGAAAAATACGGTATACTCCAGTGGTTGAGTTTATCCAAGTACACGGTCCGAAAGTTAGTACGGCAAGAACTATCATAAGTCCAATTTTACGACTACCATACTATACTAGCATAGCCGAAATTGCTGCATTGTCTATTACGAAACAATGTAAGCTTGACTCCATAGAGTGGTTCTCGTGAATGATTCGCCTAAGTTCTTCTTCAACAGGTGTTTGCAGGTTACGTAACCCTTTACTCAATATAAACGCCTTTAACCAAATTTCTCCTCGAATATCCATGTTAGAACTACAGTGCTCCCTCCCTACAACGGCTCTCTCAATAACGATTCCCTCCTTACAACAACGCATGTCACTGTTTCCGAAACAACAAGGCTCCAGAAACAACCTTTTTCCATCATATTTTCTTTATGCCTCCATCAAACCCTATGTTGTGACCACTCTTTAGAATCGTCACTTTGTGACGATTCTAAAGAGTGGTCACAACATAGGGTTTGATTGAGGCATAACGGTTTTAGTTCTCGAAATACACCTTATCTGGGGATCTACAAATAAGCTAATTGTGTTTGATTTTCCCTCCCTATAACAACTCCCTCTGAACAACACATACAATCTTCGTATCCCAAAGGGTGTCGTTGTAGAGAGGGAGCACTGTAATGACATCATTGATAACAATTAGATTACTCTTTATACATGTTATAGCACATGGACACAGGAATATTTGGACAAGGCAGACGCAATTTATCATATAACTTATGTATTATACTGTAGGCCTGTTCTGTTTACTTGAATTCGGATAACTTGAACTTCAGCATAACTCAAAGTAAACATTCAGTTATTCGAAAGTTTATAGTACAGAATTGTTCTAAAATGTATCACTACGCATATCTAGAAACACACATGACAGCTTAATACAGGTCGAAAGTAATGGTGAAAGCTCCTGCAGGAGCATTCAACATTATTTTAGAAATGCATTAAGCTTTGAACTATAGGAATTACTCAGATTAGAAGTCGGATGACTCGAACCTCTGTAACCTCGAAGTAATTTGGATGTTCCATTGAAGTTCGAGATATCGAATCTCAATCGTATATAGATCTGGTTCTACGGATTTTACCAAGACTAAAATAAATTCCCTTCTTTGTGTGCCACGTAATGCAAAACAATTAACCCCATTGCTCCCACGATCCCACATATGGGACGTAGGCAAACAGTGTAGACTCTGATCAGGCGCCGCATAATGCGGCGTCTGATCAGAGTCTACACTGTTTGCTGAAAGGAAATTCAATATAAAACAAAACAAAAATGAACATTTAGACCAGACATCCCTTAGATAAAAAATGGACTAATCCAATATGTAAACATGGAAGAATCCACTGGGCGCAAATGGGTTAACCATTTCCTTCATATAAACGCGTTTTCCTATAGAAGCCGTCTGATCAAGGTTTACTCTGTTTTGCCAATCGAATTTGGTAGATCTGTTTCTTTAGGTTTTAGAATGATAAAACCGTTCCACACACACATTTTATCGTAACTATTTTGTCCATGAATATTCAGTAGGTACTGAAAGTTTGAATAAACATAGAACAGGGAAAGGGATAAGGCAATTCATTTTAATGTTATTATTCTTTCATGAATAATCATGCAAAAAGGTAAGGCGCTGTTTGAATCTGATTCGGTGATTGACTAGTTTAACTATTAACCTCATGACTACTGATAAAACAATCCATTCCTTCATGAATAATGATATTCATTAACTGGAATTTATAGTGGCCAACGAACAATAACGTTTTTGCCATTTCAGAAACTGCATGGGGCGCCTGAACAGGGTATGTTCGGAAAAGGAAACCCTTAACCTGATATAACACACATTTTCACGCCTTTACACACAATGCAGACACGAGTCTGTTTTGTTTGCTTATTGCACGATATAGATGAGATTCTACTGTTTCTGTCAAGGTAATTAAAACATTAATGTTTGCTTTTTTATACCATTATAAAACTTCAACCAAGCTAATAAATTAATATTTATGATGTTCTTACTTCTGACGTGAATATTGGCAAGGTATAAGTCTAAATAAAAAAAAGAATTCTAGCACATGTATTTCTATTCTTCATGAGTCAGCATATTCACCTCTTGCAAAAATGTTTATTTTACTGTACCCTTTTTTGGATTCCAAACATTTTTTAAGAACTCGTTATCAGTCCAAGGATCATGGAATATGTCATGGAGTTTTGATGAAACTGTGGATTGTTTTTTGTTTGTGCTATTTCAGTTGTGAAATTTAGATATGACAAAACCTTTCTCACGATAGCCGCGACCCGACTCGCATTTGCAAACAGCTTGGGTCCAGATGAGAGGCCGAGTAACTCTGCATCCTGGAGTACCTCGGCGTCTCATCAGGATCCAAGCTGTTTGACATACTGCCAATAGTTTCTAAAATGATTTAACGAATAGGACACAAGTGAAAATTTGAGCAAATCAAGAGATTGAGTAGACAGTATTTTCTTCAGCTTTAGAAGGGTCAAATTATTAACCCTTCGCTTGTTATTCACGTCAGTATACCTACCTGTAAATAGTGAAGACCCAGATGAAACAGCTCCTGCATGAGCTGTCTCATCAGGGTCTGCAATATTTACAAGTTGATTGTGCAACAGGTGCTCCCCACAGCAGTGATTGCACAGCGAAATACTTGTACACAGTGAAGATATATGTAAATATACAACAAGGCATGGGTAAAGAAGGGAAATGTATTTTAAAATTCAGCAAGAGAAGGGTTAAGACACGATTCTATACGAAAGCAAAAAAGACTACGTACGCCCTCTCCTCTAGACTGCCTAAAGTGCTTAATACTCTTTGAGCAACAAAATCATTCATTTTGATAAGAATCAAGTATAAACAGAATCCTTCTGTCGACAGAAAAGGACGTCGGCTGTTCTTTTCAACGTTAACTGTATCTCCAAATTATACCCATTCGTCTAACTCTCCTTTTTCGACGCCATTGCCGTCGATGGAGGTTTGAGCCAAACCCGGCTCTGTATTGGACGGCGTTTTATTGTTCCTTTAAAAAGCGATGTAAACACAAAATGGTGTTTGCATCCAGACGCCTAAATGACACGGAGATGTGTTTTCTCAGTGCGTGCTATATGAATCATTATTCACGTTTAATAAAGGCGTTTTGTACAACGAATGAATCAATCTTTCAAAGTCATACAAGAGAATATTGTATATACAGTTATTAGAAACATGTCCTTTTGTCAAAAATTATGAAATCAAAATGAAATGCGATACTAAATAGGACTGGCAAGGTAAGATAAAACATAATCAAATCTTTATCAAACTTCACAATGAACCATGGGAAAGGGCTACACTTGGAATAATATAGAACTTGTACGAACATACTATTGCGAAGAAAGTTGCGTTTTCAAAGAGGAAGTAGGACTGCCAGAAAGACAAGAAAACCAACAACAAACCTGCCAGTGGTATAACCATTATAATTCTATAATTATTCTCGATGTCTATAAAACGGACATTGGCAAACAAACGAATGCTATTATCAAACGGCTCCTATAGGAGTAGTCTGATCTGGATCTACTCTGTTTACAAAGGCGTAGGCATGCGTAGTTATGGAGTAAGACAGGAGTAAGACATGTGTAAGACAGGACGACAGTTTAATGGATATATAAAAATGGCGTAGAGGAAATACTTTCAAAGTGGAACGGCCCATAACTCTGTTTAATCTGATTTAAGCCATTGTTCTTCAATCATATACAAACATTCAGCACTGTAGACCAAACTATTTCCTTGTTCATATTCCATTATAAAAATTCGTCTACTTAATATGTATGATTTCAATAATTCTTACATGAATATTTATGAGCTGAAGGGTTAACAGTTGACGTACGCCGTACTCACACGAACTCCGCTTACCCTTTTATATGTAACACGTTAACTGGTAGCTATAAAAGAATAATTGCTGATAGTACAAACATTCAAAGTCAAATTAACCCTTTCAGTGCTGGAAACTAATCACCAATGCACTTTGTAAACAGTGTAGACCCAGATGAGAAGGGCCCTATAGTATAGAACGAAGACAGAGTTAATATTTCGCAAACCAAGTACATGTAAATATCTTATGAAAAAGAATCAAAAATTCCTATCACAGAATTTGTTAAATAAAAGAGAGACCACATCAGAGTGCCAATAACAGTAATACGGAAGTGTAGCTCACTGTCGCATTAGGATTCAAACTGTTTGACATTTGCTCATAAGTTTCTCAAAAGCTTTTGTGATGGACCTTGTTCAATAGCTTCTCAAAAGCTTGATCGAATAGGAAGTATATGTAGTCAAAATTGCAACAGACTTAGCACTTGAGCAACATTTCTTTACCACTGTAAGGGTTCAACATTCAACAGTGTCTTCATCAAGATCTAATTCTGGTTATCTATGTTGTTTATCACTGAATAGAGGTCAAAAGATCGAAGTATATCTAAGACGAACCATCAAATGGAGGTGTTTCCTTGGATGTTTAACGTTCCGTGAAGTTTAGATTATTATACCTACATCAGATATTTTTGTAACTGAATATAGAATATCAACCACAAACCTCAGACCGGTGACTGGCTTTTTCTAGTACACGTATACATGTACCTCTCCAGCATCTTATTTTAGACATTTCGAACCAATATATAAGAATGGCTCGTAATTAACCACATACAGTAGAACCCCTCTAATGCGACCACTTAATGAATAAACATGGGTGTCTTTATAAGCAGGTGGTTGCTTAATGCAGGTCAAAAGTAATGCAGAAAGCTCCTCTAGGAGCTTTCTGCTTTACTTTTGTTCTGCATTAAGTTACCACCCGCATCTAGCACCCAGCATTATACCTCTTTTAGGTGGTCGCATTAGCGGGGTTTTACTGTACTTGACAAATATATAAGAACGGCTCGTAATTAACCATATACTTGACAGAGATCCCATTAAAGAGATAGTCTCTACTTGCAACGTGTTTTAAAACTCCCTAACAATTACATAAATCATTTGTTTATATGCTGAACATAAGTATATCACCGGAAAACGAGTCAAATAAACGCCGAAGAAGACACACCTTCCATGTATATGATATCGAACCTTTCTATTCCGCAAATGTATTAGTACTTATTCCGCTCGCGTTTTAGTTTTGTTAACTATTCTCTTGCTGAATTTTAAAATACATTTCTCCTTCTTTACCCATGTCCTGTTGTATAATTATATATATCTTCACTGTGTACAAGTATTTGCTGTACAACCACTGCTGTGGAGTGCACTGGTTGCACAATCAACTTGTAAATAGTGCAGACCCTGATGAGACAGCTCCTGCAGGAGCTGTCTCATCTGGGTCTTCACTATTTACAGGTAGGTATATTGACGTGAATAGCAAGCGAAGGGTTAACTGTTCGACCAAGGCCGATAATTTTTTGTTGTAGAACAAAAACTGTAAATATCGATGAAAACGGTTTATTTTGTATCAAAGGGGCATAGGTTCAAATTGACCATCTTCATAATAGTGATTGAATATAACAAGTACAAAGTTTTATGATATTGTTGAAAATATGCGTTCATTGTAGGGACTTACTCTTTAACGATTTCCCTTTTCTATTTTTATTCCAATTTCGATACCTGCTAAATATTCATGGACAAAATTGTAATAATGAAATATGAAATGTGGAACACTGTAGCCATTTTAGAAACTAAAACAAAACATTAACAAATAGAGCAGACCATAGGAGCCGTCTGATCTCGGTTTATTCTGTTTGCAGATGTGTGAAAAGGCGGCTATATGAAGGAAAGGTTATAAACGCTACGGTGGACAGAACGCACCTAGGTACGACAGCTCCTGTAGGAGTTGTCTGAGCAGGGTCTGTTCTATTTACTACATGAAATAATATAATTACAGTTGAACTTCGATATCTCGAACTTCAAGGGACTATATAAATTAGTTCGAGATTACAGAAGTTCGAGTTATCGGATTTGTAATCTGGACACTTTCTCCAGTTTATAGTTTAATGCAGGTCTACAGTAATGCTGAAAGCTCCTACAGGAGCTTTCAGCATTACTGTAGAACTGCATTAAGCTGTGAAATGTTTTTCAAAATATGCGTAGTGATACATTATAGTTTCTGTATTGTAAGATTTTAGAAGGACCGAACTTGTAGTTCGAGTTATCCAGAAGTTCGAGTTATCCGAGTTCGAGATATCGAAGTTCAACTGTATGTCATGGCTAAACATGCTTATATCATGGCTAAACATTCTTGTACCCATATACCATTTTATAAATGGTATCTATGGTATGATTATTTATTGCATGTATAAGGGAAAGGGTTAATGCTAGCATAACATTACAAAGGAACCTGTCTTAACCCTGTCCCTGTTCTAGATTTAGGACAAATTTTAATACCTACTGAATATTCATTAACAAAATAGTTATAAAGAAATATGGAAGGTGGAACATTGTAGATATTTTAGAAAGCAAAGAAACAGTTCTATCAAATTATATTAGCAAACACAGTAGACCCTGATCAGACGGCTCCTCTAGGAGCCGTCTGATCTGGGTCTACTCTGTTTGCAAATGCGTGAAAACACGTTTGTATGAGGGAAAGGGTTAAGCGGCATTTCATTTATTGAACATATTAGTCTTTAAAAGCAGGTAGTTGCTTAATGCAGGGCAAAAGTAGACCACGTTTTGATGGCTGCTTCAGACAAGTTCTACTGTAAACTGACTGTTTTATGATGATACACAAACACAGATACTTGAGAACGAATTCAGATTCAGACTCAGACTCAGATGTTTTATAACCTACGACCAAGGTAGCATGGACTAAGTACGATTTCACAAAGTAAGACACACATTATACCACTGCAATTCTATACTTCTTTTTTATTTAGGTGGCAATAAACAAAGTATGTGTGGCATTGTTAACGCTTCACTTTATAAGTACGTTTTTAACCCTTTCCCTCATAGGCTAATTAAACCCAACCTCTTTGAATAAATCTACCGAAAAGTAGCATTTACTAGCAAAGAGGAAACTTTCAGAAGTGTGTAGTTTGGAAACATATGGAGCAAATGTTCTATTTAATGACAATGGTTTCAAAAAGTGATTTTTACAGAGGCATAGAGAGGCCTGTTTATGGAGGAAAGGGTTAAGATGAGACGCCGAGTCACTCAATGTCTCATCTGGATCCAAGTTGTTTGTAAATACGATTCAGGTCGCGGATTGCTGGATAAGGTTTAATTGCCGTCCAATCTCGAAATCTCTGAAAAACAAACTAGCAACGCAGTCAATCAGAAAAGTGTCATAGAAATTCTATAGCTCAAAGAAATGCACCCTACTGAAGCAAAACACGCAACAAATTGTGTGTGTTTGTTAATGAAAATAAACAGTCACCTATGCTACACCTTTCAAACGAGGCGTTTTATAATTAGTGTTGAAAGATACTCCCACCCCACCCTATCATTGAGATACAGTATAACCTGCCTTAAGCGGCCATTCTTTTATTGAACGCATGATTCTTGAAAAGCACGTGGTTGCTTAATGCATGACACAAGCTTTCTGCATTACTTTTGATCTACATTAATTAAGTTAACACCTGCCTTACAGACCCATAATTAGACCTCTTTTCAGGGACGCTTAAAAAGGTTCTACTCTAGATCGATTAACACAATTAGCATGCCACTAGCATCAGAACTGCCCCTATCTTGGATGACTTGGTTTACGTTGGACTTTTATTCTAGCATCTAACCGATCTTGTCCTGAATTCAAAGAGGCTTTGCTGGTACAGATTTCTCACACCAAATTGTAGTATCTTAGTAACTACATGTACAGTAGAACATGTCTTAAGCGGTGATTCATTTATTGAACATATACGTCTTAAAAAGCAGGTGGTTGCTTAATGCAGGATAAACATAATGCAGAAAGGGGTTTTCTGCATTACTTGTGATTTGCATTTAACTACCACATACCTTACAGACCTTTTTGATGGACGCTTATTACTCGTAGTGCAATGAAAACGGTAAGCATGCACCAGAGCCTCCCTATCTCAAATAGGTATTTATTCCTAGTATCTACTCGATATTGTCCTGAATTCAAAGAGGCTTGCTGGTTCACTTTTCCCACATCAAACTATAGTATATTAACTATCTTAATTCCGCATGAGGCAATGACCTTCTTGTTTATTATTGCAGAGTAGTCCTATCTAATTCTTTCGTTATTTTGGTACATACACAATAGGTAATACATGTGCTAAAATGTTAATTGCATGCCTACACTTAGAATATGAATTGGTAATTAAATGCGATAATGTTTACGTTTCATTCAAGTTGCTTTATTGGTGTATATGTCTATTACTATTAATGAGAACAGGAAGAACGAAAGATGTCTCCAAGTGTTGCTATTGCAGAATTACAGATAAACGCGCGTGCCCAAATTCTAAAATCATCATTTCTCCACCAAATCCTATACTGTGACCATTCTTTAGAACCGTCTCGATGAGACGATTCTAAAAGGTGGTCATGGTATAGGGTTTGGTGCAGAAAAAGAGCCATTGTTTAAAATCACGCGTCTTATCTGGACCTCTAGACTATTGTTTTAGATAAATTGTAGATTATTCTATGCTCGCTTGTCACATTCGATGTATCTTCATATTAGTATAACTCTTTAGCAAAGTTCGTTGCACTTGCTTGTAATGAAAACACAGTAATTCAATAAGGTAAAACGGTTTGGACAAAACAATAAGACACAAAACAAGTTGAAATATTAGCTATCATTAAGTGACATACGTGATTATTGTGTTGATTAAAAAATCAAATCCAGATTCTGGCTTACCTTACCATGCTCGTTAGCGCTAAGTCACGTAGATTCAGATTCTGAAGTAATTTTGTTGCGCAAGTTTTCGAAAATATAAGAAAAGTATATCCTTAACCGTTTACTCCATAAATACGCCTTTCTGCGCCTTTGCAAACAGAGTAGACCCAGATCAGACGCCCCCTGTAGGAGCCGTCTGATCAGGGTCTGCTCTGTTTGCTTATGATATAATATTGATATTATTCTACAGTTTCTGCCATTGCCAAAAATAAAGGTGTTAATGTGATATTATAACAAATGAATCTAATTAATATGCATGACGTCATTATTTCTTACAGGATTATCCATGGAGTAAAGGGTTAAACCACCAACCTGCCTTCCACGAGTTCTTGCCGGATGTAATACAATATGAACACGTCTTATTGACCGGATGTCTTAATTATGAGGTTATTACGCAGTGTCGAGTCCCGTTCTGAAATGTATTGGACGAGTACACAGTCGGGAAAAGCTATATTGGACGAGGCTGAAATCCATATTAGACTCGCCACGGATCCAATATGAGCTAATGCGGAATAACTTGTCAGTTATCGTCCGCAACCAACTGTTTGAATAAGAATTGTAGATAAATATGCAGATAATAAATACTTTTTTTTTTAATTTAAAACTGAACAGATTTTAAATAATAAATATATGCAGTTTTTATTAAAACAGCTTATACAGGGTGGTTCATAATATATGTTACACTGTCAAACATCCAATGGTTGATGACTCTTAAATGACGTCAAGGTTTTCCAGATTAAAAGTGATGGAGAAGACTACATTACTTTAAAATGAGGTATAATATACAGTCAAGTTGAGTCTTTTTTTGCACTACATTACTTTGAAAGTGTAATATACATCAAGAAAAGCTCTGTATTATAAATAAATAAGTAATTAAACTTGGAAAATTGATGCATAAAATACATTATATGAAGATGTAAACAATGCTAGAATTGTGCAAAATCCGGCTTCTCACGTACTATACAAATTATCTTCATTTTCGCTCTTAAAACCAATATATGTACACGCATTGACAAAAGATCACTAGCTAGCTGATTAGAGTAGCAAGCAGTTGTGTAAATAAAGTGGTCATTATACACTGTTGGTCCCGTATTGTCGCCTCGTCCAATATAGCTTTTCAAGATTGTCTATCCTCATAACACTGGACTGTCACGTGATGCAAATGCTTCGCAGCTATTGGTTTACATTTATGAAGTGTATAATATTTTTTATATATATTATTCCCTCATGTATACTCTTTTTAACGCTCTTGTAGAATCCCTCTGATCAGGGTACGCTTTGTTTGCTTATGGAGTTATATAGATCTGATCGTACAGGTTTTGCCAGTGCAAAGGATTTCAATGACAATTTCAGATTGTAAAAACAAGTTAAAGAATAGTCACGAAGTGACCAATTCACCTATTAATGACCATTAGGAAAAGGCCTAAGAGAGTAACATACTTACAACGATTCCAATGTACTGCAAGTACTAAATATCTGTTATACATTACACGCTGAGAAGGGGGTGTTAAGTATTACCAAATAAAACAAAACCAAAACCTAACTAACACATTCACAAACACCTACGTCCCATGATGTTTGGTGTGTGGGGAAGGGTGTAAGTACTCCGAACAAACAAGGAAAACATACCCGTGACAGGTAAACAACGTTAGGTGTACTGTTGGTGCAATGAAGAAGAACAACCCCAGGTCAATCCCCAGGTCAATATTCTCCGTAGGACATCTATCAGGACATTAACCCTTCTCTTGCTGAATTTTAAAATACATTTCTCCTTCTTTACCCATGCCCTGTTGTATTATTACATATATCTTCATTGTGTACAAGTATTTCGCTGTGCAATCACTGCTGTGGAGTGCACTGGTTGCACAATCAACTTGTAAATAGTGCAGACCCTGATGAGACAGCTCCTGCAGGAGCTGTCTCATCTGGGTCTTCACTATTTACAGGTAGGTATATTGACGTGAATAGCAAGCGAAGGGTTAACTCTGTTCCTGTTCTATGTTTATCCCAAATTTCAATACCTGAACATTCATGGACATAACAGTGTTAATGAAATATGGAAGGTGGAATATTGTAGCACTTTTGGAAAGGAAATAAATACGTATTTCAAATTCCATTAGCAAATTAGCAAACAGAACAGACCCTGATTAGACGGCTCCTGTAGAAGTATCGACCTGGGACCCGTTTTACTAAAGATAGTACGGCCAACATTATCGTAAGTCTTAATTAAACGACATTGCTACTACTCGGACAGACGAAATTATTCACATGCTAGAGTGCAGTACTTAAAACTTACTTCTTACGATTCAAATTATCGAAGTTCGAACATATGACGTCCAGTCGTGATCGTCGTACGATATATTTAGTCATAATATCTTTAGTAAAACCGGGCCTGTGGGAAGTGATTTTGTATGGAAGTACCTTCTACTCGTTACACCAATAGTCTGGAAACGGGCAAGGAAAGAGACTGGTATACATTCCCACAGTGAACGAGAAAGGTATGAACGGAAAACAGAATAATGTTTGTTTTTATTGATTTGAAATAAAATAAAATCTGTCTATAGCGACCATTTAACACTTTCCCTCATTTACAAATAGAGTTGACCCAGAACAGACAGCTCCTATAGGAGCCGTCTGATCAGGGCCTGCTCTGTTTGCCAGTGGAATTTGATATATATGTTTCTTTACTTTCTAAAGCAGCTACACTGTTCCACCTTCGGTATTTTGTCCATGAATATTCAGTAGGTATTGACTTTTCAAATACTCATAGAACAGGGAAAGGCTTAATAAAACAAACACAGAGATCTTCAGGGACAGTTGGTTGCCTCAAACAGAACGAAAGGTATGCTATTAAGTTCCTTTGGGAGCTTTCTTTATCACTTTGTTCTGCATTAAGCTACCACCTGCCTTAATGATCCGGAAACAGAATTCACGACCAACGCTATAGAGAGGTTCTACGGGAAATGAACTGTTGTAGAAAAAAGCTATGACAAAACAAAACAAAACCAAACAAAACAAAAAAACCAAGTCACAAGTAAGTGGTACAGTATAAATGGACCTGCTTATTTGATCGTACAACAACAACTTGCAAGCATATCATTATATCTGCCAACAGTCGGGCGATTAGACAGGGGAAAAGGTGTGTTACACTTATCCAGTTTTGTAGCACGTAAACATTTTTTCTTCTCCATTACAGTGAAAACCTAAGTCGACCACTTTGTCAATAATACAGGTGTCTTTAACCCTTTCCCTGTTCAATATTCATGTAAGAAATTATTACATCATGAATATTCATTAGCTGTATATTTATAATGTAACATTTCCCAAGCATTTTTTAGCTTTGACAAAAACTGTAGAATCACATCTATATTATGTCAAAAGCAAACACAGCAGAACCTAAGAAGACTTTAGACACTACTTTTGACCTGCATTAAACTGCCACCTGCCCTTGAGACACATAGTTAAACCTCTTACTTGGCCGTTACAGTCAGGTTCTACTGTACTACAAAAAGGGATTTTTGAATTACAGAAAACCTCTCTATAACGGCCACTAAATTACATCAAGTATTTCGTGTTAAAGGCAGGTGGATGCTTAAAGCAAGGTGAAAGTAAAACAGAACGCTCCTATAGGAGCGTTCTGTTTTACTTTCACCCTGCTTGAAGCAAGCACCTGCCCAAAATACCAACTAATTAACATAATTTAGTGGTCGTTATAGAGAGGTTTTACTGTATTTTTTTGTTAGATCTGAACTACAACTTGTTCATAGTAATTGCGACAGAGAGCGGTTACTGTACACAACAGTACACCCTGTCTTAGCGGCCATCAACCAGAGGTCGACCTATGGGCATTTAACCCTTTCCCTGTTCTGTGTTGATTCCAAATTTCAATACCTACTGAATATTCATGGGCAAAATAGTTATAATGAAATAAGGAAGGTTGGATATTGTAGCCATTTTGGAAACTAAAGAACCATATATACCAAATTCCTTTAACAAACAGAGCAGACTCTGATCAGATGGCTCCTCTAGGAGCCGTCTGATCTGGGTTTACTCTGTTTGCAAATGCGTAATGTGACAGCACGTTTGTATGAGGGTGGTACCTCGATGCAGGTCAACTATGATAGAGAAAGCTTGGAATTTCTGCTTTACTTTTGTCCTGCATTAAGCAACCACATGACCTGCTTTTCACGACTCCTATGTTCAATAAATGAATGGCCGCTAAACCCTTTCCCTTTTGTAAGCGTATTTTGACACATCTGCAAACAGAGTAGACCCAGATCAGATGGCTCCTTATAGGAGCTGTCTGATCAAGGTCTTCCCTGTTTGCTTATGGTGTAATATAGATCTGATTCTACAGCTTCTGCCTGCATGAGGCGAAATGTGCTGTGTTCATATACCATTATAAAAAATAATCTTAATGATATTCATGACGTCATTATTTCCTACATGGATATTCATCAGGGAAAGGGTTAAGACAGGCTCTACTGTGTACTCGTATCTAACAGGTGACTGAGGGCATACTCTCATGCTTGAAGATGAATTCCTTACTATTGTTTATACGAAAAATACTTGAAATCTAGATAACTCGGGCCAGGTGGTCTATAGTCCTAATCAGTACGTAGATAAACAACATCTCTGACAATAAATATTAAATATCAGCACAAAAAAAGTGTGTCTATGAGAAATCTCGAAAGAACACGCTTGTATCGGTTCCATTAGTTTTCTGTTTAACTATAGAGATAAAACTGTCATGACGCAATCGCCTAATTTTGAAACAATATGTTGCCTGTTTCAGTCTATGCAAACAAGTCGGTTTATTGCTCATTCTTATGTCTTTAGCATGCAATACACCACATCTGAATGCATTCCCTCATAGGATAGTTTTAGACCCAGTCCCTTTCAATACATGCACTGAAAATGGTCATTTTAAAGTTTATTAGAGAAACTGCAAATTTTATAATGGTGTACTATTGAAACAATTGTGATAAAAACAGCATAAGGTTCGCTCCTTCGCAGCAAATGCTCTATTTATCACAATGGTTTCAAAACATCACTTTTACAGAGACATCAAAAGGCGCCAATATCAAGGAATGGGTGAAAGGCCGACAACGGAGTTTGATGTTAAATTACTCAATAAATCATTTTCATTAAACGAATAAGTATACTCAAACATTACCATTTTATACCACTTTAAACTTGATTTCAAAATGTAAGGCTTCATAAATAGCAATAGAGTGAAAATTCGATTATACGAACACACAAATTCGTACCGTTAGTGATCTTTAACATAGGTGACAGCTTAATGCATGGTGAAAGACATGCAGAAAGCTCCTCTAGGAGCTTTCTGCATGACTTTCACCCTGCATTAAGCAGCCACCTGCCCACAAAGACATAAATTCTTCATTAATTTACTAAAATTTCGTAGTATCGAGGATTTGCTGTATTTGCCCCTTTAACTTACGTCTCGAACAAAACTTCAAGGATGGGAATGTCTGGTAGGAAATTAGCTTATGACCTATATAGTCGAATGCGGGTTCCAGAAGATTTTCCCGCGTTTGAATTTATAGCTGAGACAACAATAAATTATCATAAAACCTTAAACTTTGTAGCAGAATTGCTTGTGGTAGTAGTAATGTTTTAATGTGCTCGAGGAATTTCAAAACCGATACTTGGCTTTAAAAGTTTTCCAAACGGTTTGTAGCCAAATAAAGATTAGGTCTCATCAAGGTCCGGGCTATTGAAATTTTCTCGTGTGTTTAAAAAACAAAAATGAATATAGTCAAATCTCGCTAAAGTAATTAACAACATATGAGTCTGAACAAGCAGGTGGCTGCTTCATGTAGGGCAAAAGTACATGTAATGCAGAATACTCCTAAAGGAGCTTTCTGAATAACTTGTGTCCTGTATTTTAATAATCAAGAATTACACTAATCTTTTGTTGTAGATTAGTCGGAGAGGGGATACGTTTATTTACACTGTTGGTCGTTTAGGGTGGGGATGGAATAACTGTGAGGTTGGGCGCCCATAAACCGGTTTAACCCCCCCCCCCCCTCAAGTGACTTTTGTCACTGGCCGTTCCAAGGCGGTACTTCAATCTCCCCCTATTGTATGTTTGTTTTGTCTTTGTGCGTCTCTTGAAGTTTTTATAGTTACATTATGTATATTTGCTGTTTCCTTGTGTTGCTGTTCGGGCGACTGTTAGTTCTGTATGTGGTGTTTCCTACATGACTCTTTTTTGTACTTTTACTATATAAAGGTTGCAGATGACGGTAACTGAAGTAACCAAGATTTAACCCATTCCCTCATAGGCTATTTTAGATCCCCACTCTTTGATTGAATCTACCGAAAAGGAGCATTTACTAAAGAAAGGGAAATTTTTAGAATTGTTTAGTTTTAAAACCATTGTGATAAATAGAGCATTTACTCCTCTATTTATCACAATGGTTTCAGAAAGTGACTTTTACAGAGGCGTCAAACGGAAGTCAATATGAGGGAATGGGTAGACCCTTATAAGCCTGTAAAATTACTGTTGTCCAAAAAATTGTATTTCACTTTTATTGAAAATCACTATGAGAGTGTCTAACAGTCTTTAGTTACTCGGCGTACCCCGATCCAGACTGTTTGCAAAAATGATCACTAATTCGCCGCATAAATTGTAGTTCTGCCAATTTTGCACTCAGCCCTCTATATGTTGGCTGGTGATATTGAGTCCGTGTATCCCTTCCAGCAACCGAATGTCAACTCCATGATGAAACAGCGCGTCAGACGACGGGCTGGAATTGTTGGAAATAAAAGAAGATAAAAAGACACACGTAGTTGAGCTTGATTATTGAAAGTGTAAATTCTGTCGTCACGTGATATAATCAATGCGCGTGTTAACTTTCTTTATGCCTACATACAGGGCTAGATAACGACCATTAATTAGTTATAATGGCACATTAACACATTTTTGGCCATTGCAACAGCTTCAAAACCACCAGACACTCGAAGAGGTCCCCCAAAGCCAATTCTGTATTTAGCCTTTCTGAATAGATGAGGCATTCCCAAGGCAATTCACTCATTCAAATTGTCAGACCTGCTCTATATTCGTCGTTTGCTGTCTAGCGTGCCTTGAAGATTCATGTGTGTCGGCCTATTCATATTGAGTTTTCTGATGGTGAATTCCACACATGCTCATTGGTTTTGTGTTCAGTGTTCTACCAAGGAGTTTGCATAGGAATTCCAAATCGAATGTCTGGCTTCGTTATTAAAAAACTTCGGAGATTGAGTCTGAGTTAATTCTCAAACATTTTGCTTGAGTCTGAGATCATTCTAAAGCATCTGGGTCCATGCTTATAAAACTTTTATTTGAGTCTGAGTTCGTTCTCAAGATTTTGATTGGTCAGATTTGAGCCTTCGGCTCAAATCTGACCAATCAAAAGCTTGAGAACTCAAATCTGACCAATCAAAAGCTTGAGAACGAACACAGACTCAACTAAAAAACTTTATAAGCGTGAACCTTGATTCGTCAGACTCTGAGCTTGCTTGAGAATGATCACAGACCCAGACTCGGAAGTTTTCGAATCTCGGACCCTGTAGATTGGTCAGATTTTGAGTAAATTCAATTTGACAAATCAGACGTTTAAGACTGAACTCAGAATAAGGCTCCGGTGTTTCACAGCGTTTGAGCCTGAATTCGTCTCTCTAATGAGGAAAATAATGTCCAAGTTTCATACTTATACAAGTTGATAGAAACCACCATGTTGTCTGGTTCCAGACCGCAATTCAAGATACGTAATGTCAGGGCAGGTAAAAACCGGTCACAACCCGTCGTGCGTGTTTTAGTCCGTAGCTTTTTTGGAGACCACGACCGTTACGTTTTTCTCAAAACGTTGGGAGGGAGTGGCAAAAGCAGTGAGAGAGTACGTCACTCGCACGGTTGCGCAAGGTGTAAGTACATGACCCGCACGTCACGCCTGGACGTGAGCGATTGCGTGCACCGTACGTTGCACACGTGGTAAGTCAGTTGTACGCGATTACAACGTGCTTACAAAGTATAATTACGATCTCCGTGTGATTGCCACTTTTTTTATTGTGCTGAGGCCGTACTTACACGTGCTGCTCACATACGGTTTCCTTACTCTCTCACATGTTGTAAGTGCGTGCAAGTGCGATGAACGTGAGTTTTTCCGCCCGTTGTCGGGGAAGGGGTATATAAAGGACGACCCTCCGAGGTTTTCCGGAAGTCCCAGCTGCTGCTCCCTCAAGATCCCACCATCCCAGACTCTGAGTACTGATGTGACAAGTGCAGCTTCAAGTGGCAGCGCATGAGTACGTCGTGGTATTACTTGCCTTGCTACGGGAGAGGGAGAGACAATAGGGACGCCGACGCAGGAGATCGCAGGTTCGTCCATGGATCGAGAGGAGGAGGCTTTCGGGCAGTACGAAACGATGTTCCAAGAGCTAGACCGTGAATCGAGGGAGGACCATGTCGGATACATCCGAATGGACCCCGAGCTCCTGCTCCGATTGAGTGACCCCTTCTACTGTTTCCTCTTATAAGGTATCTTAGAGACGAAATGTTGGTCCGTCGGCTCGGCTTTTATATATACTGCAGAAATCAGTGGGTACAACGTTGTATCTGCGGAGCACGTGATTACTCGGTACGGTCCACGTGAGTTCTGCGCGCCTATTTGACAGCATAATTGGGGAAGTGCCGAATAAGCAAAGACCACGTACTTATCACGCACGTAGCACACACGCGCTAAGAGCGCCGTCCGTACAGCAAGTGACCGTGGGAAAAATGTAAAAGACTCACGGAGTCAGTGTGTTGTACGCTCGTTGGTGTAGAAGGCACGCACGTTACATGTACTGGGGTGAATCCGAAGCCCGAACATGGCCCGAACATTCGGGCCCGAACGCAGCCCGAATGCAGCGGCGTATCTGCGTGCTTCCCAATCCGTACGGAGGCGGTACGCACCACGTACGGATCCCCAAATTTTGCCCACGTGTTTTTGCAAGTAGACAGCACGCACTTGCAAGTACGGCGAGTTGGGACCACAGCTTAATCCATATCAGACTAGCGATCATTGGCTTGTAAAACTTGTATTTGGCACGGAAGTTGACGAAGTTCTTACATATTCGGTTTAATGATTATAGCAGAGTCAATTCGAATACGTGTGTTTTGCAACTACAGTAAAATCCCCACTAAACCGGAATTCTAGTAGAGAGAAAAAATTAGGTACACTTGGACATGCTTACTGAAGTGTGGGTGTCATGCAGAAAGCTCCTAGATGATATTTCTTAGTGACTTTCACCCTGCATTAAGCTGCGACATGTCCCCCTTGTTCTATGTCCATGAATACTGATCAGATACTGAGATTTGGACTACAGTAAAACCTCTCTGTAACAGCCACTAAATAACATCAAGTATTTTGTGTTAAAGGCAGGCGGTTGCTTAAAGCAATGTGAAAGTAAAACAGAATGTTCCTATAGGAGCGTTCTGTTTTACTTTCACCTTGCTTTAAGCGACCACCTGTCCAAAATACCAAATAATTAACACAAATTAGTGGCCGTTATAGAGAGGTCTTAATGTATATATAGTACAGGGTTCAGGAGACCTCTGATCAGCCAGCGTGTGCACTATCTGATTCTTTATATTTATTCCAAAGTCACATCGGCAAAAATAACTCTTGCAGAAAATAAGATTCAATCAAAATACATAGTTGGGGCGAGATAACCATACAATTATACATGATGAAGGCAGACACGGGAGTTTGATGTTGAAAAATTCCTCAATAAATTATAGTCACGAAACGAAAATAAACAAGCTATAACAATGTTATAACCACTTTAAATGTGATATAAAATGCAAGATTTTATCATTATCTACATATTAACTCATTTCATCCTAGACTATTTTCAGACCCAATCTCTTTGAATTAATCTACCGAAAAGGAGCATTAACTGTAGAAAATGAGAATTTTAGAATTGTGTATTTTTGAAACCATTGTGATAAATAGAGTATCTGTTCTTATGGAGCTGGAGCAAATACTCTATTTATCACAATGGTTTCAAAACATGACTTTTGCAGAGGTGTGAAGAGGTGTCAATATGAGGGAATGAGTTAAAAGCAGATGGTTGCAAAATGAATTGTTACAGAATAGAATTGCGTAGTTTTGAAACCATTGTGATAGATAGAGCGATGGCGTCAGTAGGAGAGAATGAGTAATAACTTGACTCTTTCATTTTTGTCTCAGCAAAACGTTCAATGGCGCGAAACTCTGGCGGGAAACTAGCCCATGCCCTATATAATCATTCGCGAGTTTCCCACCATATTTATTCCACTCTTCAGTGTCTGGTCCAGACAAAAATGGAAGAGGCAGACACGTATATTGTTGCAAAACCTTATATTTCATTCGGATTCAATAAAGGAGACCGTTGTGATAAATGCTCTATTTATCACAGTAATGTCAAAAAGTTACAGAGGTGTCAATATTGAATGGGTTAACTTGAATTAACAGTTTACTTCCTATATTACAGTAGACTCAGATAAAACGACTTCTATGATCAGACGGATTCTATAGGAAAATCCGATCAGGGTCTGTTCTGTTTACTTATGAAATAATATATATGTGACTCTACATGTTCAGTTCTGTAATGTATCATTGTGGAAATTCAGCTAAATTATGTTCACGATGTCATCATGTCTTTACATGAATGTTCATGGAGTAAAGAGTTAATGAGGAATGTTGTATAGGCACACATCAACTTTACGCTACGGAATTAGATAAGAATGTGCCTCTCTGCAGACACAGATACAGTAGAACCCCTCTAATGCGACCACTTAATGAACAAACATGGGAGTCTTTATGAGTAGGTGACTGCTTAATGCAGGACAAAAGTAATGCAGAAAGCTCCTCTAGGAGCTTTCTGCATTACTTTTGTCCTGCATTAAGCTACCACCTACCGGTACCACCCAGAATCATACCTCTTTTAAGTGGTCGCATTAGAGGGATTTTACTGTATGATCAATTTGCAGATTGCACGCTCGATACACGAGGCAGTGATCCCTCGCTAATCCGAACACGCAAATATGAAACAGTTTCGGTCGTGTAACCCTTTACCCCATAAACACGCATTTCTACGCATTTACAAACAGAGTAGACCCAGCTCAGACGGCTCCGATATGGGCCTTTTGATGAGGGTCTACACTGTTTGCTTATGGAATGATAATGGTCTGATTCAACAGTTTCTGCCTTGACAAATTATGTTTAAAAAGGCATTCTAAAATATCTACTTAATACTCATGATCGCATCATTTCCTACATAAATATTACTGGAGTAAAGGGTTATGAAAGGTGGCGACTTAATGCATGATGTAAGCTATGCAGAAAGCTCCTAGTGCAGCTCCTAGAGGAGCTTTCTGCATGACTTTCATCATGCGTTTATCAGGCACCTATACCTGAAAAGTTATCAACTTTTCTTTAACAAAACTTCCGATTTGTAGAGGGTATGATGTACTCCATTAGTCTGAGGCATACTTGTCGGTTGCAAAAAGTATTGTTTATATTTTATCAAACCTTTCTTTTTGTTCAATTTATACTGAAAGAAACTTACTAGGATATCAAAATGTATTATCCTTATAAGACAATGGTTTACCCGGCGTAGCATCTGGATCCAAACTGTTTGCAAAGGTAACCAGGCCATAAACATTAGCGTTTAAGGGTTTTAATATCTACAAATTTACATTCATCAGTTGTATAAAAATGTGGGGATTTCTTATTAATGCTCTAAATTATTTTCAGATTTTCATGTGCGCACACGCCCGCATTTCGATGATCACATCGTGTGTAACATGCATTCCCCCTTCTAGATATCCCTTAAGCGTCTATCAGTATCGTCTGTTTAAATCTTCCACGTCTGTTCTAACTGGCATTATTCTATGACATATGAACTGTCCAATTATATGTCAGACTTTTGGGGAATTTAATTTGATTCCAAAGTGTATGTTTCTGGTTTGAAAATGTATGAAGAAGTCGGGTAAGCATTGGTAACACGTTAAACTCGTTCACCGCTGATGTTGCCGAAAAGCAACGCACATGGCTTGATGCCAATATGTGCTCACCTTTGCAAACAGTTTGGATCCAGATGAGACGCCGATTAAATCGGCGTCTCATCAGGATCCAAACTGTTTCACAACACCACTTACGTTGTATAGAAGAAATTGAAGGAAACTCCACCCTGAAACTGAAAGCAGACGACATTGTTCGCAGACAAATTTATTTAAGCGCTAAAAGAGTTGAGTGTTTCTTGTATAGATAGCAACTATGAAACCAAGTCAAGGCCACGTAAATTAGCTACCGATGCACATTCATGATCTGTTCGGAGTTACTAGCAATACACGTTACTCAATTGAGCCTGTTTGCGTTCCAAAAGCCAACGTGTACAGTAGACCCCTTCTAAACCGGACGTTAAAATTACATTGTAGTATGAATATCGGTCTTGGAAACATGTGGCAGCATGGTGCACGGTGAAATTCACACAGAAAGGTTCTCTATGAGCTTTCTGCATGACTTTCACCCTGCATTAAGCAGCGACCTGCCTAAAAGTTTCTTAATTCTTCTCTACTAGATATCCGGTTAAGAGGGGGTTTACTGTACATATAGCTCAATGTGTAGCCTGCTTGCTCTCCAGAAAGAAACATAATATTATGATAACAGTGTAGACCCTGATTATATGCCCAGTTTCAATATGGCGGTAAATCTGGATAGCTACTGTTTGCAAAGATCGTGCAACGTGAACATAAGATAATTTTCTGGGCAGGTGGCTGCTTAACCCATTACCTCATAGGCTATTTTAGATACAACCTCTTTGAATAAATCTACCGAAAAGGAGCATTAACTAGAGAAAAGGAAAATTTTAGAATTTTGTAGTTTGAAACCATTGTGATAAATAGAGCATTTGCTCCTATAGGAGCAAATGCTCTATTTATCACAATGGTTCCACAAAGTGACTACTACAGAGTCGTCTAAAGTCGTCAATATGAGGGAATGGGTTAATGCAGGATGAATGTCATACTGAAAGCTCTTCTTTGAGCTATCTGTTCTATTTCAGTTTCTGCCATGGCTAAACATTCTTGTGTCCATGTGCTATTATACAATAAATCTAGTTAATTAATATTCATGACGTCATTATTTCTTACATGAATATTCATGGAGTAAAGGGTTAAGGGACACTGGAAACAAATGGGCTAAGCTGTCACTTGCATTCCAGACCTGTAACGCTATTTATCCGTGTGTTGGATTAGTGGGGTATTACTGTAATCTGACTGACTAATAAAAGTATTAGCGTTCATTTCTGAAATTCTTAGAAACGCCCACGATTTCCCGTTGAGATTTATCAGGGAAATGTAACAGGAACATATATCACTTAAAAAAAGAATAAAAAAAAGACAAACGCCAAGAAAAAGAAAAACAGATAACAACGGGGATTTCAGCTTTGTGCATTAACCTTTTACTCCATCGTACTCTTGTGAGAATTAACTCTTGCCCTCATACAAACGCCCTTTCATGCCTTTGCAAACAGAGTAGACCCAGATCAGACGGCTCCTTACAGGAACCGTCTGATCAGGGTCTGCTCTGTTTGCTTTTGAAACGATATAGATCTGATTCTACAGTTTTCTTCAATGCAAAACATTCCATTGAAAAGTTTACAGAATAACAATTCTGCTAATAAATATTCATGATGTTATTATTTCTTACATGAATATTGAACAGGGAAAGGGTTAATGTATACATGAATATTAAGTATTGTAAAATGTATAATTGCGAATGAAATGTTTTGGCTCTTGTGAAGACTATAGAACCAGATCTATTCCACAAGTAAACAAACCATACCCTGATTATACGGCGCCTGTGGGAGTCGTATTGTCTGGGCTTCCCTGTTTGCGTTAAATGGTTTATTTATGGAGTAAAGGGTTATGGAATTATTATAGGCTTTCATATCATATTTTATGAAACCGGAAAACTCACATTCAGTAAATGGGATGTATTTAAATATTTCTAATGACAAACATCGGTTATTTTTATGATATTCTGATAAGGTAATGATGAGCGTAAGTTCAATGATATAAAATTATACAGGCGATTCTTTTTTTTACAATAATAATTATAAAAGTTATAATGAATCAATTAAAGTCTTATTTAAAACCTCTATATAACGGTCACTTAATTATATCAAGTAGTTTGTGTTAAAGACAGGTGGCTGCTCAAAGCAAGGTGATAGGAGCGTTCTGTTTTAATTTCACCTTGCTTTAAGCAGCCATCTGCCCTAAATACCAACTATTTAACACAATTTAGTGGCCGTTATAGAGGGGTTTTACTGTAGTTTATAAAACTTCATTGTGAGGCAAACAACACATACTCTGATCATAAGGGAGATTTCTGAAAATGTTTAGCTTGAGACACATCTCTTCTTCGAATTTGTTTTTATACGCCCGTTTGAAAAAACGGGACGTATTATGGAATGGCACTGTCTGTCCGTCTGGTTGTCTGGTTGTCTGGTTGTCTGTCCGTCTGTAACGTCTCTAACTAAAGTTCCGCTTGGTGGATCCTTCTCAAATTTAGCCACAATGTTTATCTAGACATGCTACAGTAGCCTGCCAAGTCCCGGATTGTTTATCCAAGGTCAAGGTCACACAAATGGACTTAGAATTTGCGTTTAGCAAAAATGTTAACCGGTCTGTCTGTCTGTAACATCTCTAACTCAAGTTCCGCTTGGTGGATCCTTCCCAAATTTAACCAAAATGTTTATCTAGACATGCTACAGTAGCCTGCCAAGTCCCGGCTCATTTTTCAAAGGTTAAGGTCGCTTAATTGGACTTAGAAGTTGCGTTTAGCATTTGCGTTAAGCAAAAATGTTAACCTCAATTTATGTGGAACAAGTCCACTTATTTACATAACACTTTGTGATAAAGCTTTGAAACTTAGAACACTTGTTCACCGTCACAACCTTCACCTGTAGGCAAGAGTAAATAACTCTGTCAAGCATTTTGACTGAATTATGCCCCTTTTTAACTTAGAATTGTTGGTTAAGGCTTTGTTAAAGTCCATTTATTTACATAACCCTTTGAGATAAAGCTTTTAAACTTAGAACACTTGTTCACCGTCACAACCTTCACCTTTAGGCAAGAGAAAATAACTCTGTCAAGCATTTTGACCGAATTATGCCGCTTTTTAACTTAGAATTTTTGGTAAGGCTTTGTTAAAGTCCATTTATTTACATAACCCTTTGAGATAAAGCTTTTAAAATTGGAACACTTGTTCACCATCACAATCTTAACCTCTAGACAAGAGTACATAACTCTTTCAAGCATTTTGACAGAATCATTCCCCTTTTTAACTTAGAATTTATGGTTAAGGCTTTGTTAAAGTCCATTTATTTACATAACCCTTTGAGATAAAGCTTTTAACCTTGGACCACTTGTTCACCATCACAAGCTTTACCTGTAGGCAAAAGTACATAACTCTGTCCAACATTTTGACAGAATTATGCCCCCTTTTAACTTAGAAATTTTGGTTAAAGTTTTGGTTAAAGTCCACTTATTTAAATAACCCTTTTAGATTAAGCTTTTAAACTAGGAACACTTGCTCACCATCACAAGCTTCACCTGTAGGCAAGAGTACATAACGCTGTCTAACATTTTGACATAATTATGACGCTTTTTACCTTGGAATTTTTGGTTAAGGTTTTGATTAAACCACTTATTTACATAATCCTTTCAGATAAAGCTTTCAAACTTGAAACATTTGTTCACCACCACAAGCTTCATCTTAAGCATTTAGACACAATTATGGCACTTTTTAATTTAGAATTTTTGGTTAAGGTTTTTTGTTAAAGTATGCCTATTTACAACCTTGAAACTTGGTCGCAAAATTGGACTTAGAGTTTGAATTTAGCAAATACGTTAACCCCAGTTTATGTTGAACAAAACCTCGACGGGCGTATATTGTGCCCACTGGCACTCTTGTTTTAAAATGGGATCTGATACCTGTTTCCCATTCATAAATCAGTTGTGCTACATATTTTGGTTAAACTGTACCACTGTAATGCCTGGTTTAGTCAGTGAATGTCCGCTGATTGCAACTTTAAGCAGATTTGCATTAACCCTTTAACCGCCAAATGTCGTAAAAATGCACCGTGACAAAAAGTGCAGTCCCAGATCAGACGCCGGCTTTTCAAGGCGGCTTCTGATTAGGGACTTCACTTCTTGTCTCAAACTCTATTTCTATATACATGTATGTGCTTTATTCTTTTGAAATTTGCATTTATTTATCTCATTCCTTATTTTATCATGTGATTTAACAAAACTGGATTGCAGACGACAATTAGAAATTTGGCGCCGAAAAGGTTAAACATTATAGACGTCGAGTAATTCGGAATAGTATCAGGATTCATATTGTCTGTCACTTGTCTATTTGCTACGAAAAGATTAAAGTAGCAGACGAGATATTTGAGAGAAACGGTCTTTTTTATTGCAGGATGAAGGTCAAAGTGCGATACTTTTCCTTATCTAACAGGGCTATTTATATCATCTCTTTCTTGTAACTCTTTTGAAATGCTAGCAGCGAATTTTCGTGATTATCTTTGCAATATTTTGAATTCAGATGAGACACTGAGTAACTCAGCGTTTCATCAGGATCCAAACTGTTTGACACATAATTTGACCCAGGTGTTTGTGAAATGAAATTGGAAAATGAATTTATGTAACGTGACAATATTTGCAGACGACAACCATTAACCTATTCCTTCATATTGACGCCTATGTTAGTCACTTTTTGAAACCATTGTGATAAATAGAACATTAAATTTTATCGATGTTAGCAAATGCTATTTTTATCACAATGGTTTCAAAACTACATAATTCTATACTTTTCCTTCCTTTTCTCTAATAAATGCTCCTTTTCCGTAGATTTATTTAAAGAGTTTGGATCTAAAAATAGCCTATGCGGGAATGGGTTAACCGTGCGAAGAGATAAACACAAAGATCGTGGGTGGGAGTTCCACATATCAATATGTAGAGTTACATGTTGTTGTTAACCATCCATTAATTTTTAAATTATCAATTTGATAATAAGGAATCGGTTTACACGGGCTTTGATTTTTTTCTGGGAAACCTACAGCGATATCTTTATTCATAGAAAGCCAGAACGAAGTCGCCTCTTTAATATTTATAAGACACTACTGGTGAAATTGTGAGAATCATTCGGAAGATTTTTGGTTGAGATTTGACGCCAAGCTATTAGATTCTACATTGTTTGACAATCATTTTCCTTTTTACAGGAACTTTTTTTATAATCGTGTAAGAACATAAACTTGTTCTACCATGGCCAAAACTGTACAATATGACATAGAATACATAGCAGATCCTAGACAGGACGGCAAAATACTTTATTTTTCCGCAAATAGTTCCATTTTCATAATGCTTGGTATATTCGTTTCTCTTTCCGACAAAAATGCAAAACAAGTTTCAAATATTTTGGTTACTTTATCCAAAAATGTTTTGCTGGAAAAACTTGCTGTCTTGCTGGAAACCACCAGTAATCGATACTTTCCCTGGTGAAAATAATTGAAAGTGTCGATTTTATGTCCAAAAATGGTTTAAATGCAGCAGAACCTGTCTTAAGTGACGTCATATTGATTGGACACAGGAATCTTAAAAAGCAGGGCGTTGTCTAATGCAGGGCAAAAGTAATGCATTGTATGTTATAGGATTTTCTGCATTACGTTTGTCCTGCATTAAGCTGCCACCTGACTTACAGATCCTTACTTAGACCCCTTTTAATGACCGCTTAAGACAGGTTCTACTTACACTACGAGTAGCGAACAAGTCGCAATGCTGACAAAATGCTGGCAATAGCTCATGTGTAGCCATTTTAAAGCTAACTGAGCGCATAATTAGTTCTCATAAAAATATAATGCGACTTTAACTCTTTCACTGCCACGCATTATTATTTGCACCTAGCAACCACATTGTACTTAATACGTTTACTGTCACGTGTTGTCATTTGCACCTACCAACTACATTGTACTTAATACGCTTACCGCCCGTGTTGTCATTTACACCTAGCAACCACATTGTAGTTAATACGTTTACTGCCCGTGTTGTCATTTACACCTAGCAACCACATTGTACTTAATACGTTTACTGTCACGTGTTGTCATTTGCACCTAGCAACTACATTGTACTTAATACGCTTACCGCCCGTGTTGTCATTTACACCTAGCAACCACATTGTAGTTAATACGTTTACTGCCCGTGTTGTCATTTACACCTAGCAACCACATTGTACTTAATACGTTTACTGTCACGTGTTGTCATTTGCACCTAGCTACTACATTGTACTTAATACGCTTACCGCCCGTGTTGTCATTTACACCTAGCAACCACATTGTAGTTAATACGTTTACTGCCCGTGTTGTCATTTACACCTAGCAACCACATTGTACTTAATATGTTTACTGTCACGTGTTGTCATTTGCACCAAGCAACCTCATTGTACTTATTTCATTCAGTGTCACGTGTTGTCATATGCACCTAGCAACTACATTGTACTTATTACATTCAGTGCCATGCGTTGTCATTTGCACCTAGCAACCACATTGTACTTAATACGTTTACTGCCCGTGTTGTCATTTGCATCCAACAACCACATTATACTTATTACGTTTACTGCCACGTATTGTCATTTGCACCTACCAACTACATTGTACTTAATACGTTTACTGCCCGTGTTGTCATTTGCACCTAGCAACAACATTGTACATAATACGTTTACTGCCACGTATTGTCAGTTACACCTAGCAACAACACTGTACTTAATACGTTTACTGTCACATATTGTCATTTGTACCTAGCAACCACATTGTACTTAATACGTTTACTGCCCGTGTTGTCATTTGAACCTAGCAACTACATTGTACTTAATACGTTTACTGTCACGTATTGTCATTTGAACCTAGCAACTACATTGTACTTAATACGTTTACTGCCCGTGTTGTCATTTGTACCTAGCAACCCCATTGTACTTAATACGTTTACCGCCCGTGTTGTCATTTGCACCTAGCAACACCATTGTACTTAATACGTTTACTGTCACGTGTTATCATTTGCACCTAGTAACTACATTGTACTTAATACGTCTACCGCCCGTGTTGTCATTTGCACCTAGCAACACCATTGTACTTAATACGTTTACTGCCACGTGTTCTCATTTGCACCTAGCAACCCCACTGTACTTAATACGTTTACTGCCCGTGTTGTCATTTGCACCTAGAAACCACATTGTACTTAATACGTTTTTGTCACGTATTGTCATTTGCACCTAGCAACCCCATTGTACTTAATACGTTTTTGTCACGTATTGTCATTTGCACCTAATAACCACATTGTACTTAATACGTTTAATATCACGTGTTATCATTTGTACATGGCAAACGACATTGTACTTAATACGTTTACTGTCACGTGTTATCATTTGCACCTAGCAACTACGTTGTACTTAATACGTTTACCGCCCGTGTTGTCATTTGTACCTGGCAACCACATTGTACTTAATGCGTTTACTGCCACGTATTGTCATTTGCACCTAAGGACCATTTTGTACTTATTTAATGCACTGTTAAGCGTTTGTCATATGAATTAGCCACATCATTAACTGACACGTGTTGTCATTTGCACATAGCAACTACATTGTACTTACTGCATTCCTTGTCACGTATTGACATTTGCACCTAACAACCACTCTGTCCTCTAATTATTTCACTGCTAGGTATTATCATCGGCAAAATATAGTATCTGTTTCGATTGTCATCTTAACCTTTTCCCTCATATAAACATGTTTTCACGCATTTGCAAACAGAGTAGACCCAGATCAGACGGCTCATAGAGGAGCCGTCTGATCAGGGTCTGCTCTGTTTGCTAATATAATTTGGCAGATCCGTTTATTTGCTTTCTAAAATGTCTACAATGTTCCACCTTCCATATTTCTTTATCACAATTTTGTTAATGGATATTGAATAGGTATTGAAATTTGGAATAAACATAGAACAGGGAAAGGGTTAAAAGTTTCCTTTTCTTTTTTTTTATTGCAATACCGTATATAATCACAGCAAAGGAATATTCGCTGTAAGAAATAATATACAGTTGAACTTTGATAGTTCGAACTTCAAGGGACCAAACATATTATTTCGGGGTAACAGGGGTTCGAATTATCCGATTTCTAATCTGAATGATATACAGTAAAACCCCTCTTAACCTAGTAGAGAAGAATTGGAGGCAGGTGACTGCTTAATGTAGGGTGAAAGTCATGCAGAAAGCTCCTCTAGGAGCTTTCTGCATGACTTCCACTCTGCATTAAGCTGTCACCTGTCTCCAAGACCGATATTTATACTAAATTTAATGTCCGGTTAAGAGAGGTTTTACTGTATAATGTTCACAGCTTAATGCAGGTCTAACGTAATGCTGGAGGCTCATGTAGGAGCTTTCAGCATTACTTTAGACCTGCATTAAGCTGTCACGTGTGTTTCTAGATATGCACAGTGATACATTTTGAACAATTCTGTATTGTAAGATTTTTGGAAGGATCAAACTTTTGCTGCGAGTTATCCAGAAGTTGGAGTTATCCAAGTTCGATATTTCGAAGTTCAGCTGTATGTAGGAATGTATCAATAAGCTTAATCTTTATTATGGCATTTGCATATGAGAAGTTTTAGCCATGGCAGAAACTGTACAATCAAATCTATATCATTCCATTCCACAAGCAAACAGAGCAGATCCTGATCACACCGTTCCTACAGGAGCCGTCTGATCTGGGTCTCCTCTGTTTGCAAAGATGTTTAAAGGTGCATCCATGGAGTAAAAGGGATAGCCCTTCCGCATCTAAATTCCATCTGTAGTATTGTACAGTCTGTTTCAGATTTCATCACGGTCGAGTTAACATCAGTTTCTTTTTCAAAACATCACCAGAGGGCCAGAGCAAACATTTTGGATCCTGATACGAAGTCGAAGTACTCGGTCTTTCATCTGGATCCAAACTGTTGACAAGTGTAATAACAGATTCGTACATTAGAGCAACTCCTGAGAGTCGCTTTTCGGCGACCGTGGCGGCAACGAAGTCTTAATGAAAATGTTAATTTAATGTATAGGCCAATATTTACTGAATAAAAAGGTCAACACTGCTTCCACGGCTAACCGTTTCCCTCGTGTAAACAAATTTTCACGCATTTACAAACAGAGTAGACCTAGATCAGACGACTCTTATAGGATTCTACAGCTTTTGTCAAAGCAAAACATTTCTTTAAAAAAATTAACCCTTTCCCTCATATAAACGTGTTTTACGCATTTGCAAACAGAGTAGACCCAGATCAGACGGCTCCTATAGGAGCCGTCTGATCAGGATCTGCTCTGTTTGCTAATGGAATTTGAAAAAAAAATTCTTTACGTTGTAAAATGGCTACAATGTAATGGAATTTGAAAAAAATAATTCTTTAAGTTGTAAAATGGCTACAATGTTCCACCTTCCATATTTCATTATAATTATTTTGTCCATGATTATTCAGTAGGTATTGAAATTTGAAATAAATATAGAACAGGGAACGAGCTAAATCGGCGGTTCTACTACTAAATATTCATGATATCGTTATTTCTTACATGAGTATTTTACATGGATGTGGTTAAATGTACCATGTACAGGAACAAACTGTGCAAACCTTCGGCGGACATATTTTACAATCTTACAATCTGAAGTGATCTGGAGAAAAATCGGTACTTGGTTATCGTATGCGACCGATAGATGGCGTTTGCTTCATCAGACCCTGGTCTGGGTCTACACTGTTGCTTGTGTACTTATTTATGAACACTAGACACACATTGGTTAACCCTTTACTCAATGAATAGTTATGTAAGAAATGACGACAATATTAACCCTTCGCTTGCTATTCGCGTCAATATACCTACCTGTAAATAGTGAAGACCCAGATGAGACAGCTCCTGCAGGAGCTGTCTCATCAGGGTCTGCACTATTTACAAGTTGATTGTGCAACCAGTGCACTCCACACCAGTGATTGCACAGCGAAATACTTGTACACAGTGAAGATATATGTAATTATACAACAGGGCATGGGTAAAGAAGGAGAAATATATTTTAAAATTCAGCAAGCGAAGGGTTAATTAATTTTTCATAATGGCTAATAAGCACAGGAATTTTAAGTCATTGAACAAAATGTAGAATCAGAACTATTCCGAAACAAACAGAGGATACCCTTATCAGACGGCCCCTGTAGGATCTACTCTGTTTGCAAAGGCGCATCTTAGGAGTAAACCGTTAAGTCGGATGAGCTTCAACTAAACAGAATGAAATGCGGACACCAGCTTGTTCCTTGGGGAAATGGAAAACATGTTGGAATGCGCGTATGCTGAGCATTTAAAGTTTTTGCACAGGTTCTTTCCAGGAGCAAACATCTGCCATTAACACTGATGATGAATGTTCAACTGATCAGACTGCATGCTACTTATACGATTAATCCTTTACTTTATAAATATTCGTGTAGGATATAATGGCAATGTTGATATTAATTAGAGGATGATATATGAATACTGATCTATTTTGGCCATTGCGACATCTGTAGAATCAGATCTATGCTTAATCCATTATCTCCCACGATCCCATATATGGGACGTAGGCGAACAGTGTAGACTCTGATCAGACGCCGCATAATGCGGCGTCTGATCAGAGTCTACACTGTTTGCTGATAGGAATTTCAATATAAAACAAGACGAAATTGAAAATTTAGGCCAGGCACTCTTAGATAAAAATTGGACTAATCCAATATATAAACATGGAAGAATCCATTGGGAGCAAATGGGTTAATAAACAACCACATGTGTCGTTTAATGCAGGTGGTTGCTTAATGCAGGACAAACGTAATGCAGAAAGCTCCTCTACTATTAAGCTACCACCTGCATCTAGCACACAGAATTATTCCTCTTTTAGGTGATCGCATTAGCGGAGTTTTACTGTTATTCCGTTGGCAAACAGGACTGATACTCATCAGATCAGAACCGTCTGTTCTGGGTCTACTTTGCTTGCTAATGTATCAATATACGTATCAATGGGGTAAAGAGTTGAATAATATATTCAATCAGACGTGGGCGATGGTTAACCCTTTTCCCTGTTTATGTTTATTCCAAATTACGATACCTACTGAATATTCATGGACAAAATAGTTATAATGAAATATGGAAGGTGGTATATTGTAGCACTTTTAGAAAGTAATAAGCAATTCCATTAGCAAACAGAGCAGACCCTGATCAGACGGCTCCTATAGGAGCCGTCTGATATGGGTCTTCTCTGTTTGCAGATGCGTGAAAACACGTTTACATGAGGGAAAGGGTTAAACAATATGTAGTTATAAGCATGTTATATGAGGTATGCCCGATGTCTACACTATTTACAATACCCGTAGATACGTTTCCTCGATGGACGTTTTATGTCTGTGTTTTTGTTTCGTTTTTAGCTCGGAGTAAACATCTGCCAGTTCTCGTGACTATAAATGCAGTCGGCCTGATTTGTCATGACGTTTCAAGGTAAAACGCACAGAATTAATGGAATTGGATAATACGCACCAGAAGCACGTTTGGCACGAGCATCGCAATTAGCTCATATGGAATTTATAGCCGAAAATTAATCTGTCTTTATTGCATTGTTGCAATAGGTTTTTGATCAGGAAAAAATGTACCCAAATCTAAGAAAACACTATGCGTTTTAGGACATATTAGATATAAGAAATATGATAAGAATCCTGTATTTTTCTGATGTTAACCCATTCCCTCCCACTGACGCCTTTTGACGCCTCTGTAAAAGTAATTTTGTAACCATTCTGATAAATAGAACTAGAAATAAATAGGAACAAATGCTCTATTAACATCACAATGGTTTCAAAATTACACAATTCAATTCTAGATAAGGTGAGTACATTAAAACATGTTCAAGAATAACTCCTTTATTTCTCCACCATCACCTATCATGTGACCACTCTTTAGAATCGCATCTTCGAAAATCTCTTCGGGGCACTTCTACAGAGTGGGCACAACATAGGTTTTGGTGAAGAAATGACGATTTTAATATTTGAGTACGTATTTTTATCTGTTGCTATGTTTGTTTAATAGATAGCCGCTTAGCCCTTTATCCATTTAGACTCCTTTCCACGCCTTTGCAAAAAGGGTAGACCCAGTTCAGACAGAAGAGCAATCTAATCAGGGTCTGCTCTGTTTTCTTATGAAACAATACGGATCTGATTCTACAAGTTCTGCTATGTCAAAACTATCCCTCGTTCATAACGCAATTAAGAATTTTAGCTAGTTAATATTCACACAGTCAGTATTTCTCATGAACAATCATGAGGCATAGTTTTAACCCTTGGACACGAGTCACTAACGTCTTTTGCGAACATTGCAGATCCAGATTATTTGGCTCCTAGAGAATCCCTCTCATCAGGGTCTGCATTGTTTGTCATGTTACACTTTTCTTGAGAAACCATCCTAAATATCCACATGAAGCTTGACCTATTTGAAATTTGGAATAGTTCATTTGAAAATTCAGCGCTGTAATGGTTTAACCCATTCCCGCATTTTGACGACTTTTGACGACTATGTAAAAGTCACTTTGTGAAACCATTGTGATAAATAGAGCATTTGCTCCTATAGGAGCAAATGCTCTATTTATCACAATGGCTTCAAACTACAAAATTCTAAAAAAGATATTTTATCTAGTTAACGCTCCTTTTTCGGTAGATTTATTTAAAGAGGTTGAATCTAAAAATAGCCTATGAGGTAATGGTTTAAAGAGGCTCTACTATGTTATAATAAATGCTCGTGTTAGAGTGACTATGTTCAGTTTGATGTCATACAGTTCTTGTGGTATTCATACTCTGCACTAGTTACCGAATGACTTCTAATGTAGTGTTCTACTAACAAACCATTGGTTATAGTCTTTGCAAACGAATGGTCGGGTTGGCTCAGTAGGTGGAGCATCAGCTACCGGAGTTGGTGGGCAAAGGTTCGACTCCCAGTAACGACGTCGTAAATATGGAAGAACCAACTCTCTTATTGACGTTCGGCATTACAAATTGAGTGCTATGAACTATGATCGGCACGGTATTAGTTTATAATGTTACTGAGTGTGGTATTAATATGTTATTTATCTACGGAATGCTATGATATACTATAAGCATACTATACGACATGCTATATCTGTATCAAGAAGGCATGCCATATAATTGAACTACTGTTGATGAAACTTTAATACCAACGCTTTTTGTCCCTCTCTCCTCCCCTCCCTCCTCCCCTCCCTCCTCCCCCCCCCCCCTTGCATCTACCCCCTCTCACTCTGTCTGTTTCTGTCTGTCTCTGTCTGTCTGTCTGTCTGTACCCCTCTCTCTCTCTATTTTTCTCTCTCATTCTCTCTCTCCCACATTTCCAAATTGTCATTTCTTCAGTATCTGAAAACCACCTACGTATACGTAACAGACACAAAGTCAATTCTACACCAACACCTCATCATGAGAAATCCACCATTACGTTTTGCAAACCTTGTAGAATCAGATCAGTTTAAAATTTGGCGTCTGTCCAGGTTTTACACTACTTATCACGCCGATCGGTGAAACAAAATGAAAAAAGTAAACACCTGGTTAAACGCCACGTTTTAAACCTTTCTCTCATATAAACGCATTTTAACGCCTTTGCAAACAGAGTAGACCCAAATCAGGCGGCTCCTATGCCTGATCAGGGTCAGCTCTATTTGCTTTGTCCATGTTATAGCTTTGATTTTAGAGCTTTTTTCAAAGCAAAAAGAATAATTGAAAACAAATGAGCTAATTAATCTTCATGTTTTCATTATTTGTTAAATGAATATTGAACAGGAAGGGGTTAAACGCAGCGACTGATCTGAATCTATGCTTTTTGCAATGCCTTATTATGTTGGTTTTCGTATATATAGAGGGACTCACTTATTATGTTGGTTTTCGTTTATAGTGGGGCTCACTTATTATGTTGGTTTTCGTATATAATGGGACTCTCTTATTATGTTGGTTTTCGTATATAATGGAAATCACTTATTATGTTGGTTTTCGTATATAATGGGCCTCTCTTATTATGTTGGTTTTCGTATATAATGGAAATCACTTATCATGTTGGTTTTCGTATATAATGGGACTCTCTTATTATGTTGGTTTTCGTATATAATGGAAATCACTTATCATGTTGGTTTTCGTATATTAATGCATGGAGCTCCTTAAGGAGCTCATCTGTCAGTCTGGTAAAAACTGGATACAGAGCAAACCAAAGCAAAGGATGCGGACCCTGATCAGAGAGGTCTCTCAGACCAGGGTCTACATTGCTTTTGGCATGTTAATTTTAGGAACACTATATATGCATAACTATTAAATAGGCTAGTATTAAAATGCCATAATTAGGTGCAAATAATGACTCATTCAAACTTATACAGCACAGTTAAATCCCTCAAAACTGGAATTCTGGTAGTGAAGAATTTAGATACTTATGGATAGGTGGCTGCTCAATGCATGTGGAAAATCGTACAGAAAGCTCCTAGAGGAGCGTTCTACATGAATATCACCCTGCATTAAGCTGCCACCTGTCCCAAAGATCGATATTAATACTAAGTTAAACATTCGGCTTAGAGGGGGTTTGCTATACTAGGAAATGTTGCAAAGCGTATTAACCAATTCTCTCCAATTGACGCCTTTTTTGCCCCTCTGTAAAACTCATTTTTAAAACTATTGTGATCAATAGAGCATTTGCTCCATAGGAGCAAATGCTCTTTTTATCACAATGGTTTAAAAAGTACATGTACACAAATCTAAATTTCTCCTTTTCTATAGTTAATGCACCTTTTCGGTAGATAAATTCAAAGAAGTTGGGTCTAAAGTAGTCCAGGAGGGAAATGAGTTAAATACAAAGTGCAGTGGGAGGACTAATGGTGGAAAATCTCACGTCCATAATTTGCATTAAGTGTGGTCAGTTATTTAGTTGTCATACAGGATGGTTTATGGCGTGTCAGATACCGACTGGCCATTGCCGCTGTCGTGGCCAATCGGACCACCTCTTCTATATTTATGAATTTGTCCAGCTTGTCGGAGCGGGCCGTGCAACTGAAATAAAGAATTAAGCCAATTAGAACGTTTAACAATCTGCAGTCGTTCGCACGCAAGCGCGTATGCGTACGCGTACGTCTATATGTACGCATCTGAACTGCTATTTTTGGAGGTGGTAAGGAATTGAAAAGTATAATACAGTAAAACTACTCTAAACCGGAATTCTAGTAGAGAGGAATTTAAATAATTTAGACAGGTGGCTGCTTATTGCTTAATTCTACAGGTTCTGCCATGGCAGAAACCAAAGTTGATGTTTACATGTCACGAGTTTGAACTTTAATATACAGTATAATTCGTCTTAAGCGACCATCCATTTATTGAACACTGGAATCTTAAACAGCAGGTGGTTGCTTAAGGCAGGTAAAAAGTAATACAAAATACAAAAATGGAATGAAGATGCGTAAATTTAAACATTTTAAAGAATGGTTTCTTTATTTCTCCACCAAACCCTATACTGTGACCACTCTTTAGAATCATCTCTAAGAGACGATTTCTAAAGAGTGGTCATAGCATATGGTTTGGTGGAGAAATGACGATTTTAGTATTTGGGTGCGCACGTTTATCTGTAGCTCTGGGAATAAAGGTTTACCATTTCAACATTGAAAGGATTCAACCTCTATTAAATTAATCCCATCCACCGAAGGCTACGAATTTGCTCTGTAATAATTAAATCTTCCACGACCCTCACGACAGATATTGTCTCAATTTAACCCTTCTCATTGTTAAGCGCGACCCGGCTGTCATTTGCAAACAGCTTGGATCCAGATGAGACGCCGAGTAACTCGGCGTCTCATCAGGATCCAAGCTGTTTGACACTCGATCCTGTAGTTTCTCAACTGCTTGAAGTGAGTAAAACATTTCAAAAGACCAGAGAATGGGCAGACATTGTTTCTCATCATGAGAAGGGTTAATTGATAAATTCCAGACTAATGTCAGACAATATGAATCCTTAGGAAAAACTGTTTTACGCGCCGTCTCTTCTGGGTCCAAAACGTTAGCATCGAACGTAACCATATCAGCCGTTGCTTGCTAAGCGTTGATTCCCCTTGAATAAAAGGGTCATTAGGGAAATGGTCAAGTACTTCCGCGTGACCTCAAACGCCCTAGGTCATCAATAAAGAAGGGTTCATCATTGTAATTATTCGTCTTGTGTGACTGTACGTTTTGACTTTGCAAGGGAAATCCCCGCGGACGTATCGTACTGTGTAATTATACATGGATACGGACAAAGACAGTGTTTATACACAGATTCAGTATGATTGAATTTTGAGCTCTTCATCTTTCATTGATTATCTGTATTGTAGACCCCTGTAAACCCTTGCAATGCTGAAAAAATAAAGTGCACAAAAGCCAAAAAGACCTGTTACAGAGCTTCAGATAAGATGCGTTAATTCAAACATTTTTGAAGAATAACTCCTTTATTTCTACGCCAAACCCACTGTACTGTCAGATGCTGTCAATCTCAAATTCCCTTCTCAGTGTTTCTTGATCTCTGTCTTTATCTATTTGTCTATATGTATACCTGCTGTCTGTCTGCCTGTCTGTCTACTTGCCTTTCATACCTCGTCCAACCTGTATGTTTGTCTGTCTGCCCGTCCATCCGCCCGCCCTCTCAAAACTTTGAACGATTCGGAAGAAGTCGAAATAGTACAAATGTTCAACTTTGAGTAGACATTTCAATAGCGGGGTAAGGGTTAACCCATTCCCTGATATTGACATCTGTTGATGTCTCTGTAAAGGTCACTTTTTTAACCATTGTGATAACTCTATTTATAACAATGGTTTCAAAACTACATAATTCTAAAATGTTCCCTTTCTCTAATAAATGATCATTTTCGGCAGATTGTGTCTAAAATAGCCTATGAGGGAAAGGGTTAAAGAAGTAACTGACATAACTACAAGTATAATGCCTTTCTGATGACATCATATCAATGGAAAACCTATAAAACAGTTTATAACCTTTAACCTCCAGCGGACGGATGAGTGATTACCAATGTAAACAGTTTGGGCCCAGATGATACGCTGAGTAATTCGATGTCTTATCAGGATCCAAACTGTTAGATGCTCTGGCGTTGTTGAAAAGAAATACAAATAAATCAACGGTGACAACTGATGTCGAGGACATTTTTCTACCAACAAAAGTTTTGCTCCCAACCTTCTATGACTTCAAAGCACTTCGAGGTTTTAATGCAAGACTAGAGTAACTACATTATTTAGCTGTTATAAACGCTCAAATGACATTTATCAAAACCTAAACCTATCAAAGTCGTTTATTTCTTTATTTTAATGTGACAAACAGTCTGGATCCTGATGAAACGCCGAGTTACTCAGGGTATCGTCTGGATCCAAACTATTTGCGTCGGTCAGTCACAGAACTACAGATAAAGGTGCGTACTCAAATGCTAAAATCGTCATTTCTCCACAACTCTATACTGTATCCACTCTTTAGAATCGTCTCTTCGAGACTATTATGAAGGGTGGTCACAGTATAGGGTTTGGTGGAGAAATGTATTAAAGAAGTTATTCTTGAAAATGTTTTAATTTGCTCATCTTATCCCATTACCTCATAGGCTATTTTTAGATACAACCTCTTTGAATAAACCTACCGAAAAGGAGCATTAACTAGAGAAATGGAAAATTTTAGAATTTTGTAGTTTGAAACCATTGTGATAAATAGAGCATTTGCTCCTATAGGAGCAAATGCTCTATTTATCACAATGGTTTCGCAAAGTGACTTTTACAGAGTCGTCAAAAGTCGTCAATATGAGGGAATGGGTTAAATGGACCGCTGGACTCATCAAGGGTTCGCTCCTAGTTACAGCAATATTGCGCTTAGGTTTCGACTTGTTATGTCCCCAGTGACAATACCTCTATTTTCAGAAGAGCAGAACAGTGGGGCGCTTTATAGCGCCGAGTCCCAGGAACTTTCGAGAGAGAAAAAAGAATGCAGGTCAACTACTTATGCAGTGTGAGAAAAAAATATGCCAGCTTCCTTTAAGCAGACAAAATTCTGAACTGACACAGATTTGTGGTCTGGAATGCTGGTAAAGGAGTGACTTAACCATTTTCCTCATATGCACACTTTTTATGCCTTTTTGCAAACAGAGTAGACCCAGACCAGACAGCTCCTGTAGGAGCTGTCTGATCAGGGTCTGCTCTGTTTGTTTATGGAATTTTATAGATCTGATTATACAGTTTCCACTATGGTGAAAACACACCCTTTTCCGTGTTCCATTTTTATTGATTCTGTCCTTGAATATTAATGAGGTAATGCATGTTAAACAGAGAATGGGTTAACCCGGTGTTTGGCTTATATTCACTCTTTGTTTTGTTAGTACACTTTTAGTGTGATTTGAAATTAATTAAACATTTATCTCAGGAATATTTATGTAAGAATTAACTACAGCGTGAGCAGTAATTGATCGAAATATTAAAACGGCATATGAACACAGGGAGGTTTTGGCCATTTGGAGATCTGTAGTTGGATCTATATTATTTTCCTACAAGAACCGTCTGATTTTGGTCTACTCTGTCTGTCTCGGCGTTAAATTCGTATACAGTAAAACCCCTCTAAACTGGAATTCCAGTAGAGAGGAATTGAAATACTTTTAATGCAGATGGGTGCTTAATGCAGGGTAAAAGTCGTGCAAAAGGCTCATAGAGGAGCTCTCCGCCTGACTTTCACCCTGCATCAACCCATTACATCATGATCTATTTTTAGATACAATCTCTTTGAATTAATCTACCGAAAAGTAGCATTAATTAAGGAAAAGGATTTTTTTGTAGTTTGAAACCATTGTGATAAATAGAGCATTTGCTCCTATAGGAGCAAATGCTTTATTTATCACAATGGTTTCACAAAGTGACTTTTACAGAGTCGTCAAAAGTCGTCGATATGAAGGTAATAGGGGTTAAGCTGTCACCTGGCACCAAGACCGATATTTATACTAAAATGAACGTCCGATTTAGAGTGGTTTACTGTAGTTTTAGGCAGATGGCTATACTTAATGCAGGGTGGACACCATGCAGAAAGTTTCTACACTAGCTTTTTGCATGACTTTCAACCTGCATTAAGCTGTCACCTGTCTCCAAGAGCGATATTTATACTAACTTTCAAGAACGTCCTGTTTAGAGAAGTTTCACTGTATATGCATTAAATGAGTAAGAAGAAAGGTACTCGATTGTACCTTAAGATCCATTTAACTGGATGATTGCAAAACGTCTTGTGTCTCTTGGGATGTGCGGGGGAACATAGTTTTGTTAGAGGTTTGCTATTAATAAATAACCTGGATACAACTCCAGGTTAATTATTCGGGCATCTTTTTATTTAATATTTATAATACATCTATTTTGACACACAACAGACGCGTGTCTTTATCCAGACGAAAAGGTTGTGGCAGACGACAACATATTTTAACACGTTACTCCATCGATACGCCTTTTAACGTCTTTGCAAACAGAGCAGACCCAGATCAGACGCCCCTACATAACGTGTCTAATCAGGGTCTGTTTCGGTGTGCTCATGGAATAGCCTTATAGATTCTACAGCTTCAGTCAGGTCCAAAACTTCCCGTGCCCATATGCCTTTATAAAAACAATCAGCCAATTGATATGCATGGTGTCATTATTTCTTACATGAATATTCTTGGAGTAAAGGGGTAACTCTTTTCATGCAAAGCCAGCCTTGACTCGCATCTAAAAACGGCTTGAATCCACATACAGTACAACCCCACTAAACCGGATATTCAATTTAGTATCAATATCGACTTTAGAGACAGGTAACAGCTTAATGCAGGGTGAAAGTCATGCAGAAATCTCATCGTGGAGCTTTCTGCATGACTTTCACCCTTCATTAAGCAGCCACCTGTCTGAAAGTATCTAAACTCTTCTTTCCTAGAATTCCGATTAAGAGGGTTGTTATTGTAATACGCCAAACAATTTCGCCTCCTTAACCCATTCCCTCATATTGACGACTTTTGACGACTCTGTAGAAGTAACTTTGTGAAACCATTGTGATAAATAGAGCATTTGCTCCTATAGGAGCAAATGCTCTATTTATCACAATGGTTTCAAACTACAAAATTCTATTTTTTTCATTTCCTCTAGTTAATGTTCCTTTTCGGTAGATATATTCAAAGAGGTTGGGTCTAAAATAGCCTATGAGGTAATGCGTTAAGTCAATGAAAATTCCAACAGATCAGGGATTGAGCAGGCATTTTTTCAGCACAATAAGTGTTCAGGAACAAAAATGCCCCGGTATGAGTAGTGACACAATAATGTCATAATCACGATGACGAATGCAAAACAATGTATGAAAAATGATGTCATAATTACAATGACGAATGCAAAACAATGTATGAAAAATGATGTCATAATTACAATGACGAATGCAAAACAATGTATGAAAAATGATGTCATAATTACTATGACGAATACAAAACAAGCCAGGAAAAATGTCAGCAATCCAAAATATATGTCAGAATATAACGGAAAGACTAAAGTGAAATGACAAAAAAACCAAAAACAAACATAGCAACAATAATATGAAATATTACGTTTGATTATGGTGAGAATGGCCCAATTTTTAACTACAGTGAAACAGAACTAAACCGGAATTCTCGTAGAGAAGAATTTAGATACTTATAGACAATCAGCTGCTTAGTGCATGGTGAAATTAAAGCAGACAGCTCCTCTAGGAGCTTTCTGAAATACGTTCACGCTGCATTAAGCTGTATCCTGTCTCCAAGACCGATATTTGTACTACAGTAAAACCCCGCTGATGCGACCAATTAAAAGAGGTTGATCTATAATTCTGGGTGCTAGATGCAGGTGGAAGCTGAATGCAGGACAAAAGAAATGCAGATTCTGAATTACTTTTGTCCTGCATTAAGCTACCACCTGCTAATAACGACACCCATGTTTATTCATCAAGTGGTCGCATTAAAGGGGTTCTGCTGTACATTGAAATTCCAGTTAAAAGAGGATTGAACATGTTGTATTCTGAACAAATTCATTGCAAACAGTGTGGATCCAGATGAGACGGCGAGAAACTACAGTAAAACCTCTCTATTAATAGATTCTAAATCAAGCATTTTGTGTTAAAGAAAGGTGGATGCTTAAAGCAAGGTGAAAGTAAAACAGAACGCTCCCATAGGAGCGTTCTGTTTTTCTTTCACATTGCTTTAAGCAGCCACCTGCCCTAAATACCAACTAATTTACACAATTTAGTGGTCGTTATAGAGAGGTTTTACTGTACTAGACTTCTCATCAAGATCAAAGATTGTTGTCGCTCAGACAATCCCTTCCTTAATGTATTACCTCATAGGCTATTTTTAGAAACAACCTCCTTGAATAAAACTGCCAAAACGGAGCATTAACTAGAGAAAAGGAAAATTTTAGAATTTTGTGGTTTGAAACCATTGTGAAAAATAGAGCATTTGCTCCTATAAAAGCAAATGCTCTATTTATCACGATGGTTTCAGAAAGTGACTTTTACAGAGTTGTCAAAAGTCGTCAATATGAGGGACATTGCATTAGTGAATCATACAGTATCTCGAAGTTTGAGCAGATAAGTTCATTTATTTGGCAGGTTAGGGGGTTAAGGTTTGACATGCTTATAAACATCTAGTTACGTGTGTTTAGATATCCCGTTAGTTGTGTTTAGATATCTAGCTACGTGTGTTGATAATACACCTGGCTATGTGTGTTTAGATATCTAGTTAGATGTGATTAGGTATCCTGTAAGGTGTGTTTAGACATCTATCTAGGTGTTGTTAGATATATTTTAGGTGTGTTTAGCCATCTAGGTATGTGTATTTTATTAGGTGTTTAGACATCTAGTTAGGTGTGTTTATATATCTTGTTGGATATATTAAGGCATCTATTAAGGTTTAGTTAGGCATCTAGCTATGTGTGTTAAGGCGTATGGGTTGGTGTGTTTAGACATCTAGTTAGGTGTATTTATCCATCTAGGTATGTGCATTTAAGCATCTAATTAAGTGTGTTTAGACATCTAGTTAGGTGTGTTTATGCATGTAGTTAGGTGTGTTTAGACATCTAGTTAGGTGTGTTTATGCATGTAGTTAGGTGTGTTTAGACATCTAGTTAGGTATGTTTAGACATATAGCAATGTGTGTTTAGACATCTAATTAGGTGTGTTTAGACATCTAGTTAGGTGCGTTTAGTCACCTGGTTAAGTATGTTTAGACATCTATTTAGAAGTGTTTATACATCAAGTTAGGTGTATGTAGACATCTAGCGAGGTGTGTTTAGGCATCTATGTAGTTGTAGACATCTGTAGTTGGGTGTATTTATACATCTGTAGTTAGGTGTGTTTAGGCATCTTATTAGGTGTATTTAGACATCTGTCCAATTTTTACTTTCTTGTCACACTTTCATCTTCCATTTTACAAAACATCACCATCCTTACGTTTAACCCATTCCCTGTTCTATATTTATTCCAAAGTTCAATACCTACTAAAAAGCTCAGGGGCAAAAAAGTTATATAAAGAAATATGGAAGGTGTCACTATGTAGCCAGTTTCAGAAACTAAAGAACCAGAGCTATCAAATTCCATAAACAAACAGAGCAGACCCTGATCAGACAGCTCTTATAGAAGCAGTCTGATCTGGGTCTACTCTGTTTGCAAATATGTGAAAATGTGTTTTTTAAGGAAATAGTTAAATGCACAACTGAAACACTGAAAATAAATTGTTTACCCAATTACCCTAAACGTTCGGACAGACAAGCATAGGCAAATAGTGAAGACCCTGATCAAATTACCCTTCAGAAGCCGTTCTATTAGGGTCCCCACCATTTGCTACTTTGTAAGTCTAATTTATTTTTTTATTTCAAAATGATGTCAAAATGGCTAATTCAGCATTACAAACCGATTGAGGGGAGAGACTGGGTGTCCGAATACTTACAGTAACCATGGTAACCATTTCTCATAATTAGCGATGAAATGTGTACCCTGACGATACTATAAGTATTGTATTGTTTATTATCAGGGGCTGTCAGATTTTAGAAACACTGGTTTTTGTCTTTAACCTCAGGCATTTCGATAACGTAACGCGGCTAGATAAACTCATAAAATCGGTTAGAGTTTTAGCCTGTAACATTACTTTGCACGCACGGAGTCAGTCAGAAACACTTTAGCGTCTAATAACCTACATTAGACCCTTTCCCTGTTCTATGTTTAAATTCCAAATTTCAATATCTACTGAATATTCAATGACAAAACAGTTATAATGAAACATTGAAGATGAAATAGTGTAGCCATTTTAGAAAGAAAAGACACTGCTCTATCAAATTCCATTAGCAAACAGAGCAGACCCTGATCAGCTGGCTCCTATAGGAGCTGTCCGATCTGGATCTACTCTCTTTGCAAATGCGTGAAAACACATTTACATGAAGGAAATGGTTAAAGTTAGTATTTTGAATAGAAACTGTTACTAGGGGTTACTAGCTTACAGAAGTTAAAGAACTTAAAGAATATGTCGACATGTTAGTGCAAAACTGTTGGGTGATTGCACTGGTTGACTTTATTACACGCTTTGCCGATACTCCGAGTAGCTAGGAGTCATATCAGGATCCAAACAGTTTGATATAATATTCGTTTTGTCTTTAACCCTTTACTCCATGAATATTCATGTAAGAAATCATTAATAACGTCATGAATATTAATTAGATTCATAGTCACAATAGCATTCTAAACACAGGAATATGAGGAAATGGCAGAGTTTGTAGAATCAGATCTATATTATAGCATAAGCAAACAGAGCAGAACCTGATCAAGCTACTATAGGAGCCGTCTGATCTGGGTCTACTCTGTTTGCATAAGACGTAGAACATTTATGGAGGAAATGGATAAACAAGTCCAATTTTGAAAGACGGTAACTTTTCAAATATAAATCAATCTTGAACAATTGTAGTTAAATAGTTTAGTGCAATAGTTTACACCCTTGCAAACGGAGTAGACCCAGATCATGGGTTGCTATGTTCGTTTACGATAAAATATAGATCTGAGTCTACAGACTGGCATGGTCGAAACGGTTTTACCCATGTACCGTTGTAAAAATACCATCAGCAAATAAATCCCCATTATGTCATTGTTTTTACATGAATATTCATAGAGTAAAGGTGAATGGTAAATTACTACAACCGAGATTCTGTCGGAGTCTATTTATTAAGGTTGGATGTCCACATTCCTTCCTGAGTAATATCGTTATCCTTCTCTCGTGACAAAGAAAAATGATGCTAGACCGGATTTTACTACGATAGTAATACGTTACACATTCAGCGTAGAAACGCTCTGCGTAAACACCCGAGGGAGAGACGCGCTAAAGGTCAGAGGTCACGCAGTTCCAATTATGGAGTGAGCGCATGCGCAGGGAGCTCGAGATTTGAAGACTAGCGATCGGCTTTTAAACCATTCACCAATCGCCTTTCAGGCTGCGAAGACGAATCAGTGACCGTATAAATACCGCGCCCTGTTCGGATTCCGAGAGTCCTGTTGGCACCCTTCATATTAGTCGTGTATGAGAGAACATGAATAAAATCATGCAGGAAAATTTGGAAGATCTCTGTAAGCCAGCCTTATGGCGCGCTGTAGCCGCAGAGTTCTTTGGAACCTTATTTCTGGTTCTATTCGGTTGCGGGGCTATGTACAATAATGGGTCTGCAGTGTCTGTCGTTCAGATCGCATTGACCTTCGGTCTTGTATATGGATCCATGGTGTGGTGTTTCAACCATGTGAGCGGAGGACACTTTAACCCCGCGGTCTCCGTTGCCGCCATGGTTTGCCGACGGGCGTCAGTGGTTAGAGGACTATTCTTCATATTGTTCCAGTGCATCGGTGCCATTTCCGGGGCGGCCATCCTGCTGTGGCTATCATCAGAGGATTCCTACCTCGGATGTACCATGAAAAGTGACAAAATCACGGAAGCCCAGGCCTTTGGTTTTGAATTACTGATCACTTTTGTCTTGGTCTTCGTGGTTTTGGCGTCCACCGACGAGAAGCGAAGCGACCTTAGTGGGTCTTGTCCTCTCTCCATCGGACTTGCCGTAGTAGCAGGAACTCTTTTTGCTGTAAGTCAATATTCTCTTACTATTTTAAAGTAATCAATTTTAACCCTTTACGCCATGAAATTTCATTTAAGAAATAATGTCATCATGAATATTGGTTTGATCGTTTTTTATAATGACAGACGAACACAGAAACTGTACCAAAATATCTATATTATTGCATAAGCAGACAGAGCAGACCCTGATCAGACGGCTCCTACAGGAGCCGTCTGATCTGGGTCTACTCTGTTTGCAAAAGCGCAGAGAGGCGTAGTTATGGAGTTAAGGGTTAAAAACCCTTCTTACTCGACGCTTGATAATTCTGATTAAAAACGCAGTATAATTCATATCAGTATTCAATTGTTTAAAGCTAATTCAATTTCGATATTTTTCAACTACGGGCGCTTTTTATGTAACTTGTGATTTGGATCCAACCAGATTTATAATTCTATTCCCAATACATATCAATGTAGTCTCAATAGACTTAAACTCTGTCCTTCACGTCAAGTATTTCAAGTGATATTTGGTTGTACTGAGTGTTTTAAACCCCATCTTGAACTGAAATACTCTTTGCTTCTTACAAAGACCTATAATAACACATGTGTTATCATAGGTTTTTGCTTATTAGCATCCTGCGTATTCTATTCTACAGATATGTCAATTCAAACACATCGTTTTCAGCCCCCATTAGAACCTGTCCTAAGCGGCCATTCATTTATGAGTCTTAAATAGCAGGTGGTTGCTTGTTGCAGAGCAAAAGCAATGCAGAAAGCTCCTATAGGAGCTTTCTGCATTACTTTTGACCTGCATTAAGCTACCAGCCGCCTTAATATACCCATAATTAGACCTATTTTTGATGATTGCTGAAGAGAGGTTCTACAGTTGTCTGCATTAACCCTTCACCTTATAGAGAGCCTTAAAACGTTTTTCAAAACAGAGTAGATCCAGATCAGACGGCTTCTGTGAGCCGTCTGATCTGGGTCTGCTCTGTTTGCTTATACAATATAGCTTTCATTCTACAGTTCCTGCCGCTGTCAAATTTCTTTTGTACACAATACAATTATGAAAATTCAGCTAATTAATGTTCTTGCTGTCATTATTTCTTAAATGATTATTCATCAGATAAGCCATAATGTTTAAATGAGAACGTTTCAGACATGAAGATTTATGCTTACAATACTTTCATGCCCCCAGGACGACAGAAATTTCTTAAGTTGAAACAGCTGAAGATGTACTTGAATTCACTTCTAACAGGTTTCCGCCCAAGGGCAACTGTTTATTCTTGTTTCTACTTCTTGCTTATTTTTACAGACATAATTAAATACCATTCCGTAGCTTCTTTCCGAATTCTGTGTCTGTATTGATTGGTTTCACACGTGTGACTATCATTATTGTTTAATTAAGTCATATTCGCAGGAATAGTAAGTCTTCATTACTTCAGTGAATAAGCATCTTTCTCCGCGGCATTCGCGCGTAAAGATACAAATATAAAGACGAGAGTTACTGATTCTAGTCAACCAATCACGATGTCTTATTTCAAATTATGCCACGCCCAATTTCTGTTGGTAGCGTAGATTCTTTGTTGTGTCGTAATATTTTCCCACAGTGTTGAAGATTATAACATAATTAGGACATGGGTGTTAAATTACTACCGTCTCCGACCCCCCACTCGTGCACATTTCGATCAGACCTGTCATATGCCTTTCTATCATCAGAATGCAATAATTAAGTTGACAAGTTAGTGACCGGAAGGGTTCAATACTTCAATACTACTGTGATTAATAACTGCGTAAATCTGAAGGGCGCTATGGTAGCTACGGTAAAATAGAAATAGAAAGACAGAGAAAGATTTACGGAGAGGCTGTGTGAGAGATAGAGGAAATGAGAGATAGAGAGAGAGAGAAAGCGAAAAGGAAGGAGAAAGAGAGAGACATATACACATAGTAAGCCGAGATCAAGAGTGATAAATAAAAACCACGGACTGAAAGAATGAGGGAGATAGTGAACATGAGAGAAAATAGAAAGAAAAGAATAGAGAGGAGAGAAATGGGGGAGAGAGGGTAGGGGAAGGAAGAGAGAGATAGAGGGGAAGAGACAGTCAGAGAGGGGGGGAGCGCGAGCGAGAGAGAGAGAGAGAGAGAGAGATGTCGCAGTAAATACCATGTTTGAATAAGAAAAGTACGGTTTACCTACATTATACAAAACGTATTACATCGTATAACAATTCATAATAGATATGTAGATTATAGATCTATTCTGTGTTAGTATCACATTCAATTTATTTCGATAAAAAACCGAGGCAATTCTAATTTTCAAAACAGCGAACACAATAATGAGCCGAGAGAAAAAACTCGTAAAAGCTGGCCATCTGTTTGTGAAGTACGGGTCAGGTAATTTGTTGCATTTTAAACCTTTAGCTCTCTGAACAATAACCATGTTCTTCACTGTCACTTTTAAGCCACATTCTCTTGTTCGATAAATACGTATATATATTGTTTGATTGGCAACTGTTTTGGATAATGGTGAGACGCCGAGTTACTCGGCGTCTCATCTGGATCCAAACTGTTTACAAAAGTTACCAATGCGTACTAGCTTGCTAAATGTTAACCATTACAGTGCGGGGTACGAGTCATTAATGTCCTTTGCAAACAGTGTAGACCCAGATGAGAGGGCTCCTAGAGGAGCCCTCTCGTCAGGGTCTGCCCGGTTTGTCATGTTACCTTTTCTTTTAAAAAAATCCCTACATATTCACCATAAGCTTGACCTGTTTGAATTTTGGAATAGTTCATTTGAAAACTCAGCGTTGTAATGGTTACAAATCCTATTCCCGTTGCACACAAAGGAAGCACTCACAACGATGACCCTCTCCATAGAGTTGTTTGACTGCTGTTTTCCCATTGTTATTTCAAAACAGTAATTTGCAGCCTCCCTTGCTTTATCTCTTCCCATTATCGTGTCCTAAACTTTTGTTAGAGTTACAATTTTGTATATCAATGGCATGGAACAGGCATCGCGTTGAATTTAAAAGGCCAACATCTAAAGAAAATGTAGCAAAACCATAGAATAATTTGTATAGTATACGGTTGCATGAAAATGAAGATCTAAACTGCAGAAAATGAGGATATAACAAGGGCGTACAGTTTCCCACGAGCGGAACAGAGCTCCAATAGTATTAGCAGTAATTACTCGTCAAATGACAAGAGTGTTGGCAAGCCGTATTCGTTCTATTAAGCGTGCGTTTGTAAGGTGGGGGCGAGACAAATACGCTTAGGGAATTTCTCCATGAACATAATTATGGCGTAAAATCAAAGCAAATGTCTCCATGTACTCATGCAATCATGCCCATGTTTTATCTTAGCAATTCTTTCTTGGCACAGATACTGTTTAAACCTGCCAGGGTAATGAAGCAGATGCGAACTGCTAATTAAAACAATGCATGAAACCCTACTAAAGTACAGTACTAGAAGCTGTTAATTCTATACGAGGAAATAACAGTATAAATATTTGGCACAATATTCAAAGCAAAGCTTAACCCTTTACCTGATAAATACGCCTTTTGACACAATTGCAAACAGAGTAGAGCAAGACCAGACTGCTCCTATAGGAGCCTTTCTTACTAGGGTCTACTGTTTTTGCTTGTCAGGTCTTATAGATCTGATTCTTCAGTGTGCCATGTTCCCCTGTTCATGATTCCATCATAAAAATCAGTTAATTGGTATTCAAACATTCTTTTTTTTATTACATGAATATTCACAGAATAAAGGACACATTTTCTGATGTTACTACCTCCACTATCAGATGAAATAAAACAAGTATTAACTTATTCTTTCATGTTGACGCCTTTTGACGAATCTGTTTAAGGCACGTTTTGAAACCATTGTGATAAACAGAACATTTGCTCTAAAGGAGCAAGTGCTCTATTTATCACCATGGTTCATAACTACTAAAAAACTAGTTTGCCTTTCTTTCTAGTAAATGCCCCTTTTCAGTAGATTTATTCAAAGAGGTCACTACGTCTTCAAAGAGTTAACCATACCGAACTACAGTAAACCATGCTTGAACTCGTGTATTCCAATATTAGTTGAGGAAAGCCTGGTTACCTACTGTCTGCCATATTGTACATGGTATATATAACATGGCTGACTTTACTCGTATTATGCCGATGGCGACCTAACTCTTATATCATAATGTAAACAGTTTGGATCCAGTTGAGACGTAAAGTTGCAACATATTAAAGTTGAAACAGGCATGAAGTATACGATAGGGTTAAGGATATTTTTAAAAAAAACATTTTGGTGTATAATCCACTTGTTTCCTTTTCAGTTCAACTACACCAATGCTAGCATGAACCCTGCCAGGACCTTTGGACCAGCCATCATCAAGAATTCCTGGGCACACCATTGGGTTAGTACATCATTACTTACAGTTTTTACTGGCTATATACCATAAACCCATTGACACAATAAATAACTTAAACAATGATTTAAGCTAATGCTGATAGTCCAGAGTCACGAAGGTGGTGTGTCGTAGAGAGACGCACATAGTTATGCCTCCACTTCTATATTAAGCGAGGGGCATATCAGTCCGTCTGTCCGCCCGCCACACATTTTGTGTCGTTCATATATTTACAGTACATTCTCTATAAAGCGACCACTTAATGATCAAGCATTGATGTCTTTTAAACCAGGTGATTGTTTAATGCAGGACAACAATAATACAGAGAAGCTTTCTGCATTACTGTTGTCCTGCATTAAGCTACCCTGTGACGTTTCTACCCCTAAATCAGACCACGTAATTGGCGATCACATTAGAGAGAGTTGTTTCACTGTATCTACAAGAATATTTGACTTAGTGGCACGGTGCTTATTCAGTATATGATCATATACACCCGGGGTAATAAATGTGGTTATAAATGATCTACAGTTCTATACTCATTAATTCGGCATCCAGGGATCCAGTTAAGATGCGTAAATGAAAATATTTTCGAGTATAACTTCTTTATTTCTCCAACAAACCCTATGTTGTGACCACTCTTTAGAATCGTCTCTTCGAGACGATTCTAAAGAGTGGTCACAACATAGGGTTAAGTTGAGAAATGACGATTTTAGTATTTGAGTACGCACTGTTATCTGTAGCTCCGGACTGTCACTCGCATCTCATCTGGATCCAAGCTGTTTGCAAATGCCAGTCAGGTCCCTCCCGGCATCATGATAAGGGCTAATTGCTGTTTACATACAAGTGTGTTGGTGGTCTCTAGGTTTTGGTGGTTGTAGTAGGTGGAGTAGTAACTGGATACAGTGAATGCAACAGAATCGCCTTAATGAGGTTATGCATTACAGCCTCGTTATTCGAAACTTTGGCAAAGAATAATGAATAAGATTTAAACCCTTTTCCTGTTAAGTGTTCATGAAATAAATAAATGAAATATTGACTATATACATATATCAGTTGATTGTTATAATTGTGTTTGAATACAGATGTTTTTAAAATGGAAGTTACTCTAGAAACAGATCTATATAAGTTCATGTACAGACAGTGCAAACAACAGGGTTGTCCCTTTTCCAATGGAACGCTTTGTATAAAAGTACAGTTTTTGTCGAAAGTAAGTGAAAACATAACTGTCAAAATGTCGTAACAAAATAGTGTTAACTCTTACAGTGCGTGACTCAAGTCACCAATGTCCTTTACAAACAGTGTAGACCCAGATGAGAGGGCTCCTAGAGGAGCCCTCTCATCAGGGTCTGCACTGTTTGTCATGTTACACTTTTCTGTTAACCCCCCCCCCCCTAAATATTCACCATAAGCTTCACCTGTTCGAATTTTGGAATGATCCGTTTGAAAATCCAGTGTTGTAAGTGTTAAAGCCACGTGTCACGTGTCCACATTATACGCATGTCAAACTTAACGAGGTTCCTATGGTCGTTTGTGACTGATCTCTTTGCTATGACAGCTTCCAGTCTACAGATAGGAGGTTAACTCATTAACCCTTTAATCCATTAATGTTCATGTAAGATATAATGACACCATGAATATTAAATAGATCAACTGCTTTAATAGCAAACGATCACTGGAATTTTAGCCATGGCAGAAACTGTAAAATCATAAAGCAAACAGAGCAGAGCCTGATCAGACCCGTCTGACCTGGGTCTGCTATGTTTGCAAGTGCAGGAAAAGGCGTTAAGGGAAAGGGTTAAATCATAAATAGGCTGATAAGTAGACAGGAATTTACCATCAAACAAAATATGGTTTCTAAGATCTGTAACCGTTGCTATGTTTTGCAGTATGATCAAATGAATACCGTCAGACAATAACAGCCAGAAAAATACCAAGTATTTACCAAGAATAATTAGACCTTGACATTACGTGGTACACTTTGACATTTAGCAAAACAACAAATAATATGATGAGCTGTGAATTTTCACCATTGTAAATCTGGATAGGAGTTATGTAGCAATGATCTTGTTTTGTGATGTCTCGATGAGTCTGCACAGTCACATGATCTTGATAAAGGCTAGCATTATCTGCTTTATGTGACTAGCAAAAGGGCCATGGGTCAAGGAATGAACTGTACGTAATGAATTTGAAGCATTGAAAACTGGATAATTCAAACAGTTTGTTACAGGAGTTGAAACCACAAACTGTATATTTTGATCAGAGGTCTCCCCTAGGATCCCTCATATCTGGGTCTACATTTATGCAAATACGGGTACAATGGTTTCCCGCATTTAACTATTTACTCTATGAATATTCATGAAATGAACAGTGGTATCATGAATAATAATTGTTATAATAGCATATGGACACAGGGAGTTTTGACCATGGCAGTAGCTATATTACATTATATGTAAACAGAGCAGGCCCTGATCAGACGGCTCCTATAGGAGCCGTCTGGTCTGAGTCTGCTCTGTTTGCAAAGGCGTAGAAAAGCGTATATATGGAGTAAATGGTTAAAGTGTTCAATACGCATATATTTTATGGAAAAAGGTTAATTAATGGTTTTAGTGTCTAGCTGTTTGCAATTACAATCAAACATCGCTGACCCGAACCAACATATCGATAGATCATCCGACCGATAGATCAATGAGCTGTGGCTCCATTATGTCTTCATTGCTAAATTTTCTGTCCATTTGTACCATTAGTTAGTTTATCTTCGACACTGGTACCATATCTTCTACATCAACACAACGCTATCCTAAGCGGATATGGAAATTAAGCCGGAAACCAGAACGCGATTTTTCCATTTTAATTTGCATGTAACTCGGGCACCTGGTCGGCCTTTTGTACGCTGTCCGTTATGATTGTCACTAATCATTGGGTAGTTTCCTTTCTCCCGGCCTCCGCCAATTCAATAAGAATGAGCGCGCATTGACACCCTTTTTGATCAAAGGCTGCACGCGCCACTATGTCAGGAAGGGAACAATGAGGCCAGGGTCCAGAAGGAAGCTGAACGTATTGATTTTTAGGGAATTGTGACTTCATTAAGGAAATCCTGACTTATTTTCAGCGAAAAGAGAACATATTGGAATGACCGTATTTTGAAAGGGAACATGAATATTGCCAGATTGATACTACTGTTACCTAAAGGTCTGGTCTAAATCCAGTTACATGACAATGTGTTTTTGCTTCTCTTGCATTTGAAATCGAAAATGAAAGTCAACACTCAAACACACTAACCCTTACAACGCTGAATTTTCAAATGGACTATTCCAAAATTCAAACAGGTCAAGCATATGGTGAATATTTGTGGAGTTTAATATAGAAAAGTGTAACATGATAAACAGTGCGGACCATGATGAGTATTGCACCTTTTGGACTTGCAAATATTCTAGCTGTCTCTGATTTTAATTAAAACAACCCATCGACTTGAAACAACCGATAGACCGACGATCAGGAAGATGTTTTGGTTGTGTTGCATTAATCCATTCCCTCATATTGACGCCTTTTAAATAACGCCGCTGTAAAAGTCACTTTTTGAAACCACTGTGATAAAGTTCTCATGTTCTCTAATAAATTCTTAATTTGATAGGTCTATTCAGAGAGATTGGGTCTAGAATAGCCTATTATTACGAGGAAACGAATTGACTAATGCTTACATGGACCACAGCTGTAAACTGAGATAGTCATCATTGAAACATAAGTCACTCGGAGCTATACACCATTCGGATCATATACCAGATTGTATACTTCATACAACATACGACTTGCTGATTTCTTTTTTGACACAGATGGACAGTATTAGATGAAAACCAGAACCACAAATATTTATGCAAAATGAATTACGAGCATCGCTCAGTAAACAATGCCATGTATCCATGTCGACTTTGTAAACACCCCTCGGTAAGCCCTACGCTAGGGGGCATATGTTAAGCTAATAATACTTTGATCTGTAAAACATATTCTGGACACATGGCAAGCATGAAATTCATGGTTTCCTTCTTACTGCTGATATCGCTGAACGTTGAATAATCGTTTGTAGAATCTACACTCTCTTCATATCTCTACACGCGATAACAATCAACATTGCATCTGTCAACATTTTTTTCAATTCATATTATGAAATTAACCAATTTGCATAGAATCTTGAATAAAAATCTTTCAAAGAAAAATCAAATACATTATATGTTTTAAGGATATTCCATATCACGGCCTTGTTTCAATCTTTAGTCTCCTGATTGAGATTTGTCTGCAAAAAATTCATTTTCTAAATGAATACTCCAATTATTGGTGCAGCAGTATGCAACCAGAATGGCAAACAGATTGGAGCCTGATGAGACGCCGAGTTACTCGGCGTCTCATCTGGATCCAAACTGTTTGCAAAGATAATCACAATTCGCTGTCAGCATGTTAAATGATATTTGCTACTGACGCCGAGCGAATTTATGGTACGCGGTCACTCATTTTGAATGAAAAACACAGCGTGCCAGCTGCAATAATGTGATAAGAAAGGCATTCAAGTGAATTGGAACAAGATTAGTTTCATGATTTCCAGTGAGGCCGAGAGTTATCTCAATAAATTGGAAGTTAATGCCCAGTTTTCACCTTTGCATTTGTACATGCGTATTGAATGGCAGTACAATATGGCATTTACTGGTATTTTGCTTTGGTCGGTTATTGTCATGTCGCGATTTGTTGCTTTGTCTCGTTAAAACTATATTTCGGCACAGTGAAGTCATGTTCTAATTACAAGAGGCTTGGTTGATGTAGTAACAGGGTTGAAATCTGTAAAAATTCTGCATAACCCTTTATCCATGAATATTCATATAAGAAATAATGACATCATGAATACTAATTAGATCATTTTTTATAATAGTGCATGGACCCTTTGATGTTTGGCAAACTTTAACATCATATGCCATAAGCAAACAGAGCACATCCTGGTCAGACGGCTCCTATAGGATGCGTCTGATCTTGGTCTACGCTGTCTGTAAAGGACTAGAAAGGAATATTTCCGGAGACGGGTCCTACATGAAACGTCTGATCTGGTTCCACTTTGATTGCAAAAGGCGTTATTTAAAATGCACATCTACGTATAAGATACACGTTAAGGACGTAAACATACTACTTGGCTGCACTTTAGAAATGAATGTAATATCAATTAAATATGAAACCACTTGATGTCGTAGTATGTGAATGCTGGATTTGGCAGCAGCTACGCCCACGCAAAAATTTAACAACTTCGCCCGAGCCACGTAGAAATAGTTCTACAAATATATCCGGTCACTTGTCGAAATTTTGTATGTATGCATAGTAGAAAATGCTTATAGCAGTCATGTAGTGAATATATATGTATATATATGGAGGTCGATAAGAGCAGTTGGTTGCTTAATGCAGGACAAAAGTAATGCAGAAAGCTCCAACAGAATATAAATACCTGCATTAATCTACCACCTTTCTTGAAAACACTCTTAGATCTGATTTAATGGTCGTTGTGAACAGGTTTTATTATAAGTAATATTAGTAGTATATTATAAGTAATGTTAGTAGTACCTGTATTCTGCCATCTTTGTTCCGGTCGCAGATGAACTTATCCTTGCCATGCAACATAATGACTGCTAAAAACGATGATATGTATACCCTTGTACATATACTGACTTTCCATTCTTCGAGAAACCATATTTCGTATCATGAAACCATATTTCGTATCATGAAACCATATTTCGTATCATGAAACCATATTTTGTATCATATTTCGAGAAACTACCGACCATTGTCTACCGGCTTTAAGTCACATGGTTTCTCAACTGGATCAAAAACTGTTTGCACTTAGCATGAGAAGGGGTAATATATACACAAGTGAACACTGTACGCTTAGATTGAGTCCTGCGACTGATGGTTGTGAAATATGGGGTAATGAAATGTGAACCAGTTTGTTTCGTGTGCTATGTCGCACTCATATAATATATATGTGACACGCGTGAGTAATGTACCTTTTGGACATACGTTAAACCATCAAAACAGATTTAAAACAACCGATAGAAAAGCGTATTTATTGAGTAAAGAGTTTAGGCATTGGCAAAACGAATAACGACTCCTAAAGCAATATTGTGTGCATCAGTCGTTATGCACATTTAGCTGATTAATAGTTATGACGTCAATATATCTGACATATTGATGGTGTTAAGGGGTAATAATGATATGACTTATTTTACCATTTACTCAATAAATAGGAGTAGAGAGTAGACCTAGATCAGACGGCTTCTGAAGAGTCTGATAATCTTCTGCTCTGTTTGCTTATGAAACAATAGATATGATACCACAGTTTCTACTTTTGCCAAATTTTTCTGTGTCCATGTACTACGGTAACACCTCTCTATAACGGCCACTAAATTACATCAACTATTTTGTTTTAAAGGCAGCCGGCTGCTTAAAGCAATGTTAAAGTAAAACAGAACGCCACTTGCCCTAAATACCAACTAATTAATACAAATTATAGGCAGTTATAGAGAGATTTTACTGTACTATTATAACAAATAATCTAGTTAATATCCACGATGACATCATTTCTTAGATGAATATTCATGGAATAAAAGCTTAATCAAGAAGCAGGTATCCATGAACCATAGCTCACCTGGTTAAGATTTCTGTACATGTACTTTAAACCAGTCTCCATGATATATAATTTGTGGTTTGAAGAGTGGCCTCTGGTTTGAGATTCCGTGGGCCTGGTTTGTGTAACTAAAACAATGTTATCATTAATATTCGAGTACTTATGTCGGTCTTGATATGGACGAACTTGCACAGACCATGGGTACGTTCTGTAGGGAAGGCTGCATGTGGTGGACTACATCCTTGAGCATGCTCTCTATATCCTCTGCCTTTAACATGATGCTTGTTTTTTATGACTTATGTTAGAATTTGATGTCACATTCTATTCACTGCAATTATGTCGTGTCGTGTGTGTGTGTGTGTGTGTGTGTGTGTGTGTGTGTGTGTGTGTGTGTGTTGTGTGTGTGTGTGTGTGTGTGTGTGTGTGTGGGGGGGATCTTGTTAAATATTCGTGTAATATTTTTTTTTTAAATAATGATATTTTTCTAGCTGAGTTTTTATAATGTCATTTTTTCAAGAAAATGCTTTCCTTTGACAAAATACTGTAGACTCAGAATCAGACCTATAACATATCAAAAACAAACCGAGCCGACCCTGATCAGGAGCCGTCTGATCTGGGTCTGCCCTGTTTGCAAATGCGTGAAAGACGTTTGTATGAAAACTAGTTTTCACATATTCCATATATTAAGATGAAAATGGCGACTGCTTAACGCAAAAATAACTAAGCTCATCTGTGCAGTACGTGAGGAATGCGTTTGCCATAAATTAGATTAACCCTTATCCCGTTGTTAAAATATAATGTCTGCTCAAATCTGGATCTGGAGCAAGTTAGACTACTTCCGATTCGATCCAATTTTGAGAAACTATTGACCGAGTGTCAAACAGCCTGGATCCAGATGAGACGCCGAGTTACTCGGCGGCTCATCTGGACCCAGGCTGTTTGTTTGCATATATCAGGCCGGTTCCCTTGCCATAAATTAGATTAGATTTTAGTGGCATTTGAGAACACATCAAGGGATGTAGTAGGAAGAAAGGTCGAAAACCTTGGGTAGTCTAAACTGTTGATTTAAGAAACTCGGAGCATATGTTGGCCTTGCAACGCCGTGAGGAGGATAATTTGTCTGATGTTTTTCATCTTTTGAAATGTTTATCAAAATAATCAATCAGCAGCTCGTTGTCAAATTCTTAAGATGTATTTCATGGTCATTTCACTAGAAGTGCACGTGCGCGTATGTATGTCTAAAGTACACTGTTTGCAAGTTATCTCCTCTTCAATCAAGATGTTACCTTGGGAAATAAACATGAAAAATTTGAGCCCTGGCCTGTTTTCACACGGTGTACAGAAGAAGCTGCCTATAGCGCCCATATAATGAATATACATGGTCCATAAGAGCTGGATGGTGATAGTTCTTAATGCAGAAAGCTCTTAGCTACTACTTATCTTCAAGTCCTAGATTTAGACCTATTTTTGAAGGTTGGTGTAGGCAGGTTTTGCTGTAACACAATACTAACTGATTAAAGTTTGCCACTTCTAACTGTCTCTCAGGAAATTCTCTTATGTGGGATTAGATGTTACAAGTCAAAATTTGATTTGTTTTACCAAGTTCTGAAGGTAAAGCTGACCTTTTCCACGCCTTTGCAAACAGAGTAGGCCCAGACCAGACAGTCCCTATAGGTGTGCTCTGTTTTGACTAAGGCAGAAACTGAAGAATCATGTTTATATTATATCTTAAGCAAACAGAGCAGACTCTCATCTGTCTGCTCAGATTGCAAAGGCGTAGAAGGGCGTTTTATGGAGTAAATGGTTAACAAATATCCAATAAACATTGATGATGTCATTTTTTCTTACATGAATATTCATGAAGTAAAGAATTAACTGACATGTGCAATGCTTCTCCCTGTTCCATACTGTATACACGCGAGTGTCAAATTCCGCCTCAATCAGAACATCGAAACAGACTATGCCAAAGATAAGCTCCCTACTGACGCCATTTTTATGACAGACCCCATGGGGGCCACGCTCGGGAAATCCCATTAAAGCTGATCTTAATGGAGATGGAGAGTGAGAATAATAGTTCCATTAAACTAATGCCTAGCATAGCTTTGATTCAAGTCCATGTTGACATTTAAACGTTGCATGTATGGTAATAGATTGTTCTTGCCGCAAGTTGTGTGGTATGTCATGGACTGTGTTTAACCTTTTACCACATAGAGATAATACAAATTTAACCCATTCCCTCATATGCTTTTTTTAGTTCCTACCTCTTAGAGATAATACAAATTTAACCCATTCCCTCATATGCTTTTTTTAGTTCCTACCTCTTAGAGATAATACAAATTTAACCCATTCCCTCATATGCTTTTTTTAGTTCCTACCTCTTAGAGATAATACAAATTTAACCCATTCCCTCATATGCTTTTTTTAGTTCCTACCTCTTAGAGATAATACAAATTTAACCCATTCCCTCATAGGCTATTTTTAGTTCCTACCTCTTTGGATACATCTACCAAAATGGAGCATTAACTAGAGGAAAGGATTTTTTAGAATTGTGTAGTGTTGAAACCATTGTGATAAATAGAGCATTTTGCTCCTATGGAGCAAATTCTCTATTTGTCACAGTGGTTTCAGAAAATGAGTTTTACAGAAAAATGCGCCAATATGAGGGAATGGGTTAAACGCTTTTGCAAACAGAGTAGACCCAGATCAGACGGTTCCCGTAGAAGATGTATGATCACTCCTCTGTTAGCTCGTAGGATCATAAAGATATGATTATTCGGTTTCTACAATGGCCCAAGTCATATGCCAAGGCCCATGGCACAATTTCTTCTAATTGAGTGAGTGAGTGGGTGAGTGAGTTGGGGTTTACGTCTAATCGATATTCACAATGTCATGATTCTTACATTTATATTCATTAGGCATAGGGATAAGTGAATGAGTCATTTTGGTTTCCAAAGACAGAACTGCGCACGAAAATGGTGGTTATTAGGAAATTCTCTTGCCCCGGTATCGCGTCCGTGCATATATACAATGCATTACCCATCACTTGTCCCCCCCATTAACCCATTCCCTCATAGACTAGTTTTAAACCCAGCCTCTTTGAATAAATCTACCGAAAAGGAGCACTGACTAGAGAAATGGAAAAGTTTAGAAGTGGGTAGTTTTGAACTACATGATTGTGATTCATAGATCATTTGCTCCTATGGAGCAAATGCTGTATATATCACAATGGTTTCAAAAATGACTTAACATAGGCGTCAAAAGGCGTCAGTAAGAGGGAATGGATTGACGTATTCAAACTTCATTATAAGTGTAATCGTCTCAATATTTATTATCAACCTAAATCTCCTTTCATTTGTAGGGGTGTTTATGCAATAATTCGTTTGCCAATATGACCCTTGGGAAAGTATTGATAAAACCAATAGTGCAGATCCTGTTCAGGGGCTTCTACAGGAGCCGTCTGATCTGTGTCTGCACGGTATGCGTATGTCCACATTTACATTTTCCCTCATGAATATTTATGTAAGAAATAATGACGTCATGAGTATTTATTAGTATTTTAGAGTGGTTTTCGAATACAGTATTGTTTGCCTATGGCAGAAAGTGTAGAATCAGATCTGTATACTTTCATAACAAACAGAGCAGATCCTGATCAGACGGCTCCTACAGGAACTGTAATCTGGGTCTACTTTGTTTGCATTGGCGTGAAAGGGTTAAGTGAGAAAAATAGATAAACGTTTTTATATGTTTCGTACATGCACTTGTCTTCAGTTCTGGTAAAATTAGAAGTTCACATGCACCTGTTCTCATGGTTACTAGAATGTACCCCTATACACTTTCGCTTTCAAAGCGCTGTTTGTTTCTCGTTTTGGTATAGTCATATATAATTACAACCAATTGCACATATTTATGTTATATCACCCTAGTCATTGACATTTGTGATGCAATCTCTAATTCGTATGTAAAACCTTCATGTTTGTTACATGCTGGAATTACTCGTTGTCTCATACATATACATTGCAAACAGAGTAGACGCAGATCAGACGACCATGTATGCATAGGAAATAATATGGATATGGCTCCGGTGTTGTAAAACGTTAGTCCATGGTTATAAAGCTTCTGAATCTGAGTCTGAGATCATTCTCGTGTATCTGATTGGTCAGATTCTGAACTTGCTCAGAATCTGACCAATCAGATGCTTGATAACAATATCAGACTCAAACACGAGGATTTATAACATTGGGGCATTTTGTTTGAGTCTGAGATCATTCTCAAGCATTTGATTGGTCAGATTCTGAGCTTGCTCAGAATCTGACCAATCAGATACTTGAGATTGATCTCAGACTCAGGCCTAGAAGTTTTTACTAGGAACCGTAGACTCTAATTACACAGTTTCTGCAATGGTTAAAACTTCATTTGTGCAAATGCTATTATAAACGTTCAGCTAATTAATAGGCACTATATCATTATTTCTTGCATGAATATTCCCTTGGTGGACGGTTATTTAAACATGGGTAACAGAACTGTTTTCAGTCCTGTTTCCAAATTACAATAGTCTCGTTAATGCGACATAATACATTGACAGGAATCTGTACACGCAGGTGCATGGTCGTTTAATGCAGGGCAAAAGTAATGCAGATTGTTCCTATAGGAGCTTACTACATAACGTATGTCCTGCATTAAGATATCACCTTTTTAACCCCCCCCCCCCCCCCAAAAAAAAAAAAAAATAGGAAAAAAGAAAAAACAGATTTACACTTCTTTTGAGCGGTTGTTCGTCCTCTTTTTCGTAAACCCTAGTAAATAATTTACACGTGCTGTGAGTTAATCGTTTGTGATTGAGACTGATTCTTTGTTCTCATCATTTCAAATGTGTTCTGGCCCTATTACAGAGAACAGCAATTGAAATTAATGCACATGTCGAATGCTGAAACACGATCACTTGTGGCGCTATCAAATGTTCTTCAAAAAAGGGACAGAATTATAAAGCAGTTTTTACATCAATATCGGCTCGTGTCCATTGTTCAGCTAGTCATTAAAAATGGCCAATTTATAACCCATTAGCTTAACGCTTTGAATGCCGCGAAAAGAATGCACTCTCCTTTGCAAACAGTGTAGACCCAGATCAGAGGGCTCCTAGAGGAGCCCTCTGACCAGGGTCTGCACTGTTTGTCATTTAAAATCCTCTCGTAAATGTTACCCTACCACACTGTATGGAATCTACCAATAAACATTGATGGACTATTCCACTCTGAAAAATCAGTGTCGAAAGAGTTAAAAGCCGCGTGTAATGGCAGTGCAATTTATTAATATTCCCGGCATTCTCTTTCATTTATCGCTGTTTATATTTTAGTTGTAAATAGATTGTTTCCTGCTATTATTGCTAACCCGCATTATCCTAGCCTCTTTTAATCCTTACAGTGCGGGAAACGACTCACTAAATTAAATGTCCCTTGCAAACTGTGTAGACCCAGATGAGAGGGCTCCTAGAGGAGCCCTCTCATCAGGGTCTGCACAGTTTGTCAAGTTACACATTTCTTTAGAAAATTCCATTAACATTCACCATAAGCTTGACCTGTTTCAATTTTGGTATAGTCAATTTGAAACCTCAGCGCTGTAAGAGTGTTAACCTTTTATCTGCTAGATATTCGTGTAAGAAATAATGACGTCATGAATATTAACACATTACCCCCTAGTGACGCATTTTTGCGTCTCTATAAAATTCACATTGTGAAACCATTGTGATAAATAGAGCATTTGCTCCTATAGGAGCAAATGCTCTATTTATCACAATGGTTTCAAACTACAATATTCTAACATTTTCCTTTTCTCTAATTAATGCTCCTTTTCGGTAGACTATTTCAAAGAGTTTGGGTCTAAAAATAGCCTAGGTTTAGGGTTAAAAGGCAAAGTATTGATCACGTGGTTCCTGAATGACTCTGGTCTGGGTCTACACTATCTGCTGTATCAATCAATATTCTAAGCTGCACGCCATATAAACGATTTCTCACGAGAATACCCTTTAAAAGAAATTTAGATTCGTCCAAACTGCATAGATGGACGAGTTCATGAAGAAGTGTAAGGGTGCTAAATAAATGTCGTCTGGAAAACTTTCCGCCAGTTTCTATTTCTAAAGTAGGATGGTTTCTCCCATTTCCTTTCATAAGCCTTGTCTGTAGGGACCAAAGTATTTTAAAATAGCTTGGATCCCGATGAGACGCCGAGTTTTCCTCCATTTAGAAAGCGCCTGCTGTTAAAGACCGTTAATATTCTTCATGTACAGTAGAACCTGTCTTAAGCGGCCATTTATTGAACAAAGGAGTCCTATAAGCAGATTGTAGCTTAATGCTGGGGAAAAGTAATACAGAAAGCTCCTATAGGAGCTTTCTGTATTACTTTTGACCAGCATTAAACTACCACCTGCTTTATAGACCCGTAATTAGATTTCTTTTTATGACCGCTTAAGACAGGCGCTGATGTAGTAAGAGATCCCTATTGAGAGATTCTACTGTGCGAGTAAACCATTCTAGTTTATTGTTTACCTATAATGATGATAATTACATGTCATTTCCCGTATTTATTGTCCCTTTGTTGTTCAACGCTTACTCGGAAACTACATTTCATTTACAATTACGTGGTTTTGTTCACTGTATGTGTAATTTCGTATTCACTTTAACGGAATGAAGCAGACGACAATGCAAACGTTTAAAAAAAGGAGCACGCGACATCGTCAGCGCAGTCTCTGAGTTAACTAGCTAAAACTTTGATTAGTCATTCGAAAGAGCACAAAGCATGGAGTTTTATTATCGATCTTCAAGTTGGCTCAGTGGGGACAATCAGAAATTGTCGCGCGCTTTTTTCATGTTGCCATAGCAACGTGATGGAATAGTGTGGAGTTTTTTCTTTTAAAATATGGATTTAGGACTTCAGCGATGATGCCCTTTGTTTACGTCGAGAGAGAGAAACCCAAACCAAAGATAGAGTTTCAATGGGAGAAAAGGTTGTGAATGGGGAGGTTGCTGACCCCTTTTGTGGGTGTTACCTCGTGGCATCTTTTGTAAATGGCATGAACATTTGTCGTCTGTGTCAATTCTCACAGTAAACTTTCATCCGTTTCTTTCTAAAGATACAGAGTTGAACAGTTTGGCTCCTGTTGAGATGAGATCGCCTACGTCTCCAGGCACGTGCATGGGCATACGCACGCACGCATGTGCGTACGTTACCTTGGACCTGCATTAAGCAACCACCTGTTTTTATAGACTCCTTTGTTAATAGTATTATGCGATTGCATTAGCGAGACTTTGCTGCCTTCTGAGTAAGCATTACCTATGTACTGGTATAAAAGTGGCTACCATGAATATTAGCTACCTGTATTAAAAGTGGCTACATATAGTTTCTCTGGTATGGAAGGTTTGATACTCCGTTAAATAGAGATGCCTTTTTATTAACCCTTTCCCTGTTCTATGTCTATTCCAAATTTCAATACCTGCTGAATATTCATGAACAAAATAGCCATTATGAAATATGGAAGGTGGACTATTGTAACCATTTTAGAAACTAAAGAAACATATCTATCAAATTCAGTTAGCAAACAGAGCAGACCCTGATCAGACGGCTCCTCTAGGAGCCGTCTGATCTGGGTCTACTCTGTTTGCAAATACGTGAAAACACGTTTATATTAGGGAAAGGGTTAAACAGTGTTACAGGCTAATAAACACTGGCTTCATATAAGAAAGTATTGCACCGTGAATGTTAATTCGAGTAACATTAATTTGATTAATATTTGGCATATGAACACTGGACATTTTGGCCACGGCAGAATATGTACAATCAGATCTAGAGAAATTATTTCACAAGAAAACAGAGCAGACCCGATCATACAGCTCATACGTGAGCAGTCTGGTCTGGGTTTACAGTGTATGCAAATGTGTGAAAATGCCCTTTTATTAGTATTGTAATTGCAATATAGATAACGCTAATAAAGGTAATAAATATGTAGCAAATAGCTTAACTACAACATTCGAAAAACAAGGGCTGTGTCGCAGTCGTCATGGTTACCTTGTGACGTTGTCTACAACACCATCGGTGTCAAAAAAGCCACATCCCAGGGGCCTGATCCGTTAATTATGTACGCCAAATGTGGCCCTGTATGATTATCTTATTACAAAATGCCTTTCGCTGTAAACACGGTGCCATTCCCTATCAGATTGATCCAGTTACTGAGATTGGGCGATAATGATATATAGATCTAACTCAGATTATTCACGATTTTACACTTGATTGCTGTCCTAGATAATCCGGAACACTTCGGCTGATTGCCTATAATGTGATGCTTCCCGCATTTATCATTAACCTTTTACTCCATAAATATGCCTTTCTGCGCTTTTGCAAACAGAGTAGACCCAGATCAGACGGCTCCTACAGGATCCGTCTGATCAGGGTCTGCTCTGTTTGCTCATGAAATAATATTGGAGATGATTTTCGCCAAAACCCAAACAAGCCTGTATACATAGGCCATTATAGATATTTTGCTAGTAAGTACTCATGATAATTATCATGATTTCTTACATGTATATTAAGCAGAGAAAGGGTTTAAAACTTTGAGTGCTGAGTTTCTCAAACAGGGTATTTGACTCGGCATCGCGGAACGGAAGAGTCCATTTAGTATGACAGGGTAATTTGAATAGCAAACACTGCACACCATGATCAGCGGCGGTCTTGTCTTGATAAGGATCTACACTGTTTTCCAGTACAATCGTTTCCATGATTCAAAGGGTTGAGCTTCGAATTGTCGTCTGCTTAAATCTTCTTGCTGTAAATAAAAGTTTCCTGACGCAGTCGTTTGCTGTAAATAAATAAAAAATAGATTTAGTACTTTCTTTATTTAAACCCATAACCCCAAAGATACAAATAACGTAGACACAGGCCAGACAGCTCCTTATAGTGCCAGTCTGGTCAGCGTCGGCTCTGTCTGTTTACGGAATTTTTAATTGAAGAAAAACTAACTTTTAAACTAGAAAACAGACGACAGTCTAAGCTGACGACATTTATTTGCAACAAACAAAAATAAAGAAGATACACCGAGTTCTCGAATCTGCGTCTAGTCATACATGGAACATGTGATAGTGTGATTGATATGGAAAGATATCCCGCTGTCCGAGCTGACTGATTAAAGCAGATAATGCCAGGATGCCACATATCAATATGAAAAGTGATAACGGCAGTCATACAAGCAGAAAGATAGATTTATTTACAGTGAAACCTATCTTAGAGGCCATCAAATAGATGTATACTTTTGGGTCTGTTGGGCAGGTGGTAGCTTCATTCAGGTCAAAAGTAATGCAGAAAACTCCAATAGGAGCTTTCTGCATTACTTTAGCACTGTATTAAGCAATCACCAGCTTTTTAACACTCCTATGTTCAATAAATGAATGACTGCTTAAGACAGATTCTACTGCACACTCTTTCAACATGATATATCAATGTGTGATGATCTCCGCGAACAGTTTGGATCCAGATGAAACGATAAGAAACTCGGTGTCAACTTAGGTGTCATCTGTTTGTCACCCAGATAATTTGTTTGAGAATAAAAATAGAGGACAATGTATTTTCAGAATTGAAGCGCACGATGGGTAATTGCTTACGATAGTTACTTAGTGTTGAAAGGTTTTACCACTTCTGAGCACCTCTCTTCTAGTAGGGGAACTGCATCCAAAGAAGGAAATATATCTCTACACTTGCTTTGTTGGTTAACCCTTTCACCGCCAATGTCGCATAAATGCACCACGACAAATAGTGCAGTCCCAGATCAGACGCCGCCTTTTCAAGGCGGCGTCAGATCAGGGACTTCACTTTTTGTCTCAAACTTGTTTTCTATACACGTGCTTGGATCTAAAAATAGCATATGGAGGAAAGGAGCAACCACCTGCGTGAATGTATTAAGTGGTAGCTTTAGAGGGAGCTTATTGTACATGTTATAATTTTGCTGCTCTACAAAGTATAGCCATGCCGTGTTGAGGACGCGCTTGTATGTACTCTCATAAGACGCAGTGGTCCCATCTGAGGCTACAAAATATTTACAAATTTAATCAAACTTCTCCTAAATAGTTGCAATTATGTACAATTGTTTTTCTTTCATTTCGTTTAACCAATTTAAATCTCAATTTCTAGGAAAAGTTACATAAATATGTGTAGCCTAATGAATCAAGTTTCACTTGAAATATGGTATTTCTGCCTTGACCAGTACGGTCTTTTTAAACCTAGTTTGTGAAGCACACTGTACAGACACTAATCAAAGGACTCCTCCAAATGCACTCTGATCTCGGTATACAATATCTGCATATCTCCCTTGTAGGCGTATGTAAGCAGGTTTCTCAAAAATCCTGATGCAATTTTAACCCTTCTTTTCTAAGCTTGATTGACATTTGCAAACAGCTTAGATCCAGATGAGACACCGGCGTCTCATCAGGATCCAAGCTGTTTGTAAATCGCTCAATAGTGTCTAAAATTCTAAACGAATCGGATATAAGGAATGGAACGGCGCCTTAGGGTTTTAGTACTTTAACTTTTAGCACTTTGAGGGTTAACCTGACTCCTTGCCGGCAAAAATACCGCAAACTGCTGGCAGCTACGTTTGAGAACGAGACCGAGAGCAACAAATGAACAATCTAATCAAATCTGGTAAAGCAATACAGGTTGTATGAACAAATTTTACATCACCCGTGAAGAGCCAATTCCTTCGGCGGCAAATAAATCTTTGACGTGCTGAAAGAATTCCCTGTAGTCTCAGTTATTTTTCTAAATCTTGTTACAAGTTTCTTGTGAATATGAACACATGCAGTGTATCAAAGAGTTTCGAACTTGATAAATTATTAAGTGTACTCCCTGGATCAAAACCATATGCGGATATAATTATTATTATTCGATTGCATCATTTTCAACTCCTAATCTGCTGAATAATTAAAACTGGCTTCTCCATTTCTGAATATTAATTAAGCAAAAATCCTCACTGAAGAAAATGATTTTCATGACAGACAGTGTAGACCCAGATCACAGGGCTCCCATTGGGGCCATGTGATCCGGGTCTACAATGTTTGCAAAAATATTATATTTTCGGCTCCCGCACATTAATAGTTAAAGGTTGTGTTACCGCTTTACGATATTCAGAAGATGTTGATTATTTATAGCTGCCTTGATGGTTCAGAAACCTGCTGCTTATATTCATAAAAATACCTAGATCATAGAAATTCTGATTACTCAGCAAAATTTGGCCTCGATCTTTGGGATAAGATAACCTGAAAATAGTTCTTTAACTTTGAGTAGGAGTATGAAACTAGCAGCAGACGATATTCTTTAAACGCCCGGAAATATCGTCTGCTCCAAATTATCGTCTGCTGTGTCAGGATAAGTTTGATTTTATTCGAAACAATCTTGGTTTTCAAAACTCTATTTCAGTCACTCTTTAGACGAAGATTTGCCAAGCCTCCATAATGATCAAGATTTAAATAGTTTGTAGACTGATAACATTTAACGTTCATTTACTGGAGTAATAGAAACAGTGGGGGAATTATGAATCAGGCTTTAGTTAGATTGATTGCGGAAAATATACAACTTATACTAAACCCAATGGAGTAGAGTCTAGCTAAAGCAACCACGTGATTTATTAACATACGAGACTGTGAAATGAGGTGGGTGCTTAATGCAGGGCAACATGTGATACAGGAGCTTTCTGTATCACGTGTTGTTCTGCATTAAGCTACCACCTGTTTAAGATAAATCCAGAATTATATGTTTTGTGTGGTCGTATTAGCGAGACTTTACTGTGTAATGTGTGTGCCAGAATATTTGGGTATATATTTTTTGATATCTTAACAAATATTTCGTTGTTACGCGTTGCCATCTTTCACCCTTTCCTTCACGGATATTAATCTAATACTTTATTACTACATGGTAGTGATTGTCTGAACTTTTTGGCTCTGGCAGAAACTTTAGAAACAGGTTTATAGTACATGTATTGGTTTATAGTACATGTATTCCATAAGCAAACAGAGCAGACCCTGATCAGACAGGTCCTTCAGGAGCTGCATGGTGCTACTCGGTTTGCAAATGGGCGACAAGGCGTCAATATGAGAGAAAGGGTTTAACCCATTACCTCATAGGCTATTTTTAGATACAACTTCTTTGAATAAATCTACCGAAAAGGAGCATAAACTAGAGAAAAGGGAACTTTTAGAATTTTTGTAATTTGAAACCATTGTGATAAATGGAGCATTTGCTCCTATATGAACAAATGCTCTATTTATCACAATTGTTTCAAACCACAAAATTCTGAAAGTTTCCTTTTCGCTAGTTAATGCTCCTTTTCGGTAGATGTATTCAAAATGTTTGGATCTAAAAATAGCCTATGAGGGAATGGGTTAACGTCCAAACGTTTAATAAATTATGGAACGAGAGTATGAAACAGATTGGATCCTGATGAGACCCCGTGTTACTCGGCGTCTCATCTTGATCCAAGATGTTTGCATGATGCGTGTCTGGTTGCATGATGCGTGTCTGGTTGGTCTTAGCAGGTAAAGGATTAAACGGTATAAGAAATCTGACCTTTATCGTTTGAATAATTCAATAAAAGCTTGAATTGCTCTTTCCGCATGCTTCAATTGGAAGTTCGTAAATTAATTTATGAGGAAGTCTCTGCTTTCAAAGCGGGGTTCGGACCTTTTCTCTTGACCCTCTCTGCGGCTAATAAATATTTGCAGCTTAGAAATTGTCTGCAAAATCGTCTGATTCATTAATTGCATTTATAAAAGTTTTTTTACGTTTGTTTTCTATTAAACACAGTCACAGTGTCAAACAGTCTGGATCCAGATGAGATGCCGAGTTACTCGGCGTCTCATATGGATCCAAACTGTTTGCATGAGATATCCCGCATTCGTCACTAGAATGAAAAGAGGTAAAAACGCAATGTTTCACACATCTCTCCGATATAAACTCCTATCTAATCATGAGATACTCGGGCACCGGAAGAGGCAAGTTAACATACCAGGCCAATTTGTTCGCCAGTAATGAGTCAATTAGAGTAATACGGAGTGTACAAGATGCATGAGGGAAATGCCACGAACGAAAGGGTAAAGGGTCGAGGTTCAAAACTTAACTTGCCTCAAATCGGAAATCCTCGTCCTATTCCGGCGCGCCGAGCAGGTGTGTCCTAGCCGACATCGCCGAGGACTTCAGATTAAAGATAGTCTCACACTTGCCATACTGTTTAATAGAACCTATATAAAACATAAATTCAAACTATTTCCAATTCTGGGTTTCGCAAACAGGTGGTAATTTGATGCAGTAAGTGAGTTATGCAGACGCTAAGAAGAGAGTTATGTACGTTAGGAAGAGACTTATGCAGACGCTAAGAGGAGAGATATGCACGTTAGGAAGAGACTTATGCAGATGCTAAGAAGACGGTTATGCACGTTAGGAAGATATTTATGCAGAGGCTAGGAAGGGAGTTATGCAGACGTTAGGAAGAGATTAATTTATTCAGACGCTAGGGAGAGTTTGCAAACAGTGGAAATCCAGATTGGATGGCTCTTAGAGGAGTAAGCAAATGGCTAGGGGAATGAATTCAGTCAGGCACAGCCAGTAATATACAACAACAACAACAACAACTACAACAACAACAATAAAACATTCCACGTGTCCCTATCGACTTTTTATGCAAAATATACATATACGCAAATCTACTTCAAACTGTTTTTATTTCTTCTGCAGCTAACAGATGCCCATAAAACCTGTCAAATTGTCGTTCGTGGAAACTATTAACCCCGTCTAATTTATTGCATAGGATATTGCAAATTATTCACCTTGGCGGGGTGTCAGGATAACCAGAGTACCCCGTCAACATGACCGACATTGACCGACGTTGTAAACTGTTATACATATCTCATCAGTTTGTAACTCTTTACCTGGTCAAGTCAATGATATAATACATAATAATTAGTTAAAATTTTATAATGGCATCAGAGGTCCAGATTAGATGGGTAATTTTAAACATTTTCAAGAATGGGTCCTTTATTTTTCCACCAAACCCTATACTATGACCACTCTTTAGAATCGTCTCGAAGAGACGATTCTAAAGAGTGGTCACAGTATAGGATTTGCTGGAGAAATGACTATTTTAGTATTTGGGCACGCACGTTTATCTGTAGCCCTGGGTATCATACACATGTACAAGGGTATTTTTAATCAAGGAAGAAACTGTAAACCATATTTATGTACAGTAGAGCCGGTCTTAAGCGGCCAATCATTTATTGATCATAGGAGTATTAATAAGCAGATGGCTGCTTAATGCAAGGCAAACGTAATAGGAGCTTTGTGAATCTATATAATATCAACGTGTTTTTTTTCTTTCTATTTCCAGGTCTACTGGGTCGGTCCCGTCGTTGGCGGAATTCTGGCAGCCCTCGTGTACGAATACATCTTTGCAGCTAGCGCTTCTTTCTCTAGGACCAAGAAGTTCGTGCTTAGACACAGGAGACCGGCCGAGAAGGCAACCCCAGCCAACCAGGATGAGCTGAACAGCAGCAAAGCTGGCCTTATTGAGGTACGCGAGAGCTTTCATTAAACTTTTAAAATTAATGACTATCCAAACTTTGACCTGGTTTAATTTAACTCATTCCCTCCTATACTATATTTAGACCCAGCCTCTTTGAATTAATCTACCAAAAAGGAACATTAACTATAGAAAATGAGAACTTTAGAATTGTGTAGTTTTGAAACCATTGTGACAAATAAAGCATTTGCTCCATAGGAGCAAATGCTGTATTTATCACAATGGTTTCAATAAATGAGTTTTACAGAGACGCAAAAGCGTCAATAGGAGATAATAGATTAGTTCAAGCTATTATGATAGTGTAACTGAATGTAGAGCTACAGATAAACGTGCGTACACATGCAGATACTAAACTCTTCTGTTCTCCACCATATCCTATGTTGTGACCACTCCTTAGAATCGTCTCGAAGAGACGATTCTAAAGAGTGGTCGCAGCATAGGGTTTGGTGGGGAAATAAAATAGTCATTGTTGAAAATGTTTCAATTTGCCCTGTATTAAGTAACCACCTGCTTTTCAAGATTCCCGTGTCCAATTAATATAAGGTCGCTTAAGCCACTCTCTCTATTGTAGTTGGATTACATTTTAGAGGCGTTGGTGTAGAGGCGTTTGCTTATGAAATGATAAATAAGATAAATTTCTGTCATCGCCATTCCTTACATGAACTTGCTTTATGTCAAGGGTTAACCCTTTCCCATATGTAAGCGCATTTTGACGCATCTGCAACCAGAGTAGACCCAGGTAAGATGCTCCTATTGGAACCGTCCGATCAGGGTCTGTTCTGTTTGCTTATGGTGTAATATAGATCTGATTCTACAGCTTCTGCATGAGCCAAAATGGCATGTGCCCATAAGCCATTATAAAAAATTATCTTATTAATATTCATGACGTCATTATTTCATATATGAATATTCATCAGGGAAAGGTTAAGGGAATATCAAAATAAACTGTTATATAAAGATACTAACAACTTTGTTATCGTTCATATAGATTCCTATGACGGAAACGGAGGGTGAGGCTGTCGTTGAGGTCGAGAAAGCTGAGGAGGAGAAGAAAGAGGAGGAGGCACCAGCGGAACAAGTCGAGGTCAAGGCCGAATAAACACCACTTCCGGTCACGTGACACCATTCACAGCAACATCTGTGGCAACGGAAATTAAGACACTTGAAACATGTGTCCCAATCATGAAGTTGAATTTAGAAGCCTGTAGGTTGAAATTTGGAGAAAGTTTATTTGGTATTATGCCCAGCATATTATTATATATCTTCTTACATCTTGAAATTTGGGGTAAGGGCGCGAATTATATTGGGACATGCCCTATCTGGGGTTTAAAATAGAGAACGGATTCCACTGAAAGAACGATGAAAAGAACAACAGTGAGTCAGCGTTGAGTTGGTGCATATAATGTCATTTCCATTTCAAACATTCATCGTGTGAATTCATTCTATCCATCAATTCATTGTTTACCTCGGAATACATGACGCGGCATACACTACACTTAAGCAATAATGTTCCCTTCATCATTGCATACTATGGAACCGAGTTCTTCATCGATAAAACTTGAAATTATCCATATAGAACATTTAACTTTGAATTATTTTTGCCGAAAAAAAAAGATTCGTTGAATTCAAACATTAAGCTAACTGGGTTTTTTTTATAAATGTATATCTTTATTGGCCTAGAGATCTACACAAACCGTATGTCTTCTATATGGCAGAATGCAATTGGAACTCCTCGTTGATACTTTCCGGAGTTAGACGAGGATTTCCGATTGCACAGAATGGTGTAATCAAGCGTAAATTAATGTGACCTACATATAATGCTTGTAAAGCATCATTGAACATGGGTTGTTACAGCGTGTCAGTGACGAGTAATAGACATTACTTCACAGACAGCCATCATTTAAGATCTTCCGTGTGGCATGCCATGTATTCCGAAGTTTCATATTAGGTGAACAAAATCACGTTGCTGAGTCCATGGTTAACGTTATACTGCCTATGCTTATTCCATTTATATTTTTCTACGTTGTTGTGAAATTAATAGCAGTAATGCTTTTCCGTAACAAATGCCTCTGGTATTGGCGCATGTAGCTGCAGAAGAATCTCTCTAAACCGAAAGTTTAGTAAAGAAAAATGTAGATATTTTATAATACAGTTAAATCCCTCCAATGCGACCACCAAAATAGAGGCAGGTGGTGGCTTAATGCAGGAGAAAAGTAATGCAGAAAGCTCCTATAGGACAATGAAAGTTTTGGCTGAAACAAAAACGCCAGATTCAGCTCTGTATTATTCAATAAACAAACCGAGCATACCCTGATCAGACAACACTTACATATTAACCCTTCGCTTGCTATTCGCGTCAATATACCTACCAGTAAATAGTGAAGACCCAGATGAGACAGCTCCTGCAGGAGCTGTCTCATCAGGGTCTGCACTATTTACAAGTTGATTGTGCAACCAGTGCACTCCGCAGCAGTGATTGCACAGCGGAATACTTGTACACAGTGAAGATATATGTAATTATACAACAGGGCATGGGTAAAGAAGGAGAAATGCATTTAAAAATTCAGCAAGGGAAGGGTTAAGCTGTTTGATCTGGGTTTCTCGGTTTGAAAATGTGCCGAAAATCGTCTCTATGAGGGAAGAGGTACATGTATTCGTTACAACAATTTTAACAAACAAATGGAATGATTGCGAAACCATGAGATAGTAAACAAAGAGAAGAGAAATCAGTGAGTATTAAGATCCCTGGCACTGACAGCTCGGCTTAATATTTTGAAAATCGTGCTTTTGGAATCCTCCTATTTACATATACTTCTACGTTAAGTGTCTTATTATTTTTAATACGCCATATATTTGTATCTTTTTTATAGTTTTTTTTCTGTCACTTCAATGTATATTGAGTACATTGTCAGGTTCTGTATGTGACTGATGAGCAAGGTGGCATGTTTGCGCATGCGCGAGTGTATTTGGGCGAGAATGAGGACTGCTTGTGTGAATGATCTCCGACTTTTAAGTTCTAAATAAGGGCAGCAATGCAGCAAAACTTGATAATAAATCTTGAAGAAAAATACCTGTTACAGCTGTTACTGACTCAAAATATCGTCTATGAATTTTAACAGCTGAATGAGGGCTGTTAGTAGCTGGTTCCTATCATGATATTATGTTATTATACATTATTCCAATAGGGTACGGTTTATAGGTCTAAATTAAAATTTAAAATTGTGCAATTGCTAGCATTGTGTCGGAAAAGGGTAAACCTTATACCTCAAGAATATCCATGTAAGAAATAATGACCAGGAATATTAATTAGCTCAAATTTTATAATGCCATCAGGAACAAGTATTTTTACTATAAAACTGCAGATTCCGTTCTATATTGCATAAGAAAACGGAGCAGATCCTGATTAGACGGCTCCTACAGGAGTGGTTTGATCTGGGTCTACCCTTTTTACAAAAAAGACGTATGTGTGAGGTATAGGGTTAATTGCGTGTGTGATTGAGAGAAATTTGTCCTTTCGTTTTGATAAGTACTCATTAAACAACAATACCTCTGCCGTTGAAATGAGATTTATCTCGATGACTTGGTGCAAACATACTGTAACTGTTTACCTGGGCCCGAGGTTATAAAACATTTTGCTTCTATCTTAGACAGTTCTCAAGCATCTGACCAATCCGATACTTGAGAATGAAGTCAGACTCAGACCCAGAAGTTTTATAACCCCGGACCCAGCGCTATATATTAGCAATTTTAAAGAGTTTCATCTGCATTTCCTTCCATCCTATGATCAGTTTGCAAGTTTTAAATCTGGATCAACACTATTTGCAAACGTTTTTAATTTTGATTAACCATAACACTTCTGTGACCCCATACATGTGCCTTTGACAAAAATAGTAGACCCAGACCACAGGTCTCCTGAAGGAGCCCTTTGATCAGAGTGTACACCGAGAAAAATCAAAATAAGGCAATAGCAAATATTTCCTTTGCAAGGAACTCCTCGTGCGAAAAATGGATGTGTTCCATTATTGCAATTGGAAGAGTTTACCTTATATTGTATTAGATCCATAGCGTTAAACAGTCTTACAATAGTTTTGCCCCAAGTCCTCGGTCTCAACTTGCCTTAATTGTTTACGTGTCGAAAGTGTTAGCTCTCTTTGAAAAACAATATTCAGCTGGATTAGACATGGAGAAAAAATCAGATCATTGTCAAATCAAGTATATCTGGAATCAAGATCCTTTGGTAACAATTCTCTAATGCCATTTGCAAATAGGGTAGACCCAGATGAGATGGCTCCTCCAAGAGGAGCCCTCTCATCAGGGCATATACTGTTTGTCATTTTACGCTTTTCTTAAAATGCATCCCTGAATACTCTCCGTAAGCCTTACCTGTTTAACTCTTGGAATATTCCTTTTGAAAAATCAGCGTCGAAAGGTTAAAGAAAATAACCCGAAACCGACACGGAAATGAATAAAGCATGTATATTTTGAATGTTGTAAGTGCCTCGTATATGTGCCATGTTTAATACTAGTATTGTTCAAAACCATACAAATAATGGAATTTGTAGATAATTATGATCGTATTTAATTTTACTCAAAGTATGGCTTGTAAACTACTGTAGGGCATTTAATATTCTTATTTGTTTTCTTTCATCTCACTACACGACACCAAGAAGAGATTATTCTACGTCCTCATTAAATCTCAAAAGCAATAAAAAGAGTTTATAAGTACATTGACCCATTACCTCATTAATATTCATGTAAGAAAAATAACGACTCCATGAATATTAATTAGATAAAAATTTAAAATGACATTTTGAGAAGAGGATTTCCCATTTGAACAAACTATGGAATCATATCAATAATACAGTAAAACCTCTCTATAACGGCCACTAAACCTCTCTATAACGGCCACTAAACTGTGTTAATTAGTTGGTAACACCTCTCTATAACGGCCACTAAATTGTGTTAATTAGTTGGTATTTAGGGCAAGTGGCTGCTTAAAGCATGGTGAAAGTAAAACAGAACGCTCCTATAGGAGCGTTCTGTTTTACTTTCACCTTGCTTTAAGTAGCCACCTGCCTTAAACACACAATTTTTGACGTAATTTAGTGGCCGATATAGAGAGGTTTTACTGCATTCCATAAATAAACAGAGCAGGTCCTGATCAGACGGCTCCTACAAGAGCTGTCTGATTTGGATCTACTATGTTTGCAAATGCATTAAAATGGCGTATCTGTGAGGTAAAGGGTTAACCAAAAGCAATACTACATGAATGTTACAGATTCAAAGGAATGATTTTAGTCTTGTTATGAACACTTTATTATAACATGATTTGCTTATGTCTAAAAACGAAAGTTACCGTTCCTGAATACTGAACGAGAGTGGTCGTTCCTGAATTACAAAACGGGAGACAAACAATGTTGCCAAAAAAACAACACTTCCCTTGCCTAGTCATGCAGTATATTTATTTTTTTCACATTGTACTTTAGCTAGAGTCGTGCAAATGTAGGCTAAGTCAACAGACATGTAAGATAGTATCTGCTGCAGATTATCTTTTTATATATCTGTGTTTAATAAATAGAAAAAAGTACATTATGACTTATGCTTTTGTTCTTCCACAAAAACTATTCTTCATACAGAGCCTTACTGAATACAGTTTGGTGTTTCCATTTGTCTGTCGATATCTCTAATGTGTATGTTTTATCTCTATCTATATCTCAAATATCTATCGCTAATCTCTAACCTCTCTAGATCTATATACCATTAATCTTTTTGTCTACATCTACCTCTATTTAACTTGCATTTCCGCCTGACCAACTGTCCATTATACAACCCTTATGTCTGTATGTTTACATGTCTTTGTATGTATTTTTATGGCCCCAGGTGTATATTGGTTTTGCTCTGTATGTCTGTTTGTTGCTTTGTTTGTTGGTTGGTTGTTTTGTCCCCATCTTTAATGTAGGCGATACTTTTGTAGCCATTGCACACATACATACAATTATTGTATTGTATGTAATTCTGACTATAATAAAGAATAATATAAACATACTTCATGCATGTGCAACTTGTGAGGCGAACATTTATAGGGGTGGCTTATTAAGGTCAATGTCATATATCAAGGTCAAAGGTCAAATTACGGGTCAATCTTATATTGGCGAAAATAGGGGGCATAGTGTTTCACAAACCCATCTTGTCCGTCTGCCCACAGGGGTCTGGACCGCTTCATGGGGGTCTGTATGTACTATATAATAACAAGGGTTCCAACTAGCAGAACGGATATCCGTGTACCACGAGTACAAATATGACTGTAACTCTTACAATTTAAATGTAATTTTGTAATTCTTTCGGCTATTGAAAGCCAATATATTTTTCTATCAAATGAATATAATCTTATAACGGTAACTTATGAACAAGTATCAATCCAACAATGATTGTCTCAAAATTTCACGTGTTTTTGGGTCATTGACAAACGTTCGTTCACCCCGGTTTCACTATATCACAGCAATAACCTGGCAATTTACAGTTTAAAAAATGGCGTGGTTCAATAAAACGAATTAATTCTGTCACCCATCTCCAATTTTTAGTCCCCAGCATCAAAATAATGATGTAAAACTAGCGACTTTTGTCAGTTTGCTTCAAATCGTCGATGAAGGAGCCATTGTACGTGACGTCACGGATTTCCCAACTTTTCCTTCGTCTGCCTATATATCTGTCTATCTCACAGGGGTCTGGACCGCTTCATGGGAGTCTATATGTACTATATAATAACAAGGGTTCCAACTAGCAGAACAGACAATCGTGTACCACAAGTACAAATATGAATGTAACTCTTGCAATTTCAATGATAATTTTGCAATTCTTTCGGCTATTGAAAGCCAATATATTTTACTATCAAATAAATATAATCTTCTGACGGTAACTTATGCACAATTATCAATCCCACAATGATTTTCTCAATATTTCACGTGTTTTCTGGGTCATTGACAAACGTTCGTTCACCCCGGTTTCATTATATCACAGCCATAACCTGGCGATTGTCAGTTCAAAAGATGGCGTGGTTCGATAATACAACCCAATTATATCACCAATCTCCATTTGTTGTGTCCTCTAAATAAGTAAGCAACTAGCAACAGCGGGCCTTTTCGTCTGTCGTTATGTTTCTATTTCGGATGCTGCCATTTTGCAACAAATTTGAATGGAGCCATTTCATTGGATGAGCGAAGGAAAAGTTGGGAAATCCGTGACGTCACGTACAATGGCTCTTCTTCCTCGACGACTTGAAGCAAACTGACAAAAGTCGCTAGTTTTACATCATTATTTTGATGCTGGGGACTAAAAATTGGAGATGGGTGATAGAATTAATTCGTTTTATTGAACCACGCCATTTTTTAAACTGCAAATTGCCAGGTTATTGCTGTGATATAGTGAAACCGGGGTGAACGAACGTTTGTCAATGACCCAAAAACACGTGAAATTTTGAGAAATCATTGTTGGATTGATACTTGTTCATAAGTTACCGTTATAAGATTATATTCATTTGATAGAAAAATATATTGGCTTTCAATAGCCGAAAGAATTACAAAATTATCATTTAAATTGTAAGAGTTACAGTCATATTTGTACTCATGGTACACGGATATCCGTTCTGCTAGTTGGAACCCTTGTTACTATATACATGTAGTACATACAGACCCCCATGAAGCGGTCCAGACCCCTGTGGTCTATCTGTTTGTCGTCTACATTTTGTCTTTCTTGCTATGTCTACCGTTTGTTGTTACATGTAGTCTGATACTCTTTGTTTTCTGTTCATCTATTTTCATTCTGTCTGCACATCTTTTTCTGGTAAACCCATTCCCTCATATGCTATTTTTAGATCCAACCACTATGAATAAATCTACCGAAAAGAAGCATTAACTAGAAACAAGGAAAATTTCAGAATTTTGAAGTTTGAAACCATTGTGATAAATAGAGCATTAAAATTTTTGTTCCTATAGGAACACATGTTCTATTTATCACAATGGTTTCACAAAGTGACATTTACAGAGTCGTCAAAAGTCGTCATCATGAGGGAATGTGTTAAACGCGACTAATTATTCCATTTCTGATCAATTGGAATAATAACTGGTTATCAATTCATACCACCATCCCAAATAGAGCAATGATACAAGGAGTCAAACACAATACTTATACCAAACTTCTTTGTACAGAACGAGATGTTTCCTATTAGTTACAATAGTTGAGAATTATAAGAGACTATATGCCAATACATCGCACATAATTGCACTTGTTACCATATATTTACATAAATTAAACCCAGGTAATTGTAGCTAATCTCACGTTAAGAACTGCAATAAAACAATTCCGCTAAAACCTGATTTGGGAAAAGTACACAAAACGTGTATATTTAAAAATGCCTTAAAGTTCATTATTACCTTTGATCAGATCAAAGATAAACTGAATAGCTACAAGCACATGGAATAATAAATAGACAGTATGGAAACAACAATATAAATAGAGGACATTATTTACATAAAATAGTATCGCATATTTCCTCTTAAGATACCACGATAAAATTCACAATCTATTTACAGACATATGATGTTCTCCTATTGAGAATCTTAAAACAGGTTTTGGCACATTCTCTGATTAGATCACTATGGGTAAACAGAAACCTTAATTTGGTAATATCATCTAAAACAGGAACATTGCGATCTGACTGTTCTGCTCTATGAAAGAGACTATTACGTATATCATTATATAACGGACAGTGAAAAATAACATGTATCTCAGATTCAACCTCCTCACAAAATGGGCATTTCCTATCCACAAGAGGTAAATTTTCGTATCTGCCCGTTTTTATTCTTATGGGTGCAACACCGCATCTAAATTTACTAAATGCGGATCGATGTCTAGATGGCAGAATGATCTTGCAATACTTATCAACTGTTAGTTCCTAAAGAGACAGTATGTTCTTAATTTATTTCCACCTTTTCCAGATGTACCAATGGATTTATTTATTGCATCTTTCCATTTTCCAGCGTATTCAGTCATCAGATACATTCCAACTCTATCACATATTTTTTTATTAATTAGACAAACCTGTACTAATATCTGTACATTACAAGATTAAGTTCTATATACTTAGACTTGACCTAGACACTGGCAAAATATTGTCTACTGCGCGTGAAGATAACAACATTGTGATTTCTAAACCAGACTTTGACAAGCTCCTAAGCAAAATAGAGAAAATCCAGATTAATTCTGATAGGTTTGAAAAAATAGAGAAGAGTCTTGGCAAGCTTAGTAAATTAGACAAATTAGACGCCATTGAGAAAAATGTTAGAGACATGAGCTTGAAGTTGCACGATATGGATGAGAGGCTTAGTATCGCTGAAACAACTACCAGAGAGCTACAAGATACTGCACAATTCCTGAGTTCAGAGTATGACAGTATGAACGCAAAAAAAAATGCTCACCAGAAATCTTTATCAGAGCAATGTGACACTATTAAAACGTTGGCCGGTGATCATGAAACTTTGCAACAGTCTTTTGATGATCTTCGCGACCTTCATGAACAATTGAAAACGCAGGTGCTAGATAGTCAATGCAGACAAATGCGTGATAACTTGGTATTCACTAATATTGACGAAGTGTTGCAGACAAATAAGTATGGCAATCTATATGAGGAAACTGAGAAAGTGTTGTCTGATTTCCTTTCATCGAAGCTAAATGTGCAAGATATTAAATTTGAGCGTGCACATCGTGTCCCCACCAATCGTGATCCAGATCGTAACTCTCCTCGTCCCATAGTTGCGAAGTTTTCTTTCTTCAAGGACCGGGAGGTCGTTCGACGCTCAGGTTACACGTTGCAAGGCACCACATATGGAATAAACGAGCAGTTCCCGGATGAAATTGAAAAGAAGCGCCGGGAACTATACCCTATTGCACGACACTTCCGGAGGCAGGGGAAACACGTGGCACTGGTGAGAGATAGGTTGTTCGTTGACGGCAAGGTAGTACGAGCCGGGGAAGTCGACATCGTACAGGAGAACGCGAATCAGCGGCAACCTGTGGACAGCGACCGCCCCTCAGACAGTTGGCAGCGCCAAAGAAACGTGACGAAAAATGTGCGCGGTAAACGCCGTTTTCAGGGCAACGGCAGTCGGTCCTACTCGTCACGGCATATCCGGTCTGAATCGACGAAATTGTAGAACAGCCATGATGGACTATCATTCTCGTGCATTAATGTGTGCGGTTTGAAATCGAAATTAAGTGTTCCAGAATTTACTGACCGTATTAGTTCGGTTGAAATATTTTCTTGTTTCGAAACACACTGTGACGGTTTTGATATAATTGAAAGGTCAGGTGGCATAGCCACTTTTGTTAAATCAGACATTTCAGCGCACTTCTCCGTAATTGATACGGACTGTGTATATATCCAATGGTTTAAATTGTCTAAAATGTTATTTGATAGCGATGAAGATGTTATATTTGGAGCTGTGTATGTCCCGCCCGAAAGTTCGAAATATCTTAACCAGAATATTTTAGAAACATTCTATGCTGAAATAGAAGGTTTTAACTATAGTAATAAGTATGTAGTGCTGCTCGGTGACTTCAATGCAAGAAGCTCAAATATTCAAGACATTGCAGAGTTTGATGAACATATTTTTGATTATGTAAACGTTTTACCATGTGATGTCTTAGCTTCGAATGTACATGAACAACTTAGCAGTAAACATATGTCATTCATACGCTGCTCACAGGATAATGGCGTAAACCGCTTAGGTAGGCTACTGACTGATTTTTGCCGGTCTAATGACTTAGTTATATTAAATGGCAGATCCTTTTCAGATAAAACAGGACATTTGACATGTAAATATATTTCACTTATCGATTATGTAATTTCATCACCTGATGCGCTGGGCCTGTTCAGTGATTTTAACGTTAGTGATTTCTGCCCGTTGTTTTCAGATATTCATTGTTGCGTAAATTTCAAACTTGATAGTTTCCCGAGTGCAGTTAGCGATGCACAGACTGGCGCGACAGTAGATAAAATCCGTAAATGGAATGAAAATAGCAAACAATGTTTCATTGATAATATCGATATGTCAGTCATCGACGAAGCACTTTATAAGCTTTCTAACGATGAAACTGCATTCGACCAGAATAGTATGAATACTGTTGTCGCGAACATTGAAACTGTACTATTTGGCTCTGCTAAATCCACTTTTGGAGTTTACTCGAGTAAAATAAACCATGTTGGTAGAAATAAGAAACGACGGCAAAGTAAAAGGTGGTTCAATAAGGATTGCAAGATAGCTAGAAATTACATTCATAAGTGCAAACGCAAATGCAAATATCTTAAAACCCAGCAGAATAGAAATGATTTATTGTCTTCAGCAAAGCAATACAAAAATGTCATCCGGAAATCTACTTATATACATAAAAGACAGATACGTAAACATATTAAAACATGAGAAGTAAATCTCCCAAAGATTACTGGAATTACATCAATAGCTTGAATTCGAGTAGACAACGCCCGAAAAGTGATGCTGACTTATTTTTCGAATTTTTCAGAAACTTAGATGCTAATAATGTCACCGAAGATGATAATATTCATGTTGACTTTCCGGATATAACTCTTGACCATAATCTGAATAGCAATATCACTGCCGAAGAAATCACTGAAGCTATAAAGAAACTGAAGTCCGGAAAGGCAGCCGGTCTAGATAATATTTCAAATGATTATATTAAAGCCTCTAGTGAATTATTAATGCCATTGTACCTCAAACTGTTTAACAAAGTTCTTGATACAGGATTAATACCAGAATCATGGCTTGTCGGATATATTGTACCAATATATAAGAATAAAGGAGAGGTAAATGACCCACAAAATTACAGGCCTATAACAATATTATGCTGCGTCGGAAAAGTATTTACTGCTATCTTAAATCATAGATTGTCAGAATTTTTAGAAAGTAATAATTTGTTAAATGAAAACCAAGCTGGTTTCAGAAAAAATCATTCTACGCTCGACCATATTTTTGTTGTACATACTTTAGCTGAACTGTGTAAACGTAGAAAGAAGAAACTTTTTTGCTGTTTTATAGATTTCCAGATTTAAGCGTTTGATTCTGTGTGGCGTACAGGTCTCTGGAGCAAACTAACACGCTATAGCATAAATGGAAAAATATTGAATGTTATTAAAAATATGTATAATGGTATAAAATCATGGGTTTCTGTCAATAGCAGCTTATCAGACTTTTTCCCATGCGCCAGAGGCTTGCGACAAGGGAAAAATTTGTCGCCTCTTCTATTTTCTTTGTTTCTGAATGATGTAGAAAATTTTCTAATGACTAAAGCCAATGTTAGTGTAGATATAACGGATGACACTATTGAATGTGTACTTGAAACTTGTAGTTATCCTCTACGCTGACGACACAGTGATATTTGCAAACACAGAAGAGGATCTTAATACAGTATTGCAAACCTTCAGTGATTATTGTGCGTTATGGAATTTAGAAATCAATTTTGACAAGACGAAGGTTATGGTATTTGGTGATAAGTTCCGAAGACATAGAAATATCTACATCGGTGGCAACCAGTTAGAAATAGTCGATACTTTCAAATATCTCGGCATATTGTTTTCGAAAAATAGGCACTTTTCGGCAGCGAAAAAACATGTAGCTGAACAATCAAAAAAAGCTTTATTTGGTTTATATAAGAAAATAAGGAACCTAGATCTATCTATTGACTGCCAACTGAAATTGTTTGATGCTACAATTCTACCCATTTTAACATATGGGTGCGAAGTCTGGGGGTTTACTGATTTAGGCCTAATAGAAAAGATACATACAGATTTCATGAAACATATATTACATGTTAAGCGCAGCACTCCTCATGTTATGCTTTATGGTGACCTTCTGTGCTTTATAAATTTATTCATTATGACTATATACAAAATGACAGATCATATAATTGGTTAATGTTTGTAAAGTCAATTCTAGATGAATGTGGGTTAAGTTATATATGGATTAATCAGTACTTTGGCGGTTCTAAAACTCTTCTGTTGAGTAAGGTTGAAAAGTGCCTACAGGATCAGTACAGGCAAGCTTGGTATAGTACTGTTTTAGATTCACGAAAGTGTATTAATTACCGCATGTATAAAACGGAGTTACAGTATGAACACTTTTTCGATGTGCTGTCACCTTTTTGCACCCAGAGCGTTATAGATTTTAGAATGTGTAACAACCGTCTACCAATAGAAAAGCTTAGATGGTCAAACATAGAACGTAATGAACGACTTTGTACCGTCTGTAACTCTGGCGACATTGCCGACGAATTTCATTACTTACTGAAATGTGCCCACTTCAGTCAATTACGTAAACAGCTAATACCTGGTAAATATACAAGAAATGCTAACTGTCTTAGTTTCAAGTTTCTCATGAATGAGAATGATGAAAGTATTATCCTTAGATTAAGCAAATTTATATACGTAGTTCTGAACAACTTTAAACACCCATCTGGCGACCAAAATTCTTAGAAATATACAGATGGAACGATTGCTGACATGTGCATGTGCCCATTGTTCTTATATGGGTACCTGCTGTTCGTTTATTTTCACATGTTTATCTTCTGTAATTTTTTTTTTATTATTATATGTATAACCCACAGCCTGGTCTCTCATTGTAATAATCACATTTTTGTTGTATTTTCTTCCTCATGTCACATGTTGTATATGTGCTGAGTGTAAACTGACAATATAAAACCAATTTCTGCATACAGAGCTAGCGGCCGATGACACTGCTTGTATTGTCAAATAGGCTATTTTAGACCCAATCTCTTTGAACACATATACTGAAAAAGAGCATATACTAGCAAAAGGGTAAATTTTAAAACTGCGTAGTTCAGAAACAATTGTGATAAAACGAGCATTTGCTCCTATGGAGCAAATGCTCTATTTATCACAATGGTTTCAAAAAGTGGCCTTTACAGAGGCATCAGAAGGCGTCAATATGAGGGAATGGGTTGACTAAAAATTCGTATTTTTTTTTATATTGTACACGAGTAATATAACACGTGCATGACGTAAAAAGTCAAATGACGTAAACAAGTCCGTCTGGTCTGGTTGACTAAAAATAGACTTCTTTACCTAATTAATATTCATGTAAAACATACCGAAATCGTGAATATCTATTAGGTGAGGTTTTCTAATTGCTTATTGAACACAGACATTTTACCAGGGCAGAAGGTGTAGAATCAGATATACCGGTATATAATTCCATAATCAAACAGAGCAGACCCTGATCAGACGGCTCCTGCAAAAGCGACAGAAGGCGTTTAATCTGTGTGTTTTATACCGCCATTTGCCTTTTTATCATGTTTTCAAAAACAAAGTTTGGATTTCTGTGTCTCATCCTTATCTAAAACCGTTTACAAATCGGTCCTCTGGTTCCAGTAAAAAGGTGCAAGGGAGATCACATAATGGTTATCTTAAATTCTTAATATGCGAATTATTGCCCTTAGACAAACAAAAGATACACATGAACTAGATAATATCATAGTACAATGTATGTAACGTTTACTGATCCATTCATAAATAAATAAACGCGTAAATGAAATAAACAAAATGAATAAATAATAATATCTTTTATAAATTTGAATTTCTGTAGACATACTTTTACCATGGCCATGTTTAAAAAGTCATTCGTGCGCGGTATTCCCGCAAGACATTGACAGTCAATGTACACCCATATCAGGGGATCCTGAAGTCTCCGCGAGACCAGATCAGTTTTTAAATTTTCAATCAGTGCGCAGTAAAACCTCCCCACAACGCCTGCTTGAATCATGTCAATAATTCTGGAGCACGTCCTACTAAAGATTTTCCTTATATTTAAACGCTTAGTGACGTCTTTGCAAACGAAGTAGACCCAGCTCACACGGCTCTTATAGGAGCTGTCTGATCAGGGTCTGTTCTGTTCGCTTATGGCATGATATTTGCCAAAGACGAACCATCTCTTGAGAAAATTACATTATAATTATTCAGGTGATAAATATTGAGGATGTCATTATTTCTTTCCATTTTTAATATTAATTCAAGATGTCTTCGCCCAATGAATATTCGTGGACAGATTCAATAAAATGGAACATGGAAAATGGATTTGTTTCACTGATAATCAGACCTACACATTTCCCCTAGAAAACAGAACTATCCTGATCAGGCAGCTCCAACTGGAGACCTTCAGATCTATAAATTTCCAGAAGCAAACTGAGCAAGCTCTGATAAGACGACCCATATCGTCTGATCGGGGTCTGCACTGTTTGCGATTATATGAAGGACAGGGTTAAAGCAGTATTCTTCGACATCCGGTATCTGTCGGTATCTTTGCCTATGACGTAAATGTACCTACATGTGATGCGCTGTTGCAGCGACAGAAGACGACGTCGGAAACTAACATTTAATGTAGTCACGTAGTTTAAAAGTTTCCCAGTTTAACCCTTCGCTTGCTGAATTTTAAAATACATTTCTCCTTCTTTACCCATGCCCTGTTGAATAATTACATACGTCTTCACTGTGTACACGTATTTCGCTGTGAAATCATTGCTGTGGAGTGCACTGGTTGCACAATCAACTTGTACAATCAACAATACAGGTGCCCCTCTATCACCTTCCAATATGAATAAAGTTAAAATACCTCTAATAGAACTGAAAGCTATAAATATGCAATCTGTGTCGTCTGTACAAGTACCCAGAAATATTTCTAATTTCTCTTCCCTTCAACCTCTTGTTCGTTTAAAACAACTTAATCTTCAGTCGGCATCATCTTTTCACATACCATCTCTTTCTATTAATAAATGTTTTTTCAATGGACCAAGAGTTTTACTTTCACCTTTAAAATCTGTTATCCAAAATGTTTCTTCTATTCGTAAACGGTCCTTATACAAGCGACACAGAGTGTATCCGATTATCCAAAAGTGCTTTGCTAAGAGGTGCATATGTTGTAGTAACATTTCTTGTAATTCCACTATAAAATCTACAGTTAATGGTAGAACATTTAATGTCAAGATAAACTCAGACGTTGATTGTACTACTACTAATGTTATTTATGTTTTAACTTGAAACGCGCCTAGTTGCGGTATACAGTACGTAGGACAAACAGGACGTGATTTGAAGACTCGATTTCGTGAGCATGCATATCAGTGTCGAAATCGTAAACTAAACAATTTTTTATACCAACACTTTCGGAAATCTGGCCATTCTTTTAAAGATGTTTTAGTACAAATTGTTGAGCATATAACATATGATAAGGAGGCTACTAGTAGCTTTAAATCGAAAGCTAGATTTATATCTGAATTAAATTGGATCAAAACATTGCAAACACCTTTTCCTTTAGGACTGAATGATAATATTTACCAGACTGGAAATATTTCTAAAGAACCAGATATAGATATTTTTTCAATTTTTTCTATAAGAAAACGCAAATCTCGATCACATGGCATTCGCAAAAATGGTAATATTAAACGAAAATCTCGTTTGAAAATGACTCTTCTTGGTCTACATACTTTACATCGAACTTCTGGTAAACATGCCATGCTTTCTAGACTTTCCTCCTTATCTATATGTTCATTAAAAGATATTGACGAGCAAGCCGATAAAATTATTTTTAGATCAGATCCTCTCATAGGAACGGCTAGTTTGATACAAAGCTTTACTCTACATGTTCTCAGATCGCACATTGACAAATTATCTGAACACCAAAGATTCTTCTTGAAAATTCCTTTTATTAATAAAGGTATTGATTTTATTGACCTCCAAAGTATTTTTAGAGACAAAAATGTAATTGACACTATTCCTAAATACTTTAAAAATACAGAACCACCTATCATCTGCTACAAATATAACAAACCCATCAGAAATACAATTTTCAACTATAATAAAATTGTGGCCGACCTTAATATTAATGATAATATTCCTGATAATTGAGATTGCGCCACCTCAAAATTTTGCTATTCTCCGGCTGGTCATGTGATTACTGGTAATTTTGAGATAATTAAAGATAAACGTCTACGATCTCTTTTGAATAAAGGTCCCAAATATAGAATACCATCCTTGATAGATTTTAACTCTTGTCGAGTTCAGATTGCGGAGGCTTTACAAAATTTTAGTATTAAATGGTGTCGAAGAGAACATGTTGAGTCTAATGCTCTTTCTAGTTGGAAAAAACTAATTTTTGATATAATTGATAAACGCATTTCCTTTTATAGCTCTAATAAACACCTTCTTCCACCTAAACCTAGAATTTCTTTTAGACATCTTAAAAAGAGTTTACAGAATTTCCATTCTAAATACGTTTTTGTTCCTGCTGATAAGGCATCGAATAATGTGATTATTATTTGACGATTACATTATATCGAGGTCTTGAAGCAGGAAATTATTAATACCACGTCATACATTTCAGTTACTGCTGACGAAAAGACCATCGTTTTGAACAGACCATGTCAAAAAGTGTGAACAACTTGGAACCAATATTAAATTTACACAACATAAACTTCCTACAATGTATTGGTTACCAAAACTACATAAAAAAACATATAAAGCGCGTTTCATTGCCAATTCTAGTTCATGTACAACTACTAAATTGTCTATACTTTTGACTTCTTGTTTAACGAAGGTAAAGGAACATGTAAAATTCTACTGTGATAAGACTTATGAAAATTCTGGAATAAATCTCTTCTGGTCTATTAAGAACTCTTCAGAAGTCTTAAACAAACTTAAGAACAAAAGGTATCTTGCTTCCACTGTAAGCACGTACGATTTTTATACGCCCACCTAATAAAGGTGGTCGTATATTGTCGTGGCCCTGTCCGTCCGTCCGTTCGTTCGTTCGTTCGTTCGTCCGTCAACATTTTGTTTGTCCGCAGATTTCTGGGGAAACTATTTGACAGATATTAATGACACTTCACACAAATGTTAAATGCATGAAGATCTGAAGCTGAGTTGATTCTGAGGTTCATTTGATTTTTCATTTCAGAGTTATGGCCCTTGTCCTTAAAAAATATGCAAATAGTTTGTCCGCTGTTTTCTGGGAAAACTATTTGAGAGATATTAATGAAACTTGACACAAATGTTTAATGCATCAAGGTCTGAAGCTGAGTTGATTCTGAGGTTCATTTGATTTTTCATTTCAGAGTTATGACCCTTGTCCTTAAAAAATATGCAAATAGTTTGTCCGCTGTTTTCTGGGAAAACTATTTGAGAGATATTAATGAAACTTGACACAAATGTTTAATGCATCAAGATCTGAAGCTGAGTCAATTTTGAGGTTCATTTAATTTGTCGTTTCGGAGTTATGGCCCTTTTACTTAAAAAATAATGCCAATACATGCAAATAGTTTGTCCGCTGTTTTCTGGGAAAACTATCTGTGAGATATTAATGAAATTTCACACAAATGTTTAATGCATCAAGATCTGAAGCTGAGTTGATTCTGAGGTTCATTTGATTTTTCATTTCAGAGTTATGGCCCTGTCCTTAAAAAATAATGCAATAATTTGTCCGCTGTTTTCTGGGAAAAATATTTGAGAGATATTAATGAAACTTCACACAAATGTTTAATGCATCAAGATCTGATACTGAGTCGATTTTGAGGTTTATTTGATTTTTGTTTCGGAGTTATTGCCCTTTTACTTAAAAAAATGCTAATATATGCAAATAGTTTGTCCGCTGTTTTCTGGCAAAACTGTTTGACAGATATTAATGAAACTTCATACACATGTTTAATACATCAAGACCTGGAGCCGATTCTGAGGATCATTTGATTTGTTGTTTTGGCCCTTGCACTTAAAAAAATAATGCAAATCTATGCAAATATGAGGATGGCCATAACTCTTTCATTTGAAATGATATTTACTTCAAATTTTTTTATATGGTTAAACCTTAATGTGAATTTTCACATATATTGCGGGGGTTTTGATATGTCATTTTATTCTAAAGTTATGGTCCTTGAACTTAGTGTGCTTGTTGCTTTGTTAGTCTGTCAACTTTTAGTTTGTCTGTTGTTTTCTGGGAAAACTATTAAAATGATATAAATGAAACTTAACACAAATGTTTTAAGCAATAAAATTTGAAGCTGAGTTTATTTTGAGGTTCATTCAGTTTGTCTTTACAGAGTTATGGCTGTTGCACTTTACAAAAATCTGCAAAAATGAGGATTAGCTGTAACTTTTTTATTTTAATAGGATATTCACTTCATTTTTTTAAAAAATAGTATCACCTTAATATGGAAATCAAGATCTGAAGCACAGATTAGAAAATGTCAACACTTAAAAAGTTTGCAAGTGGGCGTATTATGTACCGTATGCGGTACTCTTGTTCTACTCTGTACACAACTCTTCCTCATATTTTAATTAAGGTTAAGCTTACTAACTTAATCCAGAATGTATTTGCCCGGGAAAAAACATCATTCTTGGCATGTAATACTGAAAAAGTTTTCTTTACTGACGAGCAAATGAAATATTACACCAATTGGACTTGCTCAGAAGTTTGCGAATCACTAACATTTCTTTTGGATAACATATTTGTACGTTATGGGAATGCTATATGCCGTCAGGTAATTGGTATTCCTATGGGTACGAATTGTGCACCACTTGTCGCAGATTTGTTTTTGTACTGCTATGAGAGAGATTTCATGTTGCGTTTGAATCCTCAATCACAAGAAGATGTTATAAAAGCCTTCAATGAAACTTGTCGATATTTGGATGATATTTTTAACTTAGATAACCCTTTCTTTGATGCTCTGATTCCTACAATTTATCCTAAAGAACTCAAATTGAATAAAGCTAACCCGTCCGACAATTGTGCAGCGTTTCTTGATCTAGACCTTAAAATTGATAATGGAATGATTTCTTCTAAAATATATGACAAAAGAGATGATTTTGATTTTAATATTGTTAATTTTCCTCATCTTGACGGGGATGTTCCCCGGGCTCCATCTTACGGGGTTTATATATCTCAACTTATTCGTTTTGCTAGAGCTTGTTCATCTATTGACGATTTTAACAGTCGAAATCTCATTTTAACTGAGAAACTGCTTAAGCAAGGATATAGATACCATAAACTAAGAAAAACTTTCTCTAAATTTTACTATCGAAATCTCTCGCTTATTGGCAAGTACCAATGTAATCTCAAGGCGCTTCTGCGACACGGTATTTCACATCCTGAATTTTATGGTGATGTGATTTACAAACTTCGTAAAATTATTGGACATACCCATTTTCTCACTTTGTTCATCAAATATGTTAAAAAATCATTAAAAAGGGATATGATCCTGTAGTACTACAACATACTGCATGTTTGGTTGTGAACCCTTTTACAGTTGGCAATCACGCTGGCCTCTTTGCATGTACGCCGACAAGACAGGTTTAGTACTCTATGAAGGCGACCTCTTAAATCCAGAAATGGAAGGAGAACGTCGGATATCTGTACTATTTCGTTTTTGTCGTACCCTTTATTACTTTTCTACAGTTACTCTGTTTGCAGCTCAATCATTGAGTACACTAGCGATAGGTGGATACAGTTTGTTCACTTAAATGTTTTCGTTATACATGCACTTTACCACTGTATTTGCCGTCGCGGTTGTTGTAGATTAGTCGGAGAGGGGATACGTTTATTTACACTGTTTGTCTTTTAGGGTGGGGATGGAATAAGTGTGAGGTTGGGCGCCCATAAACCGGTTTAACCCCCCAGTGACTTTTGTCACTGACCGTTCCAAGGCGGTACTTCCATCTCCCCCCTATTGCATGTTTGTTTTGTCTTTGTGCGTCTCTTGTTGTTTTTATAGTTATGTACATTTGCTGTTTCCTTGTGTTGCTGTTCGGGCGACTGTTTGTTCTGTTTGTGGTGTTTCCTGCATGACTCATTTTTGTACTTGTAAATAGTGCAGACCCTGATGAGACAGCTCCTACAGGAGCTGTCTCATCAGTGTATTCACTATTTACAGGTAGGTATATTGACGTGAATAGCAAGCGAAGGGTTAATATAATATTCATGTGAAAATAATAATGACATCATGAACATTTTAGCATTTCAAAGAAACAGTTTGCTTTGACAAAAACTGTAGAATCAGATCTGATCTATATCATGCCAAAAGCAAACTTTGAGCCGTCTGCTCTGTTTGAAAATGCGAAAAATGTTGTTTATGTAAGGGAAAGGGTTACATGTAAACTAAGGTATGTTTATACTGATTAGTTGGTAAATAAACTGACTAAAATTCAAATTGCCTACACGTCTGCAAATAACAAGTCATTGCAAATGCGTTTGTATCTTCACAATACTTACACAGATGTTTTGTCCAAACATATTTTTTTTATTTGTTTTTCACCCATGGTCATAATTTTGTATAAGTTCCTGTAACCCTTTCCCTGTTATATATTCATGTAAGAAATAATGACGTCATGACTATTAATTAGATTGTGTTTTATAATGGAATATGAACATAGGCCATTTTGGCTCAGGCAGAAGCTGTAGAATCAGATCTATAATACACCATAAGCAAACAGAGCAGACCCTGATCAGACGGCTCCTATAGGAGCCGTCTGATCTGGGTCTACTCTGTTTGCAGATGCGTAAAAATGCGCTTACATAGGGTAAAGGGTTCAACTGATCGTCTCTGCATTCAACACGTTTTTAAAATAAAAACATGTAAACTCATTTGTTTATATCATTCATATGCTTTGGGTCTCTTGTTATATACATGTATACTCGTACTTCTGTTCAACATATAAATCAATTATTTGTGTATTTTCAGGCATTTTAAAACGCTAAGCAAGTAAAGCCTATCGATTTAACCTAAGAGTCTCAGGTGAATTCAGGTGGTTGCTTAATGCAGGGAAAACGCAATGGCAGACCTTTAATACCACCATTCACGGAGAGCTACATAATTAATTGACGTATATATAATATAATTATATACACAAAGTTGAATGACGTAATAGTCGATCGAATAGTGGTTGAAGAAGATTAAACGTTCATGCGTTTGATATCGAAGACTCCAGTGTTATTCGCCGATGTAATGCGTTTTAGTTTCGTTTCTATTTGAAATAGGCCAATAATATTTTGCCGTACAACAAATAATTATAAATACCAACGAGAACGGTTTAATTTACAGTAAACACACTTTAATATGATCATCAAAAAGATGTGTAACCCTGGGTATTACCGGCAAGTCGTAGCTTCGTAGCTTAATGCAGAACGAAAGTAATGTAGAAAACTTCTAAGGGAGGTTTCCGCATAAATTTCTTCCTGTCAGTCACCTGATTATAAATCCGCCATCTTTATTCATTAAGTGGCCGCATTAAGTGGTTCTATTGTACATCACATTTTCGATATACAGTAAAACCTCTCTATGACGGCCACTTAATTATGTTAATTAGTTGGTATTTAAGGCAGGTGGCTGCGTAAAGCAAGGTGGAAGTAAAAACGAACGCTCCTATAGAAGCGTTCTGTTTTACTTTCAACTTGCTTAAGGCAGTCATCTGCTTTTAACACAAAATACTTGATGTAATTTAGTGGCCGTTATAGAGAGGTATTACTGTAAGTTACAATTGGCAATCGCCATTGAGAATGATTGAATATAACCAACAACACGTTTTTATAAAGGCATTAGCTTATTGTAGAGACTAGATCATTAGCCCCTTTTCTATGTTCTATGTTTATTCCAAATTTCAATACCTACTGAATATGCATGGGCAAACTAGTTATAGGTCTGGATTTACTCTGTTTGCAAATGTGTAAAAAACACGTTCAGATGAAGGAACGGCTTAACCTTTAGCCTATTGTGGGCGGGTGGGTGATTACCAATGCGAGCAGTTTGGATAGAAACACCTCTCCCCCTTACCATGATAGTTAGTTTCAGGTCACACAGATTAACCCTGTCCCTGATATTAACGACTTTTGACGTCTCTGTAAAAGTCACTTTGTGAAACCATTGTGATAAATACAGCATTTGCTCCTAAAGGAGCAAATGCTCTATTTATCACAATGGTTTCAAACCACACAATTCTAAAAGTTTCCCTTTCTCTAGTTAATGCTCCTTTTCGGTCGATTTATTCAAAGAGGTTGTGTCTAAAAATAGCCTATGAGGTAATGGGTTAAGATTCTGAGGTAATTTTGTCACGCAAATGTTTCGAATAAATGAGCAGAATACATCTTAACCCCCCACCCCACTCCATAAATACGCATTTCTACGCCTTTGCAAACAGAGTAGACCCAGATCAGACGACTCCTATAGGAGCCGTCTGAGCAGGATCTACTCGTTTTGCTTATGGTATAATACAGATATGATTCTACAGTTTCTGCCATGGCTAAAAATCCCCGTGTCCATGACTATGCTGTTATGGCAACTTAATCTAATCAATATCCATGACGTCACTATCACTTACATGAATATTAATCGAGGGAAGGGTTAAGAAATTACCGTCTAGACATTATTTTAGAACCCATCTAATACAATGTCGAGGGGAGACAGCAAAGAAACTATTTGCTGGTATAAGCCATTAACATGGTATAAGCCATAAGACATGACTTTAGCAAACAGTACACAACTAGATCAGAGGGTTCCTTAACTCTTTCCGTCATAAATACGCCTTTCTACCCCTCTGTAATAGTCACTTTTTGAAATCATTGTGATAAATAGAGCATTCGCTCCTTAGGAGCAAATGCTCTTTTTATCACAATGGTTTAAAAAACTACAAAATTCCAAAAGTTTTCTTTTCTCTAGTTCATGCTCCTTTTCGGGAGATTTATGCAAGAGGTTGCGTCTAAAAATAGCCTATGAGATCCCTCTTATCAAGGTCTACACTGTTTGCCAATGTCTACGCCTATTTTAAGGGACACTGGACACAAATCGGTTAACTGTCTCAAAGCTGTTGTTCTTTAACATGTTTAAGCACTTAGCGAGAGAGAGAGAGAGAGAGAGAGAGAGAGAGAGAGAGAGAGAGAGAGAGAGAGAGAGAGAGAGAAAGAGAGAGAGAGGGAGAGAGAGGGAGGGAGAGAGAGACAGAGACAGAGACAGAGAGAAAGAGAGAGAAAGAGAGAGAGAGAGAGAGAGAGAGAGAGAGAGAGAGAGAGAGAGAGAAACCCTTGTGCGATGCCTTACACTTATCATCTACAGAGTTTCTCTGGTTCTTTTAGATGTCCAGTGTAATGCACTGATACATTACACCTCGGATTATTATCTCGTCCGAAGGACTTTGTTCCGGTGAGCGATGCAAAATAATTATCTTCTTAACTCTTTCATGTAAGAAACAACAACTTCATGGATATAATTTAGATTAATCATTGTAACAACACATGGATACATGGATATTTGGCCATGGTTTAACCCTTTACTCCATGGATAATCCTGTAAGAAATAATGACGTCATGCATATTAATTAGATTCATTTGTTATAATCGCGCATTAACACCTTTATTTTGGCAATGGCAGAAACTGTAGAATCATATCTATATTATATCATAAGCAAACAGAGCATACCCTGATCAGACGGCTCCGTCTGATCTGGGTCTACTCTGTTTGCAAACGCGTAGAAAGCGTATTTATGGAGCAAATGTTTAGCTTCCTTTGAGACTAGAGTATCAAACAGGTCTTATCCTAATGAGACGTCTTGTTACCTGTAGTCTCATCTGGATCTAAACTGTTTTCAAAGGTCAAATGGCATCATGCCTTCGGCCCATAAATTGTAGTAATAGTAGTCTTCTGCTAAGTTCTCAATATGTTTTATTGGCTGAGGAGAGTTCTAAAGTACTAGTGGCTTTTCATGTGGAATAAATTGTCGTCTTCTTCACCTAAAACTTTATACTTGGTTAATATTCATGTAGGAAACCATGACAACAGGACTATCTATGAGCTATTTTTGATAATGGTATATGTGTGGCCATGTCAGAAACGGTAGTATCTGGTCTATACGATATCATAAGCTGCTTTGCACACATACAAGATCCTGATCAGACGGCTTCTACAGGAGCCATCTGATATATGTGTTTACTCTGAGCTAAAATTTTCGGATCCGAAAAAAAAAGAATGATAGAAGGGGAACAACTTATCATTTATCTTACAATTGTTTTGCACGGGTTATTTCCCTTAAAAATAACTGTTCGATACAGTAAACGGTAAACCCTTCTAAACCGGAATTTTAGTAGAGAAGAATTAAGATATTTTTAGGCAGGTGGAATGCAGAGTGAAAATCATGCAGAAAGCTCCCAGACTGCATGACTTTCACCCTGCATTAAGCGGCCACCTGTCTCCAAGACCGATATTTATACTATTTAACGTCCGGTTAAGAGGGCTACACAATGCTATATTCATTGATAGGAAGTAACACTTAACCCTCTCCCCGTTCAATATTCAGGTAAGAAATACAATGTACTGCCATCATTAATATTTATTAGGTGAAGTTTTATCAAATAGACTTTTCAAGGATTTTATTTGCTGTGACAAAAACTGTAGAATCAGACTTATATCATCTAAAAAACAAACAGAGCAGACATTGATCAGACGGCCGCTACTCTGCTCTGTTTGCAAATGCGTGCAAATCCCTTTGTATGAAGGAAAGGGTCAACCCTTTTCCCCCATGACAGCTCATGTAAGGAATAATGACATCATGGATATAAATTAGCTGATTTTATAATGGCAAATGGACACGGATTTGGCAGAAACTGTAGAATCATACTTATATAATCGCATTTAAAGCAAACAGAAGCAGTCTGATCTGGCACTTCACTGTTTGCAACTGTGTTAAAAGGTGTACAGATGGTATAACCCTTTCCCTCATATAAACGTGTTTTCACGCATTTGCAAACAGAGTAGACCCAGATCAGACGGCTCCTAGAGGAGCCGTCTGATCAGGGTCTGCTCTGTTTGCTAATAGAATTTGATAGATCTGTTTCTTTACTTTCTAAACTATCTAGAATGTTTCACCTTCCATATTTCGTTACTATTTTGTTCATGAATACTCAGTAGGTATTGCAATTTGGCCTACATACAGAACAGGGAAAGCTAAACTCGCAAAGGTCCACTCGAACAGACAATAGAAATGATGTCACGTAAGCAATAAGGGACGCTTGCTACGTGCCACAAACGTGAAGATAAAAGACTCATTCATTCATATCTCTATTCCATCTCTCTGGAAGAGTTAAGAAACAATAACATTAACTATTTTACGTGCAAGTGACCATGTTCTCACAAGATGCATTAACTAAAAATTCCTCGTTCTATATTTTTCCAAATTTCAATACCTACTGAACATTCATGGACAAAATAGATATATTGAAATATAGAAAGTGAGAAATTGTAGTGGAAAGTAAACAGATCTTTCAAATTCCATTAGCAAACAGAGCAGACCCTGATCAGACGGCTCCTCTAGTTGTCTAGATGCCTTAAAAAAGTATATGTAGGCAAACATGTGTAGACCCAGACCTGAGGACCATCTGAATGGGTGGTTTAGTCAGGATATGCCCTCTTTACCCAATAAATTTAATTTTTTAAAGGTCACAAAGAATCAAAACAGAAACAATCCTCGAATGAAATATAGATTGGTTCATATTGCATATTTGGAAGATAATATTTATAAAATGAAGGTAAGATGGGTTAATCCCAGTGAACTTAACTCATTCTCCCCTAGGCTGTTTTTAGACCCACCCTCTTTGAACAAATCTACCGAAAAGGAGCATTAACTAGAGAAAAGGAAAAAAATGAATTTTGTATTTTGAAACCATTGTGATAAATAGAGCATTTGCTCCTATAGGAGCAAATGCTCTATTTATCACAATGGTTTAAACAGGTGATTTTTACAGAGGCGCCAAAATGCGTCACTAGGAGGGAATGTCGAAAATGTGGGAATGTGAAAATCGAACACACCACATTGACGGATCAGCTGGCGCATTTTAACACAGCGACAAGTTAGCGAACTCTACACTGTTTGCGGTCAGTTTCATAATCTGCTAACATGTACTCTGTTCTGCTGCTGTGTTCCACATGATATGCAGTAGAACCTACATTAAATGACTATTCATTTAATGAACATATAAATCATAACAACAGGTGGTTGCTTAACCCATTCCCTCATAATGACGACCTTTGACGACTCTGTAAAAGTCACTTTGTGAAATCATTGTGATAAATAGAGCATTTGCTCCTATAGGAGCAAATGCTCTATTTATCACAATGGTTTCAAACTACAAAATTCTATTTTTTTCCTTTTCTCTAGATAATGCTCCATTTCGGTAGATTTATTCAAAGAGGTTGTATCTAAAAATAGCCTATGAGGTAATGGGTTAATACATGTCAAACGTAATGCAGAAAGCTCCAATAGGAGCTTTCTGTATTACATTTGACATGAATTAAGCTACCGGCTTTCTTATCACTTTACTTCATACTTTTCACGCCAGATCAGACGGCTCCTGTAAGATCAGTATCTGTTCTATTTGCTTATGAAAGTATGGTAAGATCTGACTCTGCATTTTCCACCAATACATGTATCAAAATCTCCTGTGTAAGATGCCATTATAAAAATATTTTAACCCATTTAGAGCTATTCCCACACTATTTGAAGAAAACTCGTCCAAATATTCATTGCGGTAGGCTCCATTTTTCATGTTGAGGGGCAACAGCTAACACAATATCTGTTGGAACAAGCCATTGACATCGCTGGTTTCAGCAAACAGTGCAGACCCTGATTAGAGGGCTCAGGAGCCATCTGATCTGGGTTTACACTGTTTGCATACGTCCCTTTTAGGGGCACTGGGAACAAATGGGTTAATATTAATAAACATTCCTGGTACATGTACACATACATTTTTGGTGTTGGTAGAAATTGTAGATTTATAAATATCACTTCAAAAGCAAACAGAGCAGTCTCTGATCTGACGGCTCCTACAGGAGCCGTCTGATCTGGGTCTACTCTTTTTGCAAATGTTTCTATGAAGGAGAGAGTTCAGTATTAAAAAACGATACGTGTATAGAAGAATGTGTCAATCTTTCTCGTAGTCTGCTGGCTAAAAGTAATACAGAACGCTCCTAACGCTCCTGATCTATTTATAGACTTGCAGCAGACGACAATATTTACAAACGACACTTGCTCAGAGTACAGAAGGTTAATCAAAATGTAAACCAAATTCTAATAAATGTGTACTGTAAATATCCCATGATTCTTTCTCATTCTGATTCTATGGTATCGGTTTCATTTTTTATTTGGTGTTTTTCTTTTCGAATTGGGATGTCTTTGATCTAGGGCACAAAGTATACATGCATATATTTATGCAACTTAACGACCTACTTTCTGCATAAAGCGTAACCGTTGATGCAAGGGATGCAATACCTTTACCATACCATTATGCACAGACGCAACCACGTTAATTGCTCTGTTTATATGCATTAGCCAACATCATTGAAATATAACGTTGGGAGTCATTTGTTTATTACACTGTTCTGCGGACGTTAGGTAGCATGATTTGCATTTAAAAAACCCTATCTTTCTCTCTCCCTCTCTTCCCCTCCCCTCTGCCTTTCTGTTTGTCCGTCTGACTCTCTCTCTCTCTCTCGTCTGTCTGGCTCTGTCTCTCCATCTCTATCGCTGCCTGTCTCTGCCCCGGTCTGTTTCTGGCTCTCTCTTTATGTATGTGGGTGTGTCTGTCTGTCAATCAGTCTCTCTCTCTCTTTCTCTCTCTCAGGGTTTATCTGTCCATGTCTGTCTCTCTGTCTGTCTCTCTGTCTCTCTGTCTGTCTATCTGCCTGTCTCTCTCTCCATATCTCTCTCTGTCTGTTTGTACGTGTGTCTACCTTCGTATGTCTGTCTCTTTGTCGCATCCATTCAAACCTTCTCTTTTCTCTTCTTAATCTTTCTTCTTATTCATGTTTCAGTTACATGATTATTTTAGAACTTTAATCTAACTCTTAGTACTGTACTAGCAAATTAATGATACTATCCCCTAACGGAATGAATTTAACTGCATTTTAGTTTAACCCAGAGGCACATCTTGATTCATCTGCAAACAGAGTAGACCCATAACAGACGATTGCTAATTGAACCATCTGACCATGGTCTAATCTGTTGCTTATGGCATTATACATACATACATATCTAGATTCTATTCTTCCTGCCACGACAAAAAAATACGGTCGTATACTTTCTGCTAATAAATATTTATAGCATTTTTGCTTACGTCATTCGCAAGATTCATCCCCAACCATCGTGAACAGTTACACGGGATCACTGTTATGTTGCGTGGTTTATTATTCTCAGAATGTGCAAGCTACCTAACACTGCCACCATGCTAATGCAACTGTTGATTTCCAAGATCTCTGTAGGTGAATGACCGTATCAACAGAATAACACATATTTACCCGGAAGATCGTAAAAAGCAACGTATTTAAATGTCATGCTGACATAGAGATGGTAAAATATACCAGAACTAACACTACTACCGGTTTAGCTACCATAACCACTACAACCGACACTGCTATTACCTTTACTTGTGTCACTATTACCACTATTACCCATGTCACCACCACTACTACTACATTTCTACTACTACTACCTACCTACCTACCTACTACTACTACTACTACTACTACTACTACCTACTACTACTACTACTACTACTACTACTACTACTACTGCTACTGCTACTGCTGCTGCTGCTGCTGCTGCTGCTGCTGCTGCTGCTGCTGCTGCTACTACTACTACTACTACTACTACTACTACTACTACTACTACTACTACTACTACTACTACTACTACTACTACTACTACTACTACTACTTACTACTACTACTACTACTACTACTACTAATACCTACCTACCTACCTTCCTACCACCACCGCTACTACTACTACTACTACTACTACTACTACTATTACTACTACTACTACTACTACTACCTACTACTACTACTACTACTACTACTATTACTACTACTACTACTACTACTATTACTACTACTACTACTACTACTACTACTACTACTACTATTACTACTACTACTACTACTACTATTACTACTACTACTACTACTACTACTACTATTACTACTACTACTACTACTACTACTACTACTACTACTACTACTACTACTACTACTACTACTACTACTACTACTATTACTACTACTACTACTACTACTACTACCTACTACTACTACTACTACTACTACTACTACTATTACTACTACTACTACTACTACTACTACTACTACTACCTACCTACCTACCTACCTACCTACTACTACTACTACTACTACTACTACTACTACTACTACTACTACTATTACTACTACTACTACTACTAATACTACTACTACTACTATTACTACTACTACCTACTACTACTACTACTATTACTACTACTACTACTACTACCTACTACTACTACTACTACTACTACTACTACCTACCTACCTACCTACCTACTACTACTACTACTACTACTGCTGCTGCTACTACTACTACTACTACTACTAGTACTACTACTACCACTGCTACCACCACCACCACCACTACTACTACTACTACTACTATTTCTTCTTCTTCATCATCGTCATCATCATCATTACATGTACATGTATCATCATCATTACCATTCATATCGCCATCACAAACATCGTTTTAATACCCATGCCACCGTTGTCGCTTACATTAAGATCATCATGACCATTTGTTCCTGATTAGCATCATCAGCATCAGTATCACCGTCATCACTATCGCCACCCTCTTTGTCGTCATTCAGCCATACCAATACTTAGAGTAGCTGCAGCTGTCTCTGCATTGCATTTTTGCCTTTTCATTGTGTGGCATTAACCCATTTGCCCCCGTATTATTTAACCCTTTCCTCCATAAATACGCCTTTCTATGCCTCTGTAAAAATCACCTGTTGAAACCATTGTGATAAATAGAGCATTTGCTCCTTCTATCACAATGGTTTCAAACTACAAAATTCATTTTTCCTTTTCTCTAGTTAATGCTCCTTTTTGGTAGATTTATTCAAAGTGGTTGGATCTAAAATAGCCTATGAGGGAATGGGTTAAGGAAACCCGTCCAAATCTTATTTTGGAACCTCTCCATTTTCATGTTGAGGGAGAACAGCGAACCAAAGATTGGCTGGCGTAAGCCATCGACATCGATGGGTTCAGCAAGCAATGCAAACCCTGATCCTTCAGAAGCCCTCTGATTTGGGTCTTCACTGTTTGCCTATCTTTTTAAGGAATACTGGGTATCAATGGGTGAATGACATCGATTTGGACGTTTCCGACTCCGATGTTTCAAAACATATGAATCTGGTTACGGTATATGTTCATTCAAAAGTATCTGATTGGTCAGATTTTGAGTACATATTTACTTAATATCTGACCAATCAGAAACTAGAGAATGAACTCAGACTTAAGCAAAAAGTTTGATAACCTCTTGAGAATGAACGCACAATAACCTCGGTACCTGTTTTAACCATAAGAGAGAGCATTTCCATGAAACACAACCCATCAATTACGTGCATTTTCTATACAAGATACAGTAAAACCCCTCTAATGCGACCACCAAAAAGGGGCATAATTCTGGGTGGCTGAGGCAGGTGACAGCTTAATGCAGAACAAAAGTTATGCAGAAAGCTCCTACAGGAGCTTTCTGCATTACTTTCGTCCTGCATTAAACAGCCACCTGCTTATAAAGACAGAAATGTATATTCACTAAGTTGTCGCGTTAGAGGGGTTCTGCTGTATTAATATGTCATGCAATCTTTCTGGGTTTTTTTGTTATCATTGTATCATTTTCAAATACAATACTAAACATAATACATGTACACGCTACTGTCATGCGCGTATACATGCCACAAGCCCATAGCAGACGCTGTCCTCTTGGGTGGAGCCAAATAGCTAGATTGGAGCGGTGCGCTCTGTGAATTTATCGTAAGTTACATGTTCGATCTTGAAGAGACATATTTTCAATGCTGCATCGTTCGCTTCAAAATTAGCATTGCATTGCAGACAAAATTTACAATAAAAATATGCTGACAATTATATTTTATTCAAACGACGTACATTTGATCAATTTGTGCCAAGTGTCTCTTAACGTGGACATAGGCAAGCATTGTAGACCCAGATCAGAGGGTCCCTATATGAGCCTTCTGATCAATGTCTTCACTGCTTGCTGAACTCGTCGCTGAACATTTATGTTTTATGTCAGGAGATATGTTGTTTGTTGTGTTCCCCCAACATGGAAATTGGATGGGCTCCACAATAAGGTCTGGGCGTGTTTTATCTTAACCCTTCGCTTGCTGAATTTTAAAATACATTTCTCCTTCTTTACCCATGCCCTGTTGTATAATTACATATATATTCACTGTGTAAACGTATTTTGCTGTGCAATCACTGCTGTAGAGTACACTGGTTACAAAATCAACTTGTAAATAGTGTAGACCCTGATGAGACAGCTCCTGCAGGAGCTGTCTCATCTGGGTCTTCACTATTTACAGGTAGGTATATTGACGCGAATAGCAAGCGAAGGGTTAATTTCAATTCCAAAGGAATAATGACATTATATAATTAATATTCATATTCAGCAGTCTGATCTGGCTCAACTATGTTTGCCAATGCGCGAAAAGGCGTTTATATGAAGGAATGAGTTAACTAATATGATAATAAATGGGCTCATGAATGAGATTCTTAAGCACTACAAATGGCTTGAATGACGTTTCTCCTGTAGTTGAATCACACAGAGTTACAGATATAAAGGTGTGTACCCAAAATAATGAAATCGTCATTTCTCCACCAAACCCTATACTATGACCACTCTTTAGAATCGTCTCGAAGAGACGATTCTAAAGAGTGTTCACAGTATAGGGTTTGGTGGAGAAATAAAGGAGCTATTTTTGAAATTGTTGAATTATCTGGACCTCTGCATATGTTGTCGAATACTAAGAATTTAAGACAGTTTGAAATGACACTTTACTATATTAAACATTTAGCCTGTTCAGCAAAATGTTGTTGGCAAATAAATAAATAAAATTATCTCTATTGTATAACACAATGCATATTCATTGTATTTCATCTAATTAATATTCATGATGCCATTATTTAAACATAAAATATTCATGAAGTAAAGGGTTAAAGTACAGTACGTAGAACTGCCCAAAAGCAATTTATCGATAAATTAACCCTTTACCTCATAGACTATTTTTAGACCCAAACTTTTTGAATAAATCTACCGAAAAGGAGCATTTACTAGAGAAAAGAAAAAAGGTGCAATTTTGAAACCATTGTGATAAATAAAGCATTTGCTACTATGGAGCAAATTCTTTCTTTGTCACAATGGTTTAAAAAAGTCACTTTTACAGAGGCGTCAGAATGCGTCAATATAAGGGGATGGGTTTAACGTGTATGTATTTAACCATTTCCCTCATATAAACGTGTTTTCACGCATTTGAAAACAGAGTAGACCCAGATCAGACGGCTCCTGTAGGAGCCGTCTGATCAGGGTCTGCTCTGTTTGCTAGTGGAATTTAAAAGTTCTGTTTATTTACTTTCCAATATCGCTACAATGTTCCACCTTCCATATTTCATTATAACTATTTTGTCCATGAATATTCAGTAGGTATTAAAATTTGGAATACACATAGAACAGGGAAAGAGTTAAACCTTTATGTCATATTTATAAACGCCGCTCACGCCTTTGCATACAGGGTACGAGCTGTCTGATCAGGGTCTGCTCTTTTTGCTTATGAAATTAGAATAGAATTGACTCTACAGTTTCTACCAATATAAAAAAATCCTATTTGCGACTGCGTACATATTCCAAAATAAATTCAACGAATAAATATTTATGATTTCATTAGGCTATATTCTACAGCAGCTCTAACCTATGTGTTAAAAGACGATGACTGCTTAAAATGTATGGCGAAATTAATGTAGATAACTCTTACGTCCTGCGTTAAGCTGCCACCTGCCTAGAACTACCCCAAAATAGGTCTACCTCTTATTGGTGGGTTCACTGTACGTACATTAGAACTACGTTTTTCGTCCTTCAAATCTCTTTGAAGTGATGATATTTATGGTTAGAATTATAAACAAGCAAACTATCTTACTTGGTTTTGAAACTGTAAAATTTGCCACTAGAAAGGAATAAAACAAAAACCAATGCCCCCGATTTCTTCCCCAGTTCAAATAATAGGCCTAATTTCCTGTCCTCGTTTTCAATTACCTTCAGTGTAAACAACGGGAAACAGCACGTAGTGTATTATAGTCACTGACCCAGAATGTTCTAGTAACGAATTTGAATGAGCGCAGTCGAATTGAGTACCAGCGAGTTATTTATAGTTTCAAAATATCGATAGCGAAAGAAGTTTGTAGTCTGCCCAGACATTACACACTATTGCATCAAATCGATACGGCTGACTGTATTCAGCGTAACTTATGATGCAAACTCTCTTCAAATCTTATTCGTGTGAGAAAATATATCCCATTTAAAGCTAAACTTTTCATACATTCCTTAGATAAACCGAAAGTACCATTCTTGCTATTTACACATTGCACTGAGCTATAAATAGAACAGTTACTGCTTTCAAGGCCGGTTATATTCATATATAAACACCGGCCTAGGTTGAGTGAGTGGCAGTTGCGGTTGACGGGGAAGTGTGTGAAACGGGATGATGCAGATTGATTCTAAATACAGGAATTGTCTCTTTAGTGGACGGATACACAAACAAAGTGTATGTATGGATTAGCAGTTATTACATACAGTATTAACACAGCGGTAAGGTTTTGACCTTGGCTCGCCTTAGTAATATATTTTTCAATGACGGCAGCTATGTACTTTCTTTTTCAGCGCAAGGTGAAGGTCGCCGTCAGCTGAGAATATCCATTGTGGTTGCCTTTGTGGCGATTCGATCGGGAAAGGAGGGGTTTAAATCAAAGATTCGATCAATCGGAAATTGTTTCTAGTTTTTTTTGATAAGTGTAATCGTTGATGGCTGCTTTACTGAAACGTTCAAATGTAAAGCGGATGGAATTTTATCATGGTCGAACATGACAGTGAGGATCTATTGGATGAGCTTATAAAATATCTGCCTCGGAATTTATCTTATACTGAGGAAGGTTACTTGGATAATTTCAGTTCTTGTTCGAAATATGTGAAACCAAAGTCACCTCAGCCTCAGAAATGTTCGTGTTACTTCCAGGAGAAAATAAGGAGAACCAAAACTAAGTGGAAAATAGTGAATGATACTGAAGCGATTGTCGCGCAGAAAGAGGCTGGCAAGATCATGGAAGTGAATTGTATTTCGGATGGTACCAAACGCGAACAGGAAGGTACCAAACAAGCGCTGAGCGACGTTGCATCTGAAGAGGGCATATTTGTGAATATGATGGATGATTTGGAATCGATCGATTCTCCAAAAAGCCACGAGTCTTCGAACAGTGATCCAAGTTATTTTTCGCTAGACTCCCCGGAAGAAAAGGAAGTGGACGAACCCATGCTCCGAGCATTGTCAGAAAAGGTTTCGAGAGAACTCGATAAATCACAACAGGCACACTCTTTGGACTCAAGTTGTTTTCTGATTCAGGATGAAAAACAGGATCTCAAAAAGTCCTCTTCCGACGGGCATTTAGAAACGAAATTTGCGAGCTTAAAAGTAGACGTAGGTGCTGGTGGCAGTCTGACCGAGCTCGAGTCTCGCAAATATCTCCTCCGTGTACCTGACAGCCCGGTGTTCGATGAGCCCGAATTCCAAGTGAACAAAGGAGAACTACGAAAATCGTCATCCCTGAAAACAAACAAAACTCCACCGGGGACTCCCCATAGGAAAAAGATGGTTCGTTTTGCAGATGCGATGGGACTCGATCTTGAGTCTATCCGCCATGTGCTGGATACGGACCATCCCCCGAAAATCCCCGCGTCCGCGATTGCGGACCTCAAAGTCGGTGTGGAAGCAGAACGGAGGGACGTTGGGAGTCGGTATTTGGACTTGTGTTTCCAGCAACCAGGTGCTATGGATGGCTTTCTCGATAGAATCATGGGAAATAAAATAGGTCTGGAAAACTGCATAATAACGGACCTGAGTATTACTGGTATAGTCAGGGTGGCTAATATAGGCTACCATAAGATAGTTCGCGTTCGGTATTCAATAAACAACTGGGTGACGTTTTATGACGTCATGGCGTCATACGTGCAGAGTTCATGTGACGGTCCTACGGATCGGTTTTCGTTCACAATTGTCGCCCCTGCTACCGTCGGTCCAGGTTCAAAACTCTCTTTTGCTGTTTCTTTCACCGTAAACGACATGGTGTACTGGGATAGCAACAATGGAAGGAACTACGAAATAGTGTGTTACGCCAAGACCACACCCACGGAATTAGAGGCTAGCTGGATGCATTTTGTTTGAAAAACACTAGTTGCAAGTTATCTTTTGGTTTTCTCACTCTCATGCTCTCTCTCTGTCTTTCTGTCTGTTGCAAGTTTTCGTTAGTAGTTTTGTTATTTTTATACATGTCAAACAGATCCCCCTTCATACTATTTTTCATAGACTCCTTATTTCACATTAACACATTCCCTCCTATAGTGACGCATATTTTGGAGCCTCTGTAAAAGTTATATTTAGAAACCATTGTGATAAATAGAGTATTTGCTCCAATGGAGCAAATGCTCTATTTATCACAATGGTTTCAAAACTACACAAAATGCCCCTTTTCTGTAGTAAATGCTCCATTTCGATAGATTAATTCAAAGAGGTTGGGTCTAAAATTAGTCTAGGAGGGAATGAGTTAAATAGGTACCAATGATGGTTATATAATTTGCAGAGCAATAGATATAGCTGGGTATTGAAATACTAAAAGCTTTATGTCTCCACCAAGTCTTTGAAGAGACTAAAGAGTGGTCACAACATAGGGTTTGGTTGAGAAATACAGGATGTTTTAACCCATATTGGCCTCTGCACAAGTGCACAGTGTAGACTTGCTATAGTTGGCTTTTCTCTTTGCAGCTATAACTTGTCTACGCTGACATTTTCTTGACTACCAACCGCTTTCAAAAGAATTACGAGCAGCTGACACTTTAGCACAATTCCCGCAGTCGAAGTCGTGATTTTCTATGGAAATCGTTTGGATCCAGATGAGATACCGAGATTTTCGGCCTCTCACGTGGACCTAGATATACGTTTGAAATGTGTGCACTTATCTGTCAAAATCTGTTATTTCTCAGCCAAAGCCTATCTTGCTGGTACTCTTTAGAATCGGGTTGGAGGACGGATATTCTAATGAGTAACAGCAAGATAAGGGTTAGCTGAGAAAATGTTGAACACATTGTACAGTAAAACCCCTCTAATGCGACCACCGAAAAGGGGGCATAATTCACAGTGGCAATGGCAGGTGGTAGCTTAATGCAGGACGAAAGTTATGCAGAAAGCTCCTATAGGAGCTTTCTGCATAACTTTCGTCCTACATTAAGCAACCAGCTGCTTATGAAGACAGCCATGTTTGTTCATTAAGTGGTCGCATTAGAGGGGTTTTATTGAACGTATATTTCGTAAATACGCCTCTTAATTTATCTACATTTCTGAGTGAAACTCTTTACGGTAGTTGAAGTATAATAGGGGGTATCAGTTTTGTCTGTTTATGTCCAGGCTAAAGTTGGTGCATATAGGTGCGAAGCAATTATTTAATGTTGTTTTTATTTATGTAAACTGTATATGGAACACATGCCATATCGTTAGATATTATGTGAACGTGTTGTGATAAAAGTGGGCGCTCCCCCTCTCTTCCCCTCTCTCTCACTCTTCCCTCTGACCTTATCCCCCTCCCCGCTCCCTATATCTCCTCTCATCCTCTCCCCTTTGTTTCATTTTTACCTCGCTATCATTCTGCTTCTCTTTCGCCTCGCTATCAAATCAGCTTATGTCACCAACCCACTTCTCGTCTTCTAGTATCCTGTTCTCTGTTTCGTTTGAATGCATTCTAATTCACCCAACTATATCAAACATGCTTAACCATTTCAATGCTGAATATCAGTAGTTCGCAGAGCTACAGATAAAGGTGCGTAGTGCGTACCCAAATACTAAAATCGTCATTTCTCCACCAAACCCTATACTGTGACCACTTTTTAGAATCGTCTCGAAGAGACGATTCTAAAGAGTGGTCACAGTATAGAGTTTGGTGGAGAAATAAAGGAGTTATTATTGAAAATGCTCTAATTTACGCATCTTATCTGGAGCTCTGGTAGTGGCAATGCCCATCAGTTCACCCAGTATGAAAATATAAACTTCACTTGGGGACAGTGCCGACCCCGATCAGAGGACTCCTGATCTGGGTTTACACTGTTTGCAAATGTACACTGGTTTCTGCGTTTAGAAGGTTAACTCCCTTTTGGATCTGGATGAGACACTTCATAAAACGGTTTCTCATCTGTATCCAAACTTTTTGCCACTCTCAATATGTTTTTGTTAAGAAATTGAAGAAATTACCATTTTGAAACCTGTAACGGGCAATAATCTTAGCAGACGACAGTTACCTGGAGGTTAATAGTCGACCTTTATCCTGCCAAACGCAACTTGAATGACGTATATTTGCAAACAGCTTAGATCCAGGTGAGGCGCGGTGGTACCCAGCGTCTCACAGCTTGGCTCCAGGTGAGACACGGTGGTACCCAGCGTCTCACCTGGATCCAAGTGGTTTTTGGCACTCTGCCAAGTGTTTTTCTAACGCACTAGTGAATCTGTAGCAATATAAGTAAAAATATGCAACAGACTCCTGTTTTAGCAGACTTCACCTTTACAGATATTTAAGGTCTAACTCTTTCACTGCCAAATTATGTCATCTGCAAACTTTGTCGTCTGCTACAATTTTCATATATTTCTTCATTTTTGTTTTTTAAAAATATAGTCACAGTAACAAATACTTTGAATCCTGATTAGACGCCGAGTTACTCGGCGTCTCATCTGGATCCAAACTGTTGGTATAGATAACCAAAGATGTGACACTGACAGCGAAACAGTTGAAAACGGTTCAGCACCAGAGCTTTTTAGTGCATGCGCACATGCATATTTAATTGACATATACAGTGAAACCCCGCTAATGCGGCCACTTAATAAACAGCCACTGGTGTCGTCTAAAGCAGGTGGTTGCTTAATGCAGGACGAAAGTTATGCAGAAAGCTCCTATAGGAGCTTTCTGCATAACTTTCGTTCTGCATTAAGCTACCACCTGCCTCTGCCACCCAGAATTACGCCCCTTTTTGGTGGTCGCATTAGCGGGGTTTTACTGTACTTTAACCCTTGTGCTGATGTTAAAATTACGTCTGCTCAAAATTTTACTGTCAATAATTTCAAACCCTTGAAAAAAATCAGACCACGTTTCTATCAGCTTTAATCCTGTTGAGACGCAAACAGATTCGGTCCAGGATAAGACGCCGAAATTGCGAATACTTGGGCGTCTTATCCTGGGACCGAATCTGTTTGCATGTAGGCTGGTCCCGCTTATTACGAGGAGGGTTAATTCTTTACATTATCGATATAATTCCTTTTTTTTCTACTGTTTCTGCTATGGTCAAAATTCTCTTCTCCATGTGCCTTTATATATATAAAAAAGAAAATAATGCAGGTAATAAATATTCATGACGTCATTATGAATATTCATGAGGTAAAGGGTTAACTGTAGATTTCTGTAGGTGAAGTCAAACAGTTTGGATCCTGATCTAGAGTTAAGATAACCTGGTATAGTTTTAGGTTTCACCCTTATTTAGATTCAGTATTTGTACAGTAGAACGTGTCCTAAACGGCCATTCATTTGTTGAACAGTAGAATCTTAAAATAAACAGGTGGTTGCTTAATACAGGGCAACAGTAATGCAGAAAGCTCCTATAGGAGCTTTCTGCATTACTTTTGACCTGTATTAAGCTACCACCTGCCTTACAGACTCATAATAAGACCTCTTTTTGATGGTCGCTTAAGACGGGTACTGCTGTGTATTTGTTTTTAGAAGAAAAGAGACATAGTATGTATTTAGAAATAAAGCAGACTGCATTTCTGCAATTTGGTAAATGTTGATGGCACAGGTACGCAGTGTCTAACTTATTGTTTAATACATGTACATGTATTTTACTTCATGAATATTCATGTAAGAACTAATAACTTCTTGAATTTTAATTAACATTTTAATGGTGGCATGTGAATAAAAGAATGTTTGATATTGGCAAAACCCTTAAGAATCAGCTCTGTATTACTATTATTTCATAATCAAAAAGAGCAGACTCTGCTCAATCAGCTCCTAGAGGAGCTGCCTGCTGGCTCTTCACCGTTTGCAAAGGCGTAAAAATGCGTACAGTAAAACCCCTCTAAACCGGAATTTTAGTAGAGTAGAATTTGAACACTTTTAGGCCGGTGACTGCTTAATGCAAGGTAAAAGTCATGCAGAAAGCTCCTACAGGAGAGGTCCTACAGGAGCTTGCTGCATGACTTTAATCCTGCGTTAAGCTGTCTTCTGTCTCCAAGACCGATATATATATACTAAATTTAACGTCCGGTTTAGATTGGTTTTACTGTAAGGGTTAAATGTCTTATGTTGAGAACCAGTCTTAGTGATATGCTAATTACCATTATGCAGATTGACCCATGCCACCCTTTCCCTGATATAAACGCTTTTTCATGCCTTTGCAAACGTAGACTCAGGTTACACGGATCCAGTAGGCGTTCCTACCAATACCAATCACTCTCGTGTAAATTTGGCATTATAAAAAATCAGCTAATAAATATTCATAATGTCATTATTTCTTACATGAATTGTCAGGTGAAATGGCTTACCTGTAATTCTTTGTGAACTAGTCTATTCCAATTTTCACTTTGAGGGGTGTGTGACCACTACTTTTTCTTTCTCTTACCATGCTTTCAACCATGAATTAGACGACAGTGATAGAAATACCCTTAAACGCATTTGCAAACAGAGTAGATCCAGATCAGACAGCTCCACTAGGAACCGTCTAATCAGTATCTGCTCTGTTTGCTTATGGAAGTATACAGATTTGATTCTACGATCACGGTCACGGCTACAAATCATGTATTAAGATGCCATTTATAAGAAATTCAGCTAAAGAATATGCATGATGTCAGTATTTCTTACATGAATATTCTTAAGGGAAATGGTTTAATGAGTTCACTATAGTATGCAAGATAAGATGCTTTTTGTCGGTTCAAAAGCCCAATTAGGGCTTATGTTGCTTGTTATATATCTTGCCGACGTTAAATAAAACTTATCTTATCTTATCTTTATCTTAAAAGGCAAAGAGAAGCATACTCATAGCATCAGATAAAGGTGCGTACTCGAGAACAAGTGTCGCCATTTCTCCACCGTATGCTGTGACCAGTCTTGAGAATCGTCTCGAAGAGACTCTCGAAGAGACGATTCTAAAGAGTGGTCACAATATAGAGTTTGGTGGAGAAATAAAGAAGTTATTCTTGAAAATGTTTTAATTCACGCATCTAATCCGGACCTCTGATAACCAAATCGACCGTGTCTTCATCTAGCCGTCCATCAGTCACTCTCAGTCAAGCGCCACGGAACCGTAGATAATTTACTATTTGCACGCAACGTCCTTTCTAAATTTGGAAGTGCATTTTCAGTCTACATATATTTCCTTTCAAAAGTCACAGATACAAGTTTTAACCTGTCCTTCATATAAACTGCAAACAGAGTAGACCCAGATCAGACGGCTCCTATAGGATCAGGGTCTGCTCTGTTTGCTATAGGAATTTGATAGATCTGTTAATTTACTTTCTAAAACGGCTATAATTTTTCACCTTACATATTTCGTTAGAACTATTTTGTATATTCATCTTCAGTAGGTATCCAACTTTGGAATAAACATAGAACAGAGTTAATTGTGTGGACCGATATACTGAGCGTGTAATCTGAATAATTAACAAGGTAATTAAAGATAAACGTGTAGCAGTATTCGCATTGCACCAAGCTTTCCGTGTAACGGTTAGGGCATTTGCAGGCGCATAGGTAAAATGCGTATAAAAACCTTTTCAATGATACATGCTGTTCTTTTATTTCTTCATCGAACCCTATGTTGTAACCATTCTTTATAATCACCTCAAAGAGACACATCTCAACAGTGGTCACAACGTAGGGTTTAGTGGGAGAAAATACGATTTTAAGATGTGCAAGTTAAACAGTTTATTTCTTCAATAAATCTCCATTATTTCTCCACCAAGCCCGGCGATTTTAAGATATGCAAATTAAAAAAAAATGTTTTTGAAGAAATCTCCTTTATTTCTCCACCAAACCCGCTTTTTACCACCCTTAAGAATATTCTCAAAGAGTCTATTTAAAAGAGTGGTCGGAACGTAGGGTTTGGTGGAGAAATGACGATTTTTTTTAAATACGCTCAGTTGTCCAGGTCTCTGTAATGAGCAGTAGCAAGAAATGGTTTTACGGAGAAAAACGAATCTCATTAACTAATCTAATTAACTAATCTAATTTGATTTTCTAAAAACGCCTCCTGTCTGCAGCTATTGAATAGAAAAACATCATTATCACATCCAGTTTATTAGGTTAACCCTTTCCTTCACATAAACGTGTTTTCACGTATTTGCAAACAGAGTAGACCCAGATCAGGGTCTGCTCTGTTTGCTAATGGAATTTGACAGATCTGGATTATTTTGCTTTCTAAAATGGCTACAATGTTCCACCATCTGTATTTCATTATAACTACATGTATTTTGTAAATGCATATTCAGTAGGTATTGAAATTGTGAATAAACATGGCACAGGGAAAAGATTAATGCAGATAATCCATATGTCTGGATCCATACAGACTGAAGGCGAGACTGTCTGTACACATTCAGTTTAGCTTCTTTAGGCGTACAAAAGTTCATTTCGCGGCCTTAAACCAGCTGTGTAGACCAAAGTTAGCCGTCGCGTCAAGAACGCAAAACGTCTGATCAGGATCTACACTGTTCATAGGGCAACAGGCGAATGTGTGTACTCCGATATTAAAATTGTCATTTCTCCACCAAACCCTATCTTGTGACCACTCTTTAGAATCGTCTCTTCGAGACGATGGTCACAAGATAGGCTTTGGTGGAGAAATAAAGAAGTTATTCTTTAAAATGTTTTAATTTACCATCTTATCTGATCTGGACTATCTGATTCAATACGTTAAAGTTAAGCGTGATACGTGCGTATATGTGATTACTTTTGCAAACAGTCTGAATTAAGCAGGGTAACCCTGTCTGTTTAAACTAGTTCAGGTAAATCATTAAAGCGCACGAGAGTACACACTTACAAGTGAATGGTTTGCCCATTAATATTGAACATACGCCAGCAGGGCCCCAGATTTATAAGATGCGTAAATTTAAACATTTTCAAGAATAGCTTCTTTATTTCTCCATTAAACCATATGTTGTGACCACTCTTTAGAATCGTCTAGAAGAGACGATTCTAAAGAGTGGTCACAAGATAGGGTTTCGTGGAGAAATGATGATTTTAGAAATTTCATTCACACCTTTAGGATATCTGTTTCTCTGTACACAAGCGAAAGTTTATGGCTATACACATGTACGCTACCCACAATAATCTATAATACTGACACTATTATTGCTTGTTTATAGAAAAACGATGACATAGCTTGAGTTGTTAACCTCTTGAAAATACACGAAGGCGAGTTTATTGACGTTTGCAAACAGTGTAGATCCAGATCAAGGGGCTCCTAGAAGAGCCTTCCGATCAGGGTCTGCGCTGTTTGTCATTCAAACTGGTTTCTCACATTGAAGCATTTTATTCTGAATGGACTCTACCTTTAAACACTGATGGAACATACCATTTTGAAAAAAAATAACTTCCAAAAGGTTTAGCTGGCTTGATATTGGGAACAGAGCTCCTTATAAGCTGCGTACATTTAAACAGTTTCAAGCATAGCTCCTTTATTTCTCCACCAAACCCTATCTTGTGACCACTCTTTAGAATCATCTCGAAGAGACGATTCTAAATAGTGGTCACAGTATAGGGTTTAGTGGAGAAATGACGAATTTAGTATTTGGGTACGCACCTTTATCTGTAGGGAAGATGCAAACTTACTCAGTATGTTACAAGTTAAAAACGTGCTTTTATTTTACAAACCACCTGATCACTGTAGACGTCTGTCTACACTGTTTGCAAAGTCCCACAACATAGGCAAGATGCGTAAATTAAACGTTTTGTTACCAAGACTAGTTGCTTTAATTATCCTTCTCTGTTATTATTGAACCAAACCCTATGCTGCTACCACTCTTTAGAATCGTCTCCAAGAGTCGATTCTAAAGAGTGATCACAACATAGGGTTTGGTGGAGAAATTGACGATTTCAGTTTTTAAATACATGTACGCCAACTATCTGTTACTTTAAGTTGTAATTAGAAAATATAGAAACATGATTACATCTTTATATTTCTCCGCCAAATCCTATGTTGATCCAATGCGATTGTAATGAGTGCCAATAAGATGCCAATTAGACATATCAGAGGTCCAGATAAGATTCGTAAATCAAAACATTTTCAAGAATAACTCATTTTTTCTCCACCAAACCCTATGCTGTGACCACTCTTTAGAATCGTCTCGAAGAGACGATTCTAAAGAGTGGTCACAAGATAGGGTTTGGTGGAGAAATGACGATTTTAGTATTTGAGTACGCACCTTTATCTGTTGCTCTTGACATATCTAAGAGGTTTTAAAGATCTGAAAGTAGTCGTCCGCTCTACATCTCTTTACACTGTTAGCTAAGATACGTGTTCGGATGGTGTGACTCGAGTTGAGACAAGAAAATTTACAGCAGCCTAGTAACACCACACACACATACCTGTTCCTCTCACCTGTCTTTTTACATTATTTTGCCTCCTATGTTTTGCCTGTTTCTGTCACTTTTGATTTTCACCAGTTAAGCGATTCATAAATACATGTGTACAATACGTAAGCTGCCAAAAGACAAAATAAGTACATGCAGAATACACCGAGACCAGGTCCTGAGGCTATAAGAAATTAATTGAGTCTGAGATCATGCTCAAGGATCTGACCAATCAGATACTTCAGAATGATCTCAGGCTCATATTCAGAAGTTTTATAACCGGACCCAGTCATCGTGGTTGCAACCCAAGTGACTGTCTATATATGGTTTAGTCTTTTCGATATTCAACTTAATTTGCAATATTTTATTTTAGCAGTCAGGATAGATCTTGTCAGAGCCAGTGTCTCATCCGAGTCTATATTGTTTTGCCAATATGTTAACCATTCACCTCGTAGAGACGCCTTTGCAAACATAGTAGACCCAGATCAAACTGTTCCTGTATAGGGTCATTCTGATCTGGGTCTGCTCTGTTTGTTTGTAGCACTGTACAGTAGAACCCCTCTAATGCGGTCACTTAAAGAATAGCCATAACTGTCTTTATAAGCAGGTGGTTGCTTAATACAGGACCAACGTAATGCAGAAAGCTCTTGTAGGAGCTTTCTGCATAACTTTCGTCCTGCATTAAGCTACCACCTGCCTCTGCCAGACAGAACTATGCCCCCTTTTTGGTGGTCGCATTAGAGGGGTTTTACTGTAGTACTGATTCTACAGTTTATGGTATTGCCAAAGTGACACGAGCATGTACAATTAGAAAAAAATAATCAAGAATTAAAGAAGTGATAGGTTTTTGAATAATCATTCATGAGGTTAAGGGTTAACACCGTGGCTTTGATATACAGTAGAATCTGTCTTAAACGACCACTTAAAAGATGTCTATTTATGGTTCTGTAAGGCAGGTGGTAGCTTAATACAGGTCAAAAGTAATGCAGAAAGCTCCTATAATCTGCATTACTTTTGCCCTGTAGTAAGCAACCAACTGCTATTTAAGATTCATGTGTCCAATTAATATAAGGTCGCTTAAGACAGGTTCTATTGTAAATTGTTTGTACATTCTTAACTCTTACAGTGCTGAGTTTTCAAATGAACTATTCCAAAAATCAAACAGGTCCAGCTTATGGTGAATATTTGGGGATCTTTCTAAAGAAAAGTGTAACACGACAAACAGTGCAGACCCTGATATGAGGGCTTCTCTAGGAGCCCTCTCATCTTGACCTACACTGTTTGCAAAGGACATTAGTGACTCGTGTAACACACTGTAAAGGTTATAGGTGGTACCTTACACATATTTATATACAGTTTTAAGTGTTTTAAGCGATCACTGAATAAATATAGGGGTCTTAACCCTTTACACCATGAATATTCATGTAAGACAGAATGACGTCATGAATATTGATTAGATTAGTTTTATAGTAGCAATTGAACAAAGGAAATTTTGGTACTGGCGGAAACTGTAGAATCAGATCAATATTATTTCATAAGCAAACAGAGCAGACCCTGATCAGACGGCTCCTACAGGAGCCGTCTGATCTGGGTCTACTCTGTTTGCAAAGGCATATAAAGGCGTATTTATGGTGTAAATGGTTAAACCAAATGGTAGGTTAACTCTTTACCTAATGAATATTCATGAAGACATAATGAATGGATTGGGTATTAATTAGCTGATTTGTTATGGTATGTGAACACATGTATGAATGTTTTACAATGGCAGAAACTGTGCTATCAGATCTGATTTATTTTTATATGCAAAATAGAATAGGCCATGACCAGACGGCTTCTACAGGGGTCGTCTGATCTGGGTTTACTCTTTTTGCAAAGACATGAAAAGACGTCTATATATGTAAAAAAGCAATGCAGAGCTTTCGACATACAGTATGCAACCACCAAAATGAGGTTGTATTCATGGACTTTGTGTGGGAGGGGTAGCTTAATGCAGGATGGACAATTATGCAGAAAACTCAACTTGACAATCTTCATAAGAATGACTGAATATAACAAATGTCATGTTTTATTATACATGTAATGAAATTATGCGTGTATTGTAAGGACTAGATATCTACTACTTTAAGATCTACGATTAATTATTAGACCTATTGTTTAGTTTTCGCTTAACCCTTTCCCTGTTCTGTATTTAGGCCAATTTTCAGTACCTACTTAATATTCATTAACAAAATAGTTATAAAGAAATATGGAAGGTGGAACATTGTAGACATTTTAGAAAGTAAAGAAACAGATCTATCAAATTATATTAGCAAACAGAGTAGACCCTGATCAGACGGCTCCTCTAGGAGCCGTCTGATCTGGGTCTACTCTGTTTGCAAATGCGTGAAAACACGTTTATATGAGGGAAAGGGTTAAGAGAAGTTTCACTGTATTTTTTATTTTATAAATAGCTGATTATAAGGTGTGTATTTAGGAAATGTAAGTAAAATCAATAACGTCTCCTTCAAATGCAAAGTTGTTGCTAATTATAAGAATTGGCTCTCCAAGCACCAACAAGATAGGATTTTGATGAGAAATAAGATGTATATCAGTGCGCAGCTCATCTTCAGCCCTGTCATCTTTGATTGGAAATCACTGCTTAACAATTTGAACTACAGCAGAAGCTTCCCTAAGCAGCCGTCAAAAAAGAGGTTTAATTATGGATCTGTAAGGCAGATGATAGCTTAATGCAGGTCAAAAGTAATGCAGAAAGCTCCCACAGGAGCTTTCTGCATTACTTTTGCCATGCTTTAAGCAACCATGCACCTGCTTTTTAAGACTCCTATGTTCAATAAATAAATGGCTGCATAGGACAGGTTCTACTGCAGAATCTGGCGCCTAATTATGAGTACCAGGGCAGAGCTGTATGTAAGAGGAGTATCCTGTCTCCGTACACCAAATTTACCCTTTCCACCAGGTTATAAAGCTGAATAACTCGGGTTGCTCCCATCTTGATTACTTTTAATTACTTTTACTTTTACTTTTAATTAGACTGACATAGTTGCAAACACTGTAGATCCTGATCAAACTGCTCCTCCATGAGCATTTTGATGTGGGTCTGCACTACTTGCCAATGTTTGTCTGTCCGAATACAGAAGGTTATAAGGGCACTGACCTGTCAACTTTTCCTATACTTATCGGTCAATCCCTATCTTGTCCGTACTCATTCAGAATCGCCTCGTTACCAACCTGATAGGGGTCGGCGGAGATATATGGATAAATATTTTACGTACATTTTCTTGTTAGCATTTTCCCTAAACACTCCACATATCTAAAGCTCTGTAATGATCTTTTTAAAACACTCATCCCGCTATCTGCGATTATGCCTGCATTTACAGATTGGATCCAGACGAGACGCCGAGTGACTCGATGTCTCATCAGAATCCATTCTGGTTTAAACTGGATCAATAATTTCTCAAAAGCTTGATAGAATCGAAAGTACAGTAAAACCTCTCTATAACGGCCACTAAGTTACATCAAGTAGTTTGTGTTATTATAGGAAGGTGTCAGCTTAAAGCAAGGTGAAAGGAGCGTTCTGTTTTACTTTCACCTTGCTTTAAACAGTCACCTGGCCTAAATACCAACTAATTAACATAATTTAGTGGCCGTTATAGAGAGGTTTTACTGTAGTCAATACTGCCTAAGATTCAAATTTGACCCGATATTATTTTTTATTTTTTCACAGCCGGATAAGGGTTATAAAGAAGGGAATTCTTCGATCTCCGCCTACTTCTAGGCTCGGCGAACAGTTTAGAACCAGATCAGCATTTAAAACAGGATGTCTGGTCAGGTTTTACACTGTCAGTCGTACATAATTATCAGCAACACATACAATGCTTTTATGGGTGGAAAATCGAATAGCACATGTCATGATTCTATACTATTATCAGAGCCTTAAATTTGGGATTTGTTCAGTAGAGTCCAGAATTTGATCTAGTTTTAGACAGTGAGCATCAATCGTAGATAACATATGCAGTGGAACCCCCAGATAGTTCGAACACTAAAACAAGTATCATTATCGGTGTCTCTAAAACAGATGGAAGCTGAATGCAGGGTGTAAGTCATGAAGAAAGCTCCTCTAGGAGCATTCAGTCTGCATTAAGTAGCCACCTACTTGAAAAGGCTTCATTTCTTCGGAGTATCGAGTGTTTACTGTATATGTATTATGTTACTGGTAGGATGCTGTTAAACTCTGCTTTGTTTGTAACGCGGCTAGATCCAGATCAGACACCAGTTAGAATTATAGAGTCTGATTATCATCCATATTGACATTTTCTTACATGTTAAGTGTTTTAATCTCATCCTGCAAATCGCTACCTGTAGACAGTTTTAATCTCATCCTGTAGACAGTTTTGATCCAGATGAGACACCAAGCTACTCGGTGTCTCGTGAGGAACCGAACTCTTTGTCATTCGGTCAGTTATTGAAGAATTAAATCGGAAATTACCGGTAATTGACCATTACCTCATAGATACGCCTTCCTATGCCTTTGCAAACAGATTAGACCCAGATCAGACAGCTCCTACAGGAGCTGTCTGATCTGGGTCAACTCTGTTTACTTATGGAATTTTATGTTTCTTTCATGGTCAAGTGTGCCATTACAAACATTGAGTTAATGAACATTTATGAAGGGATAATGTGTGTCATAAATATTCATGAAGAAAATGGTGAAAAAATGTAGGAGGTTAGAGTTTTTACAGAGGTCCAGATAAAGTGCGTAAATTTAAACATTTCAAGGAAGAATTTGTTCATTTCTCCACCAAACCCTATGTTTGGGATAGGTGGAGAAAGGAGGAGTTCAGCATTTGAGCACGCACCATTATCTGGTACTCTGTTTTAGCAGACGGTGATCCTCATAGCAAGACAAGGGTTTTAATGATACGGAGACACAAAAATGCTGACGCTTGCTATGTGCAGAATCGAATGTTAAAATTGTATTTGCATAATAACATACCCTAAGTATTCGGACCCCAATCTCTTCGCCCCCACCCACTCCCCTCCACTGGTTAGCAAATCTGATTACAGTAAACCCTCTCTAAACCGGATTTCTAGTAGAGAATAATTTAGATACTTTTAGGAAGGGGGCTGCTTAATATAGGATGAAAGGCATATAGAAAGCTTTTGCGTGGATTTCACCCTGTATTAAACTGCCACCTGTCTCCTAAACTGATATTTATGCTACATTGAACGTCCGGTTTGGAGGATTATGATGTAATTCAGTTAGTCCCCATATTTGGAATACTTTAAATTAGACTGACATAGAAGCAAATAGTGTAGACCCGATTCGGGTTTGTTTGATCTTGGTCTGTACTATTTGCCCTAAGTGTGTCTGTCCGTAGTTAGGGTATGTACGAATATTGTTGTAGTTGTTATTGCGATGAATTGTTATGGTTGGTTTAACTAAGATGAACCTGTTACTACCGGGTAGATGTCGATATGATCAAATATTTCTATGAAAAAAAAAGAATATCAGTTTCAAACGCAAAACTACTGCCTTCCGATTCTTTTTTTCCTGTCCAAAATAAACGAAAATATTTTATCTCCTTTTTGAATGTTCTTGTTAGAAATCATAACTGTATGAATAGTGATTACATTTAGTAAACGGTGCATTAACCCTTCCCCTGTTCAATGTTCATGCAAGAAAAAATAACATCATTAACCCTTCGCTTGCTGAATTTTAAAATACATTTCTCCTTCTTTGCCCATGCCCTGTTGTATAATTACATATATCTTCACTGTGTACAAGTATTTCGCTGTGCAATCACTACTGTGGATTGCACTGGTTGTACAATCAACTTGTAAATAGTGCAGACCCTGACGAGACAGCTCCTGCAGGAGCTGTCTCATCTGGGTCTTCACTATTTACAGGTAGGTATATTGACGTGAATAGCAAGCGAAGGGTTAATATTTATTAGCAACAGTTTTATAACGTAAACTTTTCAAGAGAAGATTTTAGGCTGACGAAAATTGTAGAATATATGGTGTCAAACGCAAACAGAGCTCCAATAGGAGCCGTCTGATATGGATCTACTCTGTTTGCAAATGCGTGGAAATGCGTATTTATGGAGTAAAGGGATAACACAGGAAGTGGCAGATACAATAAAATCTGATATATACAGTAAAAACCCTCTAAACCGGAATTCTATTTCAGGAGAATTTAGAACCTTGTAGGTGGCTGCTTAATGTAGAGTGAAAGTCATGCAGAAAGCTCCACTAGGAGCTTTCTGCCCGATTTTCACCCTGCATTAAGCTGCCACCTGTCTCCAATACTGATATTTATACTAAATTGAACGTCCGGTTTAGAGAGATGTTAGTGCATATACTTTCATAAGCAAACAGGGCACATCCTGTAAGAACTTTTGATCTGTGTTTACTCTGTTTACCATAGCGTGAACAGGTAAAGGGGTAACTGTCATAATTATGCTGAGTAACTGCTTCAGATTTTAAGAAATGTATACAGTAAAACCTCTCTATAACGGCCACTAAATTGTGTTAATTAGTTGGTATTTAGGGCTTGTGGTTGCTGAAAGCAAGGTGAAAGTAAAACAGGACGCTCCTATAGGAGCGTTCTGTTTTACTTTCACATTGCTTTAACCAGCCACCTGCCTTTAACACAAAATAATTGATGTTATTTAGTGACCGTTATAGAGAGGTTTTACTGTATATATATTTTCCATATGTTATCAGAATACATATAGAGTGCCTCACGAGAATCCGTTTTTTTGTGCAAGTTGTCAAAAATGCGTGCAGTGTATGGCTAAGTGACTATCTTTTTTGTTCTGCAAAACATGGCGTATGCTTCAATCTTTACACATTCCATTCTCTCCGCAATTGTTTACAGCGTGTATAGTTTGGATCCTGATTAGAGACCAAACCACTGGTTAGCAGTTTATCAGCTTATAATGAATTCGTCGATTGAGTAACCAACAAGCGGAATCGACTTGAATTCGTATGATCTGAATTCGTAATAGCTGAATTCGAATCCGTGTGGTCTGAATTCGTATGATTTGAATTTATGTACAGTAAAGTATCACTAATACGACCACTCAAAAGAAGCTTTATTTCGGATTTTTAAAACAGAAGATAGCTTAATGCAGAACAGGAGTGTTATAGAAAGCTACTAAAGGGGTTGTCTGTATTAATTTTGCCCGACATTAAGCAATAAACTGCGTTTACACTCTAGATAGAGATGTTTCTTTAGTTTCTAAAATTGCTATAATGTTCCACTTTCCATAGTTCATTATAACTGGTATTGATCCATGAAAATTCAGTAGGTATTAAATTTGGACTAGATATAGAACAGGAATATACGGTTAATATCAGTTTAGTCTGAGAAATGCAGCGGAGGACAATCACTTAGCGTGTCGATAGTTAAAACATGTATATCATATACATGTACGTCTGTTTTGTTCGAACAAACAGGATTTCTCAAGTTTATCACACCGGTACGGTTTGAGGTGTAGACATATTTTTAAAATTACATCCGGGATTCATTATACAAGTACATTCTTAAATTTCCTTAATTCAACCCATACCCAGCTGTAAAAAATAATGTCTGTTCAAAATCTGATTTGCAGTTTTTTTCCTGCTGGTCGAACTAGATCCATCTTTTCAGAAAGCTACGTATATACATGTATCGAGTATCAAACAGCGTAGTCCCTGATGAGACGCCGAGTTACTCGGCGTCTCATCTGGATTCACTCTGTTTGAAACTGCGAGTCTGATCGTTATTAGCTGACAAAGAGTTACCTATTAACAATATGCACTCAGTAGAACCTGTCTTAACCCATTACCTCATAGGCTATTTTTAGATACAATCTCTTTGAATAAACCTACCGAAAAGGTGCATTAACTAGAGAAAAGGATTTGTTTTAGATTTTTGTAGTTTGAAACCATTATGATAAATAGAGCATTTGCTCCTATAGGAGCAAATGCTCTATTTATCACAATGGTTTCACAAAGTGACTTTCACAGAGTCGTCAAAAGTCGCCAGTATGATGGAATGGGTTAATCTGCCATTCATTTATTGAACATAGGAGTCTTAAAGACAAGATGCAGGTCGTTGCTTAATACCTGGAAAATGTAATGCAGAAAGCTCCCTTAGGAGTTTTTTGAATTGCATTTGTCCTGCATTAAGCTACCTCCTGCCTTATATACTCATAACTGCACCCCTTTTTTGATGGCCGCTTAAAGGTTCTGTTGTAATGTTATTGTACAAGGTTATGCATCAACGGTTTAGTTCGAAGTTGAATATTTGAATAAGTCTTATGCTAACCCTTGATATCATACAAAGGGTGACTTTACTGGCACTTGAAAACAGCTTGGACCTAGATGAGACGCCGAGTCACTCGGCGTCTCATCTGGATCCAGTTTGTTTGACACTTGGTTATTTTTCAGACGTTGTTAACCATTTACTCCATAATTACCTCTGCTGCGCCTTTTCAAACAGGGTAGACCCAGATCAGATGGCTCCTGTAGGAGCCGTCTGATCAGGGTCTTCTCTGTTTGCTTATTATATAATATAGATATAATTCTATAGTTTCTGTCATGGCCAAACATTCCTTTGTCTATGACCAATTAAATGATAAATTAATATTCATGATGTCATTATTTCTTATATGCATATTCATGGAGTAAAGGCTTAACCAATCGGCAGTAAGTAAAAGCTGTAGCAGATCAAAGTTAGAGACGATGTTATTTGTTTCACCACAGACTAGGAGTTGAGTATTAAGACATACAGGAAATAATCCCTCTAAATCGACTGTCTTATCCTTTCCTTCATATAAACGTATTTTCACGCATTTGCAAACAGAGAAGACCCAGATCAGATGGCTCCTATAGGAGCCGTCTGATCAGGCTCTGCTCTGTTTGCTAATGGGATTTGAAAGCTGTTTCTTTACTTTCTAAAATGGTAACAATGTTCTACCTTCCATACTTCGCTGTAACTATTTTTGTCCATGAATATTCAGTAGATATTGAAATTTGGAATAAACGTAGTACAGGGAGAGGGTTAATTTACTAGAAACTGTTGTTGCAGGCGGTTGCTTAATTAATGCAGGATTATGAAATACAGCACACCCTGTAGGAACTTTCGTCTTGCATTAAGGTACCATCTGACCTTAAACTCCAGAATTATGTCGCTTAAACGCTTTACTCCATCAGTGAGCCTTTAGGAGCCGTCTGATCAGGGTCTGCTTTGTTTGTTATGATATAATATAGATATGATTCTACAGTTTCTGTCAGTACCAAACATTCCTGTGTCCATAAGCTATTATAACAACTTTATCTTATTAATATTCCTGACGTCATTATTTCTTACATGAATATTAATTGAGAAACGAGTTTAATGGTCGCTTTTGATAAGTTTTACTGTATAATTTCTGCGTTTATATATTACTGAAGACTAAATTGTGACCCGGATTGGAAGACTTTGATTAGAGCGATCTGGTTCTTCACTGTTTGCCATTATCAATTTGTAGAGAAAATTAGATGTTAGATAATGCAGAAGGACCCGGATGTGTGAACGTTGAACATATAATGTATACTAGTAATCAATATTGCAAAATGTCATACAACAATTATACATTACCTAAATGCCATCGTCTAGACGTTTACAGTAAAACACATGTAAATCGGACTTTCAGTAGTGGAGAATGTCGCTGCTTTATGCAAGGTGAAAATCATGCAAAAAAACTACTTTGGGAACATTCTGGTTGACTGTCGCCCTGTATTAACCCTTCTGTTGCTATTCGCGTCAATATATCTACCTGTAAATAGTGAAGACCCAGATGAGACAGCTCCTGCAGGAGCTGTCTCATCAGGGTCTGCACTATTTACAAGTTGATTGTGCAACCAGTGCACTCCAAAGCAGTGATTGCACAGCAATATACTTGTACACAGCGAAGATATATACAACAGGACATGGGTAAAGAAGGAGAAGTTATTTTAAAATTCAGCAAGAGAAGGGTTAAGCTCTCTGTGGCTAATACTAATTTGAAAGTCCGGTTTCGTGGAGGGGTACTACCATTATAGATCTGGAGTCCGGTTTAGTGGAGGGGTACTGTCATTATAGACCTGGAGTCCGGTTTCGTGGAGGGGTACTACCATTATAGATCTGGAGTCCGGTTTAGTGGAGGGGTACTGTCATTATAGACCTGGAGTCCGGTTTAGTGGAGGGGTACTACCATTATAGATCTGGAGTCCGGTTTAGTGGAGGGGTACTACCATTATAGATCTGGAGTCCGGTTTAGTGGAGGGGTACTGCCATTATAGATCTGGATTCCGGTTTAGTGGAGGGGTACTGCCATTATAGATCTGGACCCTTTGAATGCGGGAAACGAGTTAAGTGTCATTTGCAAACAGTGTAGAATCAGATCAGAGGACTCCTAGAGGAGTCTTCTAATCGAGGTCTGCACTGTTTTTCATACAAACTCCACTTACACATTTAAGCCTTTGTACTGAATTGGCCATAAGTGTATCGTTAATGAGTGGTGGGCTAGTCAATTCAGCGTTGGAAGGGTTAAACAGTAGCCTAATTATGATAATACCATATAAATTGTGTTAACTTTAAAATGTCTGGTAAACCACATCTTAAGAATCCATCTTTAAGCAGATATTCTATTTAACCCGTTACTCCATAAATACACCTTTGCAAACAGGGTATATGCCCGGATCAGATGGCTCCTGTAGGAGCTGTATGATCAGTACTCAGGGTCTGCTCTGTTTGCTTATGATATAGTATAGATATGATTCTACAGCTTCTGAAATGGCCAAAACTGTCCGTACCCATGTCATGTTCTAGTATAACCCTTAATCTAATTAATATTCATTACGTCACTATTTCTCACATAAATATTCATGGAGTAAAAAGGTTATTTATCATCCCCGTCATTGGTATATGGAGATCGGGGAGGACCATCCCTGCATACAGTACAACTCGTATATACTCGAAAGTATAAAAAATGATGTATTTATTATGTTAACATGTTAATATTTTGTTTTCATTTTACTACATGTTGAAAAGCGGCAATTTCTTATCGTTTAAGAAGACACTAGTAACTTATCGCATAAGCAGACACTAGTTACTTAGCGTATAAACAAACACTAGTTACTTAGCGTGTAAACAGACGCCAGTTACTAAGAGTATAAACAGACACAAGTTACCTAACGTATATAAACAGACACTTGTTACTTAGCGTATAAACAAACACTAGTTACTTAGCGTATAAACATACACTTGTTACTTAGCGTATAAACAGACACTTGTTACTTAGCGTATACACAGACACTAGTTACTTATATCGTATAAACAAACACTAGTTACTTAGCATATAAACAGACATTTGTTACTTAGCGTATACTCAGACACTAATTGCGTATATACAGAGACTCGTTACTTAGCGTATAAACAGACACTAGTTACTCAGTGTATAAGCAGACATCAATTACTAATATGTATAAACAGACACCAATTACCTAACGTATGAAGAGGTAATATAATAATTATGATTATTAATTAACGCAGCATTGATTCTCTGATACAGTAAAATCCCCATAGTTCGAGCACTAACTCAAGTATCATCATGTCTGTAAGACAAGTGCCAGCCTAACGCAGGATGAAACTCATAGAGGACCTTTCTACATTACTTTCACCCTGCATTAAGCAGCCACTGCTTAAAAGCATCACCTCTTCATTACTAAAATTCCGAAGAATCGAGTTTTTACTGTAGTTAAGAAATCTGATCCTGCTTTTGGACATGCACTCCAATCCACCCGTATTGAATAAACGTGACCCCCCCCCCCCCCCCCCCCCAAACACACATATGTTACATGTAACCATTTGCACGCTTAAATTATTACAAAGAAACAATCCCATCGTCTACTTCAATTTAGTCCATTTTATTTTTTCTCTCTAAAACCACATGCACAGAGTGTCGAACAATAATGGACTCTAATGAGATGCCGAGTTACTCGAGTCGACATCTCATATAGATCCAAACTGTTTGCACAGATAATCACAAAGTCGCTGCTTGTATGTGAAGAGTTACCGGCTAAAAGTTTGAAAAGATAGCAGTAACCTCGCCTGTCCTTGACACGGTTTATATTTAATAGCAATACAAACGTAATATTCACAGGTTTCCACTGTTAGTTATGAACTATCGATTCTATCGAGCGTTGTAAATCCTAGAGGAAATCAAGTACAGTAAAAAGAACCCTCAAAACTGGAATTATAGTAGAGAATAATTTAGATACTGTTAGGCAGTGGCTCCTTAATACAGGATGAATGTCATGAAGAAATCTCATCGATGAGCTTTCTGCACGACTTTCATCCTGCATTAAGCTGCCACCTGTCTCCAAGACCGATGTTCATATTAAATTTAACGACCTGTTTAAATGGTTTTTACTGTAATGTCGAGTGTCACTAAAGCAAACACATAATGTAGTCACATAGGAGACTGTAGCAGGTGGTTGCTTAATGCAGGGCGATGTGATACGGGAAACTCCTGTAGGAGCTTTATTTATCACTTTTGTCTTGCATTAAGCTACCATTTGTTTTAAAAATCCAGACTTAGACTTCTTTTGAGTGGTCGTATTAACGAGACCGTATGAGTCTGTAGAATCATATCTATAAAATGTCTAAAGCAAACTGAGCAGACCCTGGTCAGACGGCTTCTACAAGAGCCGTCTGATCTGGGTCTACTCTGTTTGCAAAGGCATAGAAAGGCGTTTTTATGGAGTAAAGAGTTAATTATCAAGTCTACATTATATAACATACTCAACTCTAACAACTGACTTCTACAAAACTCGAATGTTGCTGAACTCCTGAACCTTTTCCCTGTTATTGAATTGTGTTGCAACAAGGTACTGATGTACACGTTGAAAAGAATAAAGTATATCTGTCTGTCTGTCTGTCCTGTTCTATGTTTATATTACACTTTTCAATACCTACTGAATATTCATGCACAAAATAGTATTAATGCAATATGGAAAGTGGAACATTGTAGCCATTTTAGAAACTAAAGAAACAGAACTATCAAAATTCACTAGCAAACAGAGCAGATCCTGATCAAATGGCTCCTATAGGTCTACTCTGTTTGCAAAAGCGTGAAAACACGTTTATATGAAGGAATGGGTTAATTCGTTGAATTCAAAACATAATTATGGCCTGTTAGTCTGTTACACTATTTCTCATAAATATTTTTCTAGGTTTAATTTTGCAAGATACAACTAGACGGTCAAGCAGTGTGGGTCCTAATCGAGTCAAAAGTTACTCGATGTGATATCTGGCTCCAAACTAATTGCATTTTTATAAATGCTTTACCCGGTAGTGACACCTTTTGACGTCATCACAAACAGAGTAGACCTACATCAAACAGTTGAAACTGTAGACCTACATCAAACCTGTAGAAACTGTCTGATCAGGTTCTGCTCTGTTTGCTTTTTGGATAAGATGGATATTATTGTACTGTTTCTGTCCACTGGTCATAACGACATAATATAAACACAGCTTATTCATATTCATACAATCATCAATTTGTACATGAATATTCCCCATGCAAAGCCTTAAGGGTGATTCACCTATTATATGTGTATATATATATATATATATATATATATATATATATATATATATATATATATATATATATATATATATATATATATGCAGAGGTCAAGGTAAGATGCGTAAATATAAACATGTTCAATAATAGCTCCATTATTTCTCCACCAAACCCTATACTGTGACCACTCTTTAGAATCGTCTCGAAGAGACGATTCTAAAGAGCGGTCACAGTATAGGGTTTGGTGGAGAAATGACGATTTTAGTATATTGGTACGCACCCTTTATCTGTAGCTTTGTAAGTAGATCTACGTGTACATTTGAAAAGAATCTTAACATCTCGCTGCCAATGGCGAATCTGTTATACCCAGGCACGTAGCTAGCGATACGCACTTACGTACGTGCGTAACATCAGTTTGAAAGATGAAAACATTACTATGGCCAAAATGGAACAAAAATCAAAGGATAAGTGGGTAGACTTTGATGAACGCCCTGTCTTGTCATGTAAGCTTTAACCCATTCACTCTTATTGACGCCTTTTTATGACTGTGTAAAAGTCATCTTTTGAAACAAATTGGTTTCAAAACTACACAATTCTAAATGTTCATGGGGACCCCTATAACCACGATGCGTTCATTATATTTGGATTTAGCTACGCTGCTGATAACCTATAATTATGTTGACAGTTCGGATCCAGATCAAATTCCGAGTAACCCGGTATCTCAACAGGATACAAACTGTTTAATACTGTGATTTTGATCTTGAAACAAAAGGAGGAAGAAAAATCAATAAAGAAATTTGAAGAAGGCAACACAGTTTGCACATAACAATGACAGTGAATATTGATCGTGTGTGTAACATATTGCAAAACCTACAGTTATTGCGTCATCGCACATTACTTAGTATATACATGTATATACAAACTACATATTGACCTGACTAACACATGATCAATCTTTAGCATGCACGCTATGCGCGACGTGACACGCATTTGCAAATAACTTGGACCCAGATGAGACACCGAGTAACTCGGCGTCTCATCAGGATCCAGGTTGATTGACACTCGGTCAATAGTTTCTGAAATTTGTTAACGCATCGGTTGTGAGTTTAAATTGTAACAGGTCTTTATTTTTTCTGCTGTGTACATGTCCGTCCTCTAATGACTGGTCTGTCGTATTTTTTTTTTATAAATATTGACCCTTTCATTATTCTATATTCATTCAAAATTTAAATACCTACTGAATATTCATGGATAAAACAGTTATAATGAAATATGGAAGGTGAAACATTATAACCATTTTAGAAAGTAATTAAACATATCGATCAAATAACATTAATTAGCAAACATAGGAGCCGAGCCGTCTGATCTGGGTCTACTCTGTTTGCAGATGCGTTAAAAGGTTTATATATGAAGGAAAGGGTTTAAAATCCAAGGGTCAAATGGTTTGGATCCTGATAAGTTACTCTGTGTTCTACCATGGTTCAAATTATATTTCGCCAATCATGTTCTAAAGATTGCAAACAGAGTAAACTCAGATCAGACAGCTCATGTAAGAGCTGTCTCATCAGGGTCTGCACTATTTACAAGTTGATTGTGCAACCAGTGCACTCCACAGCAGTGATTGCACAGCGAAATACCCTGCATATAACTGTAGAATCCTGTCTTAACCCTTCGCTTGTTGAATTTTAAAATACATTTCTCCTGTTTTACACATGCCCTGTTGTATAATTACATATATCTTCACTGTGTACAAGTACACTGCTGTGGAGTGCACTGGTTGCACAATCAACTTGTAAATAGTGCAGACCCTGATGAGACAGCTCCTGCAGGAGCTGTCTCATCTGGGTCTTCACTATTTACAGGTAGGTATATTGACGTAGATAGCAAGTGAAGGGTTAAGACTCCTTTGTTCAATACATGAATGACCGTTTAAGTCAGGTTCTACTGTATAAGTCATGTCGTGATATAAAATGTGCATTGTTAGTCCCAGATTCTGATTAGAACTTATTACGAAATAGTTTAGTAATATACATCTGTGCAACGAGCATTCATGGTATTTCACAATTCCTCGAACCTCGGATAATGACTCAGAGATATAAATATATGTACTGCCATAGTTGCATTTAAACGACAGTTTAAACAAAACAAGCAGGCACTGTGCAGTAAAACCTCTCTTAACCGTATCGATGATAGTATTTAAGAAAAGTAACAATGATTATTATTATAATAATAATAATAATAATAATAATAATAATAATAATAATAATAATAATAATGATAATGATGACGATAATAATAATAATAATAATAATAATAATAATAATAATAATAATAATAATAATAATAATAATAATAATGATAATGATGACGATAATAATAATAATAATAATAATAATAATAATAATAATAATAATAATAATAATGATAATGATGACGATAATAATAATAATAATAATAATAATAATAATAATAATAATAATAATAATAATAATGATAATGATGACGATGATGACGATGATGATGATGATGAAAATAATAAAAAAAAAACAATAACAACATCAACAATAGTAGTAGCAGTAGTAGTAGTAATAATAATAATAATAATAATCTTTATTTCCAATATAGGAGAGCATATGTTAATCAATCATCTACCTAACGGATATAAAATTTTGACCAAAAGTCCGGTTTAGGTAGTTTTACTCTACAGTAAAACCCGTATAAACCGGTCATTAATATACAATATTAGCACCGGTCTTTCATACAGGTTGCCCTGTATTAAGCAACCAACTGCCCAAATAGACATAACTTGTTCTTTATTAAAATTCCGGTTTAAATGGGGATTGGCTGTATACCCAGTATACGTACAGGAGAGACATGCGCGTTTTTGCCACAGCTTTGCTCACAGTGTTGGTCCAGACCACCCACTACGTCATACATGCGACGTCATACCAGGATTTGCTCTATTTCATATCCATTAGCGACATTTATTCAAAACTGACAGCAATTCCTGATAGATACGTATTTGTATGTATTTGAAAACAGAGCAGACCCAGTTCAGAAGTTCGTGCATCTGATTAGTATCTGCTCTGTTTGCTTATTGGCTAATATACAGTAGAACCTATCTAAAGCGACCGACAAAAGAGGTCTTATTAAGGGTATGTAAGACAGGTGCTTAATGCAGGTCAAAAGTAATGCAGAAAGCTCCTATTGGAGCTTTCTGCATTATTTTTGCCCTACATTAAGCAACCTCCTGCTTTTTAAGATTCCTTTACCCACTCAATATAAGGTCGCTTAAGACATGTTTTACTGTATATATATAATTGACCCTAAGTTCTCTTCTCGTATGCCATTATAGAAACTGAAATAGTTGATATTTATAAAATTCCTTTTTTTTTATTCTTAAACACATTTTTCTCGGGTCATATGATATCATGACAAAGGGTGACTAAACATTTTGAGTTTCAGAGAGACTAACGTTAAAAGGACGTTGACATAAAAAACCACCAAGTTTTAAGATGGAAATCTGATAAGCATCGATAATAGAACATAAATTATATTTAACCACTTCCCTCATATTGACGCTTTCTAGCGCCTCTGTTAAAGACAATTTTGAAACCAGAGCGATAAATGCAAATGCTCTATTTATCACAATGGTTTTAGAACTACACAATTCTAAGGTTCCTTTTGTATAGTAAATGCAACTTGATTAGTCCAAGAGTCTTGGTCTAAAAATAGTCCTGTAGCAAAAATGTGACGTGTATTTTGACATGATAATCTTTGTAAAATGCCCTTAGTGGTCGAAATATTAGATCAGAGCTATTCAAGTATTTATTCTCTTTTTTGAATATTTTCTTCATTGTAAAAATAGCCTACGAGGAAATGGGTCTAAAATAGCCTATGAGGTAATGAGTCTAAAATAGCATATGATGTAATAGGTTAAACTTGTAGGTAATACAATAGAACATTGCTAATCCGAAATGTTAGTAAAGATGAATTGAGAACTTTTTAGGTATGTAGCTGTTTAATGCAGGATGAAAGACGTAGAAAACTCCCAGAAAAAATCAGACGACATATGAATTCGCAACATTTTTCTAGCAGACGAAAGCTCGTAAAAGACGCCATGCTCACTGGTAACAATAATTAGACTCGCATCAAACAACGTGCAGTAACACCTGGTTTATCCGAAATTTAGTAAAGTAAAGAAGACGTGAGAACGTTTAGCCCCCCTCCCCCCATTATTGACGCCCTTTGACGCCTCTGTAACAATCACTTTTTTTTTTAAACCATTGTGAGAAAAAGAACATTTGCTCCACAGGAACAAATGTTCTATTTATCGCTATGGCTTCAAAACCTAGACAATTCCAATATTGTCATTTTTTCTGGTAAATTCTCCTTTTTGTAAATTTATTTTTCAAAGAGGGTTTGATCTAAAACAAAATCCTATGAGGGAATGGGGTTAATGCAGGATAAAACTCATATGAGCTCTCCGCATGACTTGCATCCTGGATTAAGCTGCCACCTGTCTTGTCTTAACCCTTCACTCCATTAATACACCTTTCTACGCATTTAAAACATTTCTGCTATACTGTTGATGTTCAGTACACGCTTTCTAAACCGATATTCTAGTAGATAAGACTTTAGATACTTTTAGGCAGGTGGCTGCTTAATTCAGGGTGAAAATCATACAGAAAGCTCCTAGAGGAGCTTTCTGTATGACTTTCACCCTGCATTAAGCTGCCACCTGTCTTAAAGACAAATATTTATACCAATTTGATATTTCTGTTTATAGGGGTATTACTGTACATGTACAAGTACATTGATAACACCACTACCAGTTTCATCTTTCACACCAGCTGCTTCCTCCAAGTTGAATTTATTGAATTGTCTGTCTGGATAATGAAGGAATGCATACATATTCATGAATTAGGGCGGTACGCCTGTCTTCCTCTGAATATGCACCTGTGCTTATTGATAAAACAACTGCATGGAAGATGAAACATACATCATTGTCTCGGTTATTGTTGTCGTTCATATTATAAAAACTAATAACCTTCATACCTATACACGTATATGTAATATTGACATATCTTAGCTCTTCACATGAGAAGTATGCATGTAAGAAATAATGACATCATGTCTATTAACCCCTTCCCTCATCTATGACCATTCCAAATATCAATACATATTGAATATTCATGAACAAGATACTTATACAATGAAATATGGAAGGTGGAATATTGTAGCCATTTTGGAAAGTAAAGAAACAAGTCTATCAAATTCCATTAGCAAACAGAGCAGACCCTGATCAGACGGCTCTTATAGAAGCCGTCTGAGCTGGGTCTACTCTGTTTGCATGCGTGAAAATGCGTTTATAATTTTAATAATATATGAAAGAAAGGCTTAATTTGATGTTTTGTAAATAATGGCAAGTTAAAACAGAATTTTTCGGCAAGGTCAAAATCTATTGCAGATCAATATTGTTCCATGATCAAATAGGTCAGATATTGACCAGTCGGCTCATACAATAGCCGTCTGATCTCAGTTTACTCTGTTTGCAAAGACGTCAAAAGGCGCCTACCTAAGGCAAATGGTTAAAGTAAAATATACGATTACAGAGGCCCAGATAAGGTGTGTAAATTTAAACATTTTCAAGAATAACCCCATTATGTCTCCACCAAACCCTATACTGTGACCTTTCTTAATATCGTCTCGAAGAGACAAAGGACATGTATCAGCTTTGTATTTTAGAGAGGAAAAACTCGCAGACGTTAATTACATTTTTGTCTCTGCTTCAAAAACCTATTCGTTCCGATATACAGTAAATCCTCTCTAAAATGAACATTCAATTTAATATAAATATCGGTCTTGGATACAGATGGCAGCTTAATGCAGGGTGAAAGTCATGCAGAAAGTTCCTCTAGGAGCTTTTCTCATGACGTCCAACCTACAATAAGCAGCCACCTGCCTACAAGTATCTAAATTCTTCTCTACTAGAATTCCGGTTTAGAGGTTTTTTTTAATGTTCATCGACTTTGTATTTCAGAGAGAAAAAGATCACCGAGGTTAATTTACATCTTGTGTCGATCTGTACAACATTCCCTGCTTAAAATATATTTGCCCTGCATTCAGCTACCACCTGTATTAAAACCCAGAATTAAGCTTATTTTTGGTGATCGATGTTGACGGACTTTACTGTACAGTAAAACCCCTCTAATGCGACCATTCAATGATCACTTAATGAACAAACATGGATGTCTTCATAAGCAGCTATCACATACCTTTGTCACTGTGAATTATGCCCCTTTTTGGTGGTCGCATTAGAGGGGTTTACTGTACTGTGACCGCTCTTAATACCGTCTCGAAGAGACAAAGGACGTGCATTGACTATATTGTATATCAGCTTTGTATTTCAGCGAGTAAAACACTCCCCGACGTTAATTACGCCATGTGTCGATGTATTTCCTGCTTCAAAACCCCATTTGTTCCAAAATCCAGTAAAACCTCTCTAAACCGGATGTTCAATTTAGTATAAATATCGCTCTTGGAGACAGGCAACAGCTTAATGCAGGGTGAAAGCTTTCTGCATCACGTTCATCTTGTATTAGGCAGCCATGGCATCTGCCTAAAAGTATCTAAATTCTTCCTCTATTAGAATTCTTGTTTGTAGGGGGTTTACTGTTTATCGACTTTGTATTTCAGAGAGAAAAAGTCACCGAATTTGATAAAAAAAATCATGTGTCGATCTGTACAACGTTCTCTGCTTAAAAATACATTTTGATCCAAAATGTATTGAAAATCATTGGTTTGTTTTTGCAAAATATGATTCTATAAAAGAGTTTAAGCTATGCAATGTAAAATGTTTGGTTTTGTTTTTATCGGTATTTACGTCGTTCTAACAGTATTTTAATCATATCATGACGTTCAGCTAATTACAGGTGGAACAAGACCAAATAAATTCTTCCGTGCACGAAACAGTGCAATTTGTTCAGAATATCCAGGTAGAATAGTACTTGCTGTTTGTAGCAAAGGCTCTGCATCTGAACTGGCTCTACAATATTTGTCATTCATAACTATCTAACATGTATTATATTATGGAACGCCATTCTGCCATGCTAATTGCTTAATGCAAAATGCGAAATGCTTTTTGCCAATTGTATAAATTGCTAGGGAATGTTCCAAATGATGGATGTAAATGACAAATGCGAAATGCCAAATGCTTATTGCTAAATGCATGTTTGCACTACTATTGCATTGAACAGCGCTATTTTTAAAGTAACTGTACATTTGCTAAATGCATGTTTGTTTACATTAAAGCTTATTACTTATTAAAAATTGCACTGTTCAATGCTAGTAGTGCAAACATGCATTTAGCAATAAACATGTCGCATTTCGCATTTGTCATTTACACCCATCATTTGGAACATTCCGGTTCTTTCCCTAGCAATTTACACAATTGGCAAAAAGCATTTCGCATTTAGCAGTTAGCAAATAGCATGGCAGAATGGCGTTCCATACATGTACATAATCTTTACCATCAATGCACATTCGGTCTATACTAATCGGAATATTTCGTGATTTTCTGTCTACGTTTCCGAGTTTGCCGGAAACTGTCGATTAGTTACGACTGGGTCTACACTAGACTACAGTAAGTATCACATGTTGTTAAAAACTCAGTGACCATCTAGCGAATAAACATTGCAGTTTATGAGAGCAGATGGTTGCTTAACGCATTACACCATAGGCTATTTTTAGATACAACCTCTTTGAATTAGTCTACCGAAAAGGAGCATTAACTAGAGAAAATGAAAATTTAGAATGTTATAGTATGAAACCATTGTGATAAATAGAGCATTTGCTCCTATAGGAGCAAATGCTCTATTTATCACAATGGTTTCACAAAGTGATTTTTACAGAGTCGTCAAACGTCGTCAATATGAGGGAAAGGATTAATGCAGGATAGAAGTAATGCAGAATGATCCTAGATGAACTTTCCGCATATCCTTCGCCCTGTATTCAGCTACCACCTGTCTTAACCCTTTCCTCCATAGGCTATTTTTAGACCCAACCTCTTTGAATGAATCTACTCAAAAGGATCATTAACTAGAGAAAATGGATGTTTTTTAGAATTTTGTAATTTGAAACCATTGTTATAATAAATACAGCATTTGCTCCTATAGGAGCAAATGCTCTATTTATAACAATGGTGTCAACAGGTGACTTATACCGAGGCGTAGAAAGGCGTATTTATGGAGGAAAGTGTTAAAACCCAGAATTAAGCTTATTTTGTGTAATCGCTGTTGACAGACTTTACTATATTTGCAAAGCATCAACCGTAACATGCCCATTGATTTGACCAAAATAAACTCTTCCCCAGATCCTGCTTTTGGTTCCTAGTGCAATAATGTTCATTACCGTTTAACCTTTAGCCTGCTGTGGGCGGATAAGTGAATACATATGCAAACAGTTTGGATCCACATGAGACGCCGAATAAGTCGGCGTCACATCTGGATCCAAACTGTTTGACACCCTGGTTGCATTTTGGTAGACAAATTGATTATAGCTTGAATTTTGAAAATGTAATTGGTGAAAAACTCTGTAAAAATAATTTGCTCAGCAGGCTAAAGGCTAACAGTAAAGCTTATTTAGTATGGAAGCGTAATCTATGTCGGAGTTTAAAGACAAACAGTACAGACCCTTGTACAGATGGCTCCACTAGAGGCTCTATGATCTAGATCTATACTGTTAACAAATACCAATTAATTCTGTTCCAGTATGCAAGGGGTTAACTAATTGTCGTTAGCAAAACTTCCACCAGGTTAGAATCTCGAAGTATATTTAGTTCTTTATTTATTAGAGTTATAAATAAAAGAAACATAGGGTAACGAACAATTTGGATCCCTATTACACATAATATTTCTCTTCTTCTCATCTGGGTCCAGACATCATCATAGGTTATTATAAACTAAAGATTTGCAGTGGGTACGTTTGGAACCCCTCTATATCTACCACTTAACAAATAAGATATGGAAAGCTTTATTGCAGGACGAATGTAATGCAGAAAGCTCCTATGGGAGCTTCATTTATGCCTTCCACCGTGTACTAAGCTCCCACCTGTCCCTTTGACCCGAAACATGACTTCGTTTTGTTGATGGCATTTGAAGGTTTGTACTGTAGATGCACCCAGACTCATTCTTCTTTTCTGTGCGTGTCTGACTAATGGCGTAATGCTATACTTGGAAAGGTTAACTCTTACAGTGCGGGACACGAGTCACTAGTGTCCTTTGTAAACAGTGTAGACCCAGATGACAGGGCTCCTAGAGGAGCCCTCTCATCAGGGTCTACACTATCAGTCATGTTTCACTTTTCATTAAAGGAAAACTCCCTGAATATGCACCGTATAAGCACGACGTGTTTGCATTCTGGAATAGTCCATTTGAAAATTCAGCAGTGTAAGGGTTAAGACGTATGTACACGTTTAGCTAGTTCACCTTATCTTGTGATAATGACGTCCAATATTTCCGTCCTGGTACAGACTAACAGACATTCGACCTTTGATCTAGATCCGAAATTTGTTCATGTTAATTTGCTAACTTCTAAAGGGCAAGAAAAAAATAATTCTTAAAGCAGACGACACTGACGGTGTTTTCGGAGAGATTTTGGATTCGGTGCTTCTGGTATAAATCACGGTTGCACGGATGTCTATAAGCGAATGACTGACGCACGCATGTCTGGAAACAAATGACTGCAGCACGCATGTCTGGAAGCGAGTGACTGACGTTATTGCTTAATACTTTTCAGTTGCTCAAACTATCATTTGTGTCATATTTATCGACTAATTCCGTCCTCTGTAACGCTTAAATTCTTTCCTTTATGTAAGCGCATTTTCACGCATCTGCAAACAGAGTAGACCCAGATCAGACGGCTCCTAGGAATATTCATCAGCGAAAGGGTTAATTTCTTTACGTGTTGGTATTGTATACCAGTGTAGACCCAGATCAGACAGCTATAATGACGTCATGAATATATAATTGGATAAATTGTTATAATAACACATGGACACAAGAATTAGATGTTTTGGTATTGGTAGACACTGTAGAATCAGTCTATATTATACAGTAAAACCTCTATATAACGACCACTAAAATGTGTTAATTAGCCAGTATCTAGGACAGGTGACTGCTTAAAGCAATGTGAAAGTAAAACAGAACGCTCCTATTGGAGCGTTCTGTTTTACTTTCACTTTACTTTAAGCAGCGACCTGCATTTAACACAAAATACTAGATGTAACTTAGTGACGGTTATAGAGAGGTGTTACTGTATCATCAGCAAACAGAACAGATCCTGGTCAGACGGCTCCTGCATATCGTACTATCTGGGTTTACTCTGTTTGCAAAGGCGTAGAATAGAGTATTTATGGAGTAAATGTTAATAATTTCCCCTCTAATGTAAGCCTTTCACACCGAAGGGACTGTATAGTTTACCAGTTTCCCATGTTCTATATTTTTTTCCAATTTCAATACCCACTGAATATTCATGACCAAAACATTAAAAAAGTAAAGAAACAGAATTACCAAATTCCATTAGTATGATCATGGGTAAAAGGCGTTTATATTAAAGCAATGGTTAACAATGATGGAATACTTAGTTTGGAATATTTAGCATTCAACGATTTGGTAAGGATGAAGTTTCAAACGAGACACTGAATGACTCTTTGATTTGTCTGCACGTAATAGCCGTTTGTAAAACGTTATGATAGCACGAATGTACCACGCGAATACAGTAAACGCTATAAACAGGACGTTTAATTTAGCATAAATATTGGTTTTAGAGACAGGTAGCAGCTCCTACAGGGGCCTTCTGTATGACTTCACCCTGCATTAAGCAGTCATCTGCTTAAAAGTATCTTAATTATTCTCTACTGCTCCTGCTTAATACAGGACGAAAGGCAACGCAAAAAACTTAAATAGGAGTTTTATGCATATCTTTCGTCCTGCAACGTGTATTCAAGCGGCCATCAAATTAAGTCTAAATCTGGATTTCTAAAGCACGTGGTAGCTTAATGCAGGGCAACCGTGATGCATAAATATCATATAGGAGCTATCTGTACCACTTTTACACTACAATAAGCAACCACCTGCTTTTTAAGACTCCTGTGTTCAGTAAATAAATGACCGCTTAAGGCAGGTTCTACTGTACACGAATTTAATAGGGATTACCTGTATATTGTTCACAGCATCGGATGCATTCAAGTTAGAAACAATAGCAATATAAAATGGTAGAACACCGTCTGCCTATGCATCTCAAAAGTTTCATTGACTATACATGCACATTATGAAATGTAAACCACGAAGAGTCAGACTAAAATTTGCCTTATTAAACTTTAAACCCGATTAATATCTAAGATGATTTTAATTACAGTAAACCCCCGCTAATGCGACCACCTAAATGAGGTATACTTCCGGGTGCTAGATACAGGTGGAAGCTTAATGCAGGGCAAAAGTAATGCAGTGGAGATTACGCTCCTAGAGGAGCTTTCTGCATTACTTTTGTCCTGTATTAAGCAACCACCTGCTTATAAAGCCTCCCATGTTTATTAATTTGGTGGTCGCATTAGAGGGGTTCTACTGAACAGCAGAGTCTCGCTAAAGCGACCAATCGAACGCAACCGTAATATAAGAACGCAGTCGTAATATAAGTAACGTAGTCGTAATATAAGTAACATAGCGCTGAACTATTTGGGAACTTTTCTGTACTAATTTCGTCCTGTTTCAAACAGGCAAATATGGGAAACGAATGTAGAGGCATTTGTTAACAGTGGATATCACGGTCTGGAGACCCTTAAGGAGGTCTCTGATCAGGTCTGTACTGTTTGTCATTCAAAATTATCTCGAAAAGTCCAACCATTAACTGTACCGTTAACAAGCATTTCCCTCAGATAAGCGCGTGTTCACGCCTTTGCATACAGATAGACTAGTGGACATTTGTAGGAGTAGTCTGGTCTGGGTCTTCTCTGTTTGCTTATGAAAGTATAATAGACCTGAATCTACAGTCTCAACAACCTATTTACAAATGCCATTATAAAATATCAGCTAATAAATATTCATGATGTCATTAATTCGTACATGAATATTCATCAGCGAAAGGGCTGACAATGACGGGTTATTCTACTTTGAATCATTCAAAGGGTTAAGCAGACATCTGCTATTCACGAGTGTTCATATTGGTTCAACAAGAGGTCGTTTTAACGACTGTACCTCTGGAATATTCATATAATAGTTAATAGCATGAATATTAATTAGGAGAATGTTTTATGATTGCATATTAACCCATTTGCTCCCACGATCCCATATATAGGACGTAGGCAAACAGTGTAGACTCTGATCAGACGCCGCATAATGCGGCGTCTGATCAGAGTCTACACTGTTTGCTGATAGGAAATTCAATATAAAACAAAATAAAAATGAAAAATTAGACCAGGCATCCCTTAGATAAACGATAGACTAATCCAATATATAAGCATGGAAAAATCCACTGGAAGCAAATGGGTTAAGACACAACCAGTTACATGGCAGAAATTGCAGAATCAGATCTATATAATTCCACAAACAAACAGAACAGACAATAATCTGATGGCTCCTATAGGCGCCGTCTGATCTGAGTCTACTATATCTGCAAAAGCGTAAAATGCGTACCTATAATAAAACAGATGTGGTAGGTTGTTTCTATGTCAGTTACAAGGAGGTTTAACAAAGCTGTCAAGAAAAGACTGCGTTGTGATTAATGGTTATTGTAAGGTCTGCTGTTTTCATGTCTTCTTGTCTGTCACTTGTTAGCTGTCAAGACATCCCTAAATCTTGCCAATTCTTATATTACCAGAGACACTTGAAATACACTTGAACTTCTTCTTCTTATTATTATTATTGCTATTACTATTATTATCATTGTCATCATCACTCTCAAATCTCCGAGTTATAATGACGGTTTAATATGGAACGCTATTCTGCCATGCTAATTGCTAAATACAAAATGCGAAATGCTTTTTGCCAATTGTGTAAATTGCTAGGGAATGTTCCAAATGAAAGATGTAAATGACAAATGCGAAGTGCGAAATGCTTATTGCTAAATGCATGTTTGCACTACTGGCACTGAACTGCGCGATTTTTAAAGTGACTTTACATTTGCTAAATTCATGTTTATTTGCATTAAAGCTTATTACTTATTGCACAACTAAATAAAAAAAAATGTCGCTGTTCAATGCTAGTAGTGCAAACATGCATTTAGCAATAAGCATTTTGCATTTCGCATTTGTCATTTACATCTATCATTTGGAACATTCCGGTTCTTTCCCTAGCAATTTCCACAATTGGCAAAAAGCATTTCGCATTAAGCTTTTCGCATTTAGCATTTAGCAAATAGCATGGCAGAATGGCGTTCCATAGTATCTGGCCTATTTAAATGGGATGTCCCTACATTTGACGCGTTTCATAAACACTTAAAATGTACAAAACTCGTTTGTTTATATTGTTGTGTTTTTTGACATAGGGTTTAGACAACTCTTGAGCCTTTATGTAAGAATTCTGTTTAATTCTGGTCACCATAGGTTTGCAATATGGTTGACCCATTGAACAAAGGGGAGAGGTGTTATATCTGGAAATGTTAAACAGAGGGCTAGTGGAGATTGTCAGTCATCGGTTTAGCTGAGACCTGTCATCATGTAGTCCCATAAATTGTAATTACTTTAGCCCAAATGGCTAGTAAGGGACGCTGGCACTGATCAGTTGAGGTGCTATAGTTCAGCATGCTGCTCCCCATATTTGGAGCTAGCTTTGATAAGATTTAGCAAATCAGTTTAGCCTACGTAGCCCTTGTCTGTTGAACATCTTATATAAACCAGGGTTCCTTTGTTCACGGGAGGAAATTCAAAATTTAGTTACTGAGAATAGGGAGAACTTTGATGTTAGATCACTTTTAGGCCTTTTTGGAAAGCAAAGAAGTTGACAGTTGAACGAAAGGGATTTACAGAAGTAAACTTGAACATTGTGTAGACTTTAGAAATTAAATGTTGTCAAGAAGAATTAAGACTTGAGTTTTTGTCAACCACAGCAGCAGCAGCAGAGTTTTTTCCCCGGTAAAACTTAACACTGGTGGCAGCGTCGGGATAAGGACTTTAACACGTCGAGATAAGGACATTAACACGTTACCTGGGATATTGGTGACTACTGTGGTTTTACTAAAAATTCAAGAAGAAAATTAACAATATTCCAGTATACAAGGGAAGCAATAAGTATGTGGTATTGCTTTATACAAGTAGCTCTTTTAATTGGAATGCATAACCCAAAAACAACTGATCATGTGTGGGAATTGCTGCAAAACGACACAAGAATCAAGGATGATATTAAATGTGTTCGAGTGAGGAACTTTGATTCCTCAAGGAGGGAGCCATATGTCACTGAAGTGCAGCTTCAAGAATTTGGACGTGACATAAAGTCAAGTATCGGGAAGAAGATTGACAACCTTGTGACCCAGCTGAGCTCAAAGCGAAACACTGAAGGGCAGCAAAAGTCATATGGCCTGAGCTTAGGACTGTTGATCCCTCTATCAGATTGGAAGTGGCCGATGATGGATTATTGTAAATTGACGGACAGTGTCAAATTCAATTTAAATCTACAGGGCAGAAATTTGAATATGATGTTTTTGTAGTTCCGATTCTTGAAAATGGATTAATTGGACTTGATTTCCTTTATGAAAATGATTTTGAATTAGGAGTAGAAACTGGATTACGATTTAATGATAAGAAATGTACTACAGTTGGGGAAAGGGTTCCCTAGAGGGCAGTTCATGTAACAACCAAATCTAAGATCTGCTTTGGAATGCATCATACCTGGTCAAGCCATAAATCTCAGGTCAATTACCAAGGCACTTGGAATTACATGCAACTCGCCTGATAAACAACCGGTTAATCATATTACATTAGGGATTGTGCTCCTTTCCCTGGAGACTATTAAGAATGGTCAGATTTCTATAGGGCTAATAAGTACCTCTAACAGGACCGTTAAGCTGTCAAAGGGTGCTACTTTGGGATTTATACAAGACGTTAGTGATGATGAACTTTTACAACATACTGTGAAATAGAATGTAAAATGCTTTACAACATCCAGAGAACTGTGCAGTGTAATATGGACTTGAAAGTAAGGGATTTATCTGACAGATCAGATGGCCAGGTGGCTTGAAGTTCTTTAACAATATCATTTCGACATAGAACACAGAAGAGGTATAAAACATAAAAATGCGGACAGCCTGCTGCGCATACTTGGAGACCCAGAAACTTGTGAATGTAATGATGGGAGATCTATCTTGGGCAAGTTACCGTGTAGGGAATGCAACTCGTGCTTAAAAAAGCATAGGGAGTGGTTGGATTTTTCACGTTTTGATGATGTTGTACCTTTATTTGGGAAGGATGCCACAAATGAGTTGGAAAATGGTTTTCCATGGCCAGGTATAAACCGGACAAGGATACAGAGTACATGTAGTCAGTTCTGGACCTGGATATTACTGTGTTTGCAATTGCAGATTGTAAACATGCGGGACATACTCGTCAACCCTTTGATGCATGGATATAGCAGGATATGGAAATATTGCCGCTCACGGTTGGACCGCTTGCGCTTTCATAAAAATGCTAGTGTTAATGGGCTTACGAAGGAGTGTGGTCTCAGTTATGGTGACAGTGACAGTAGGGTGCTAAAGATGGACATAAATTCCATATTGGATAACAGTACTACTGGAAACAATAGTCAACCATCCTCCTTGGGTGTCTACGGAAATTTAGCATGGTCAATTGTTCACCAGAGGAAATGGCAAGATTACAACAAGAAGATCCGGATATAGGTGTTGTAGTTAAGTGGTTAAAATCTGACACTCAAAGACCCTCACGTGACTGTGTTGCAGGATATTCTTCAAGTGTAAGACATTACTGGCTTCAATGGGATTTAGTAACAATTGTTGATGGCATTTTGTTCAAAAAGTATATGTTCAATATCCAGCAGGAAATATTACAACTTATGATTTCAAGAAGGGGACCAGTAGCCAAGCCCTTGATTGTACAGCATGACAGACTTAAACCATACCAGGGAAATAGCGTTCGGATTGGGCCATTAGCTATAAGTCTGTCAAGATTGCTGATCCCAAGCACAACAAGAGCAAACAGAGGAATGTCCCCAAGGGGCAACATATCAACAACTTTCAGCCAAGAAGGAGCCACAGGCAGCGAAAACCATACAGACCCTTCCAGTATTAACAAACAGCCAAGATTTTAAGTGGGAACATAACAATTAATGTAGGCCTTGCAAGCAAATTTGCTTCGACTTGGCATGGCCATCTGCAGAGTATCTGTCACTAACCCTTTCAACAAGAAATACTTAAACTTCTGCAGGAATATTATGTTGTGAAATTTTGTGAAAAGTTTTTATTTGTCCTTATGAGTGGAAATATGAATTGCATTATTGCGTTAAATATGTGTTCCAGAAGGATTGTCATTCAATCCGTCTGGAATGTATGTTTAAAGTTGTTGCTAGGGAACTTTGGGTTTTCTTTTTTTCAAAGAATTTATAATTTCAAATGTCTAGAGTTTATAGGTGGTTTTATGAAAAGAAAGATAGCGTTCAAATGGAATTTAGTGTGTCAGTTGAGGATTATTACAATTCAGATTGTTGGAATATTATTAAGAATTTGTGCATTGGTGAATTATCACTAATGACTATTTAGCCAGGAATTTTAATTTTAAAGGCTATAATAATGTAGCTTTGTGTTCAAACGGATATATTAAGAGTAATTCGTTTAGTGTCAACTGTGGAAGTTGAAGTGGTAAGAATAACCCCACTCAACTTCATATTCTACTTGGATTTAGAATGTGTCTTTATTTTATTACAGGCTCAATATAAGCGCCACATTTGTTCTTTTTAATATTTAGATTAATATTAATTAATGGCGCATAGGACACTTTATGGTAGAGACGACTACCAAACACCAATTTCAAAAAGTGCCTCTTTTCAGTACACCAATGTTAATGTTAAAATTAAGCAAAAGGCACAATAAGACAGTGAATGAGTGTTATAGACATAGTGCGAGTGTTTTAGGACTTCTCAGAGATATTCATTTACAGTTATCGCAGCACAATGGACAATACTGGACATAATTCTCGTGCTGGATATTATATAGTGTAACAATTACTTAACATCAGAAACTGTTTAACACAAGTACCAAAGCTAATACATTTAATTATTTGTTAACACCTGAGTATCAATTAAGATGTGATTGTTAATCACAATTCTTATACCAATTTCTTGTTTGGTATTAATTATATTCTAGTAGGATTAGTTAAGAATACGTTTTATATTTCATGTACTTTCTTTGAGAGTGAGATAACTGCTAAACTTCCTTGCTTTCCTTGGATTTCAAATTGAAGGTGTAAAACATTAATGGGGACCATTAATGCTAAGGGGAGGGGAGTGTTGTGTTTTTTGACATAGGGTTTAGACAACTCTTGAGCCTTTATGTAAGAATTCTGTTTAATTCTGTTCACCATAGGTTTGCAATATGGTTGACCCATTGAACAAAGGGGAGAGGTGTTATATCTGGAAATGTTAAACAGAGGGCTAGTGGAGATTGTCAGTCATCGGTTTAGCTGAGACCTGTCATCATGTATTCCCATAAATTGTAATTACTTTAGCCCAAATGGCTAGTAAGGGACGCTGGCACTGATCAGTTGAGGTGCTATAGTTCAGCATGCTGCTCCCCATATTTGGAGCTAGCTTTGATAAGATTTAGCAAATCAGTTTAGCCTACGTAGCCCTTGTCTGTTGAACATCTTATATAAACCAGGGTTCCTTTGTTCACGGGAGGAAATTCAAAATTTAGTTACTGAGAATAGGGAGAACTTTGATGTTAGATCACTTTTAGGCCTTTTTGGAAAGCAAAGAAGTTGACAGTTGAACGAAAGGGATTTACAGAAGTAAACTTGAACATTGTGTAGACTTTAGAAATTAAATGTTGTCAAGAAGAATTAAGACTTGAGTTTTTGTCAACCACAGCAGCAGCAGCAGAGTTTTTTCCCCGGTAAAACTTAACAATATGCTGAAAAGTAGTATATCGCAAAAAGCCCCGTCCAATTACCGTTTATAATGACAAAACATCCATGTGTTTGATATCGCCGATCCCGGTTTTACTCCCCGATGTTTCAGTTTTATTCGGGTTGGGTTTTAGTTTCGTAACTGTTCGCCCTATTCCCGATTATCCGACCACTTCCGAGAAAGCGATTACGTAAACAATGGAGGGATCGGGTGATCATCGGCAAAACGCGGAAGAATTTAACGGAAAAGGCCGATGATATTGTGTTGTAGAACAAAAATTATCAGTATTGATGAAATCGGTTCATTTGTATCACAGGGGCATTTTTCGATATAAGTTCAAATTGGGAACCTTCATAATAATGATAGAGCATAACAAATACCAAATTGTATGATATTATTGAAAATATGCGATCATTGTAGGGACTTCCTCTTTAAGCACACTCTAATACCAGTTTTTGAAATCTCTGTGGCGTTGGCCAATCAGAATTGGTTATTCAGTGTTTCCTTTTTCGTGAAGACCGGATTATTGCCGCCAAATTCATTTTGGAGGCAATAATCCAGTCTTCTCGAGAAGAACATTTGATTGGCTGACTATCGTTTCTGACAGCTTAAAACATTGACTCAGCACGTGGACAGCACTAGCAACCGTGACGTAGTGGTGTACACAGTGACGTAAATTTGGAAATTGGATCTAGTGGGCGGTTCAAATCGACATCAGCATGGTTTACCCAAGTGCAATAGAACATGTTTTGTGATTAACCTTTTACTCCACAAATAAGCGTATAGGAACCGCCTAATCAGGGTCTGTTCTGTTTGCTTATTGAATAATATAAATCTGATTCTACAGTTTCTGCGTTGGTAAAACATTCACGTGTTAATATGTCATTTTAAATATTAAGCTAGATCTAATTAATATTCATGACGTCATCATTTCTAAGATGAGTATTGATGGAGTAAATGGTTAAGCGAACACTAAGGAACATTATCCCTTTACCTGGTAATATCGGCATTTTCAGTTAGTGCCTACAGGAGTTATTTTATCAGGATCAGCTGTGTTTGTTTATAGAATAATAAAGCTGATTGTATTTAAACCGCATTTTTTTTTATTAAAAACAACAACAAATCTACTGACATAGTGATGTACACAGTGACGTGGCTTTGTAAACAGTGTCCCTTATTTGTAGGCCTATTTACACAAAAAGAGATTTCCCCAAATTTCGCCGTGGCCAGACATTTTGCGCCAAATAGCAGAAGCAAAGACAGTGACGTAGATTTGGAAACAATATGCCTTTTTTGGATTTAGAGGGCGGTTTAAATCGGTTAGACTGCAACAGATAAGTTTTCATGAAATAGACGGGCTTCGCTGTCGCTCCGCACGACCTATTTCATGAAGACATGTCTTAATGCAGTCTAACCTATATAAAGTTGCAACATTTGTGCCAACTATTTCTAAATTTGCATTTAAACGACACCCGGTCGACATGCCACACAAATTCTTTACAAACGCCAGGTAGGGTCGACTTTACCAATAAAAGTAGATCAATAGCTTATTATCATTAACCACTCACGCTATTGAAATGATATTAACCGAACATTGCAATGCATTTTTATGCCCCACAGATCAGATCGGTGGGAGGTGTGTGTGTGTGTGTGTGTGTGTGTGTGTGGGGGGGGGTTGTCCTCATGTCCTGTCGGTTTGTTTGTGTGTCTGTGTGTCTGTCTGTCTGCCTGTTTGTTTGTTTGTTTGTTTGTCACCAACTTTAACATTGGTAATAACTTTTCAGCCAGTACAGATAGAGACTTGATATTTTGCATGCATGTGAATCTCATAAAGCCGCAAACTTTGAGGGGTAACATGTCAAGGTCAAGTCATCCTTCAAGGTCAGAGGTCAACTATATAGGTCAAATCACCGACTTTAACATTGGCCATAACGTTTGAACAAGTAGAGATAGAGACTTGATATTTGTCATGCATGTGTGTCCCATTAATCTGCATATTTTGATGGGTAACATGTCAAGGTCAAGGTCATCCCTCGCGGTCAAAGGTCAGATACATAGATATAATCATTTACTTTCGAACTAATAGAGATAGAGACTTGATATTTGGCATGCATGTGTATCTAATGAACTCTCACATTTTGAGTGGTGACATGCCATTGTCAAGGTCATCCTTCAAGGTCAAACGACAAATGTATAGGTCACAGTTTACATTCGCTATACTATTTGATTTAGTACAGATAGAGACTTGATAGTTGGCACGCATGTGTAACGCATGGGACCGCATGTATTGCGTGGTGGCATGACACGTCAAAGTCAAGGCCATCCTTCAAGGTCTAAGCTCATATACAGGTCAACTCTGCGACTTCACATAGAGATTTCACATTTGGCCAGCTAACCTATTAGGTTGGTGTGGAGACATAGTGTAGTGTTTAACAAACACATCTTGTTTTTTCAGATACCTTTGGCCGTGAGGCAACATTTTGCATTCTCACGAGACACCAAGTTACACGAAAAATTCATCTTGATCCACGCTGAATGCAAATGATAGTTATGTCACGGGCTGAATTCTCAAATGGAACCATCCATCGTTGTACAACAGAAGAGTCTACTCACTGAATCGTCTCTTCGAGACGATTCTAAAGAATGGTCACAATATAGGATTTGGTGGAGAAATTATGATTTTAGTATCAGGCTATGCACCGTTATCTGTAGCTCTGGGGTAAGACAAACACGGAAGGACATCTCATTGAAAAAAAAAAACATACACAAGCAGACGACACTTTGATTTGATTCAAGCGAGAATTAGAGCTGACGCAGACGACAATTTGTTTAGAAAATACTAATTGACCTTTAGAATGTGATGGGTGAAAATATAACAAACTTTGCAAACATGTTAGATCCAGTCTGTTTGATACGCTATTTTACACGGTTTTGTTAATACTATTGTCTTTATACTCTGCGTATTTATTTGTTCGGTTTAAGGCTATGGGCTAGCAATATAATCTAGCTATTTCCCACAAGTCTCGTCATGGTATGCAGCATCACAGGTCGAGACTGAGTGACATCTTCCAATTATAGGTGATAACTCCACGCCAGATTCCACTTCAACAGTCCCCTGTGAGTGGACATGATTCAGATATTACGTCGTTACAGTCTGTCCTAAAATTGATTTGGTCTTCCGTTATTTTGGACCAGACTAGACGAGTTTGTTTGCTGTCTAAAGCGCATCTAAAGAATAATTTGAATCTTAAATGATATTAGATTGAATACAGGACATCACCCATAAACTCGACCTTTAGTAAAGATCAGTCTAGATCTTTATAAACAGGTGATTAGTTAATACATTCTGCTCCCATTGGGAGCTTTCTGCATGCCTTTTACCATGCATTATTCCATGCATTATATTAACGCATATGACACCTCTGTAAAAGTCACGTGTTCAAACTATTGTGATAAATAGAGCATTGGCTCCTATGGAGCCAATGCTCTATTTATCACAATGGTTTCAAAACTATTCAATACTATTCTAAATAATTCATTTTCTCCAATAAAACACCCTTTTTGGTAGATTTATTCAAAGAGGTTGTGTCTAAAATACCTATGATGAATTGGGTTAAGCTGCCACCTGTCGTCAGGATCCCGAAAGTCCAGTTTAGACAGAAAGGGATTACTGTTATGTCGTCCGGTCTGAACAATAACTTCAGTAAATTTATAATTCCTTCTGATAGAAGAGTTGATGAGGAGGCTTATGGGTTCGGACTCTGATAAGTCACCGGGTATCTATTATATATGTATCTTATCAAACAACTAGCCAATGTTAGCCATTTCGCTAACTGCATCATAAACGTTACAGCAAACCCCTTCTAAACTATTTTTTTAGTAGAGAAGAATGTAGGTATTTCTAGGTGTATGTTGCTTAACTCATTCCCTCCTAGACTATTTCAGACCCAACCTTTTTGAATTAATCTACCGAAAAGGGACATTAACTAGAGAAAAGGGAAAATGTGTAGTTTTGAAATCATTTTGGTAAATAGAGCATTTGCTCCTTTGGGGCAATGCCTTATATATAACAATGGTTTCTAAATGTGATTTTTACAGAGACGCCAAAATGTGTCACTAAGAGGGAATGGGTTAATTCATTCACCCATAGGCTATTTAGGCTATTTTAGATCCAACTTTTTTGAATAAATCTACTGAAAAGGAGTATTTACTAGAAAATGGGAAAAATTTAGAATTATATGTATATAGTTTTGAAATTATGCTGCTCTGGAGCAAATGCTCTATTTATCTCAATGGTTTAAAAGGGTGTTTTTTACAAATGGCGCCAATGGATATAAGGGAATTGATTAATACATGGTGAAGTCAACCAGGGACTCCTTAGTATGACTTCACCATGCATTAAGTTTTTACCTGTCTTAACAAATTCATCCAAATAGGCTATTTTTAGACCCATATCGCTATAGGCTATTTTTAGACCCATTCAATCATAGGCTATGTTAGACCCAACGTCTTTGAATAATCTATCGAAAAGGAGCATTTACTAAAGAAAGGGAACCTTTTAGAATTGTGTAGTTTTTAAACTAGTGTGATAAATAGAGCATTTGCTCATGGAGTAGATGCTATATTTATCACAATGGTTTCAAAAAGAGACGTCCTTACAGAGGCGTCAAAGGACGTCAGCATGAGGGAATGGGGTAACGATACATATTGATACTAATTTGGAAACCCAGTTTATAGAGGAAATACTGTTTATATAGCAGTTCCAGGATACAGATTCATATTGTAACAAATCAATTCTCATAATCATTATCAAGCAATTAGCTAGATATCATCTATCCCCTGAAGACAACAGATAGACAACGAGATATACGGTAAAACCTCTCTAAACTGGAACTTTAAATTAGCATCAATGCCAGTCTTTATAACCGGTAACCGCTTCATGCAGAATGAAAGTCATGTAGAAAGCCTCGAAAGAAACTTTCTACGCGACTTTCGCCCTGCATTAACCCTTTCCCTCATATAAACGTGTTTTCACGCATTTGCAAACAGAGTAGACCCAGATCAGACGGCTCCTAAAGGAGCCGTCTGATCAGGGTCTGCTCTGTTTGCTAATAGAATTTGATGGATCAGTTTCTTGGCTACCTAAAATGTCTATAATGTTGCACTTTCCATATATCTTTATGACTATTTTGTTAATGAATATTCAGGAGGTATTGAAATTTGAAATAAACATAGAACAGGGAAAGGGTTAAGCAGATACCTGTCAAACAAACAATCTAAGATATTCGTTACTAAATGTCTGGTTTAGAGGGATTTACTGTACACAGTGAATGGCCTACTTGTCCTTTAACACGATATTGACGAGATTCTGGTTACTCTTGCAAACTGATTGTTTTTCTTTCTTCAGATGAGACGTCAAGGATCTCGACGTCTCGTCAGGACCCAACCTGTTTGATACACTGATTACAGTGTTGTAGGGACACATTATGTTCCTCGCACTTTTTAACAAAAAAGATGAAACTTTTTTGAAAATTTTGCTAAGTATGCTGAAGAGTAATGATTTCCATTTATAATATCATCCTTAACCATTTACCAAATAGATTCCTCTTTTGACGCCTTTGCAAACATGGTAGACCCAGATCCGTAGACCCGTGGGAGCCGTCTGATCTAGGTCTACTCTGTGTGCTTATGTCATTGAATAGGTTCTGCAACAGCCAAATCTCCTGTGTTCATATGCTAATTGTAAACATTTTCAGATAATAAAGATTTATGATGTTAATTGACTAGAATACTTTATCTCTAAGCTACAGGCTAATTTGTGATAATCCTGCAAAGTGCTTTCTTCAAGATACTGTAGCACATTAACTCTGTGCAAGCTAGCGACGAAATCGTGATTAGCCCATTACCTCATAGGCTATTTTTAGACCCATCCTCTTTAAAAATAAAATCTATCGAAAAGGGACATTTATTAGAGAAATGGGAACTTTTAGAATTGTATAGTTTTGAAATCATTGTGATAAATAGAGCAAATGCTCTATTTATCACAATGGTGTCACAAAGTGACACTTACAGGGGCGTCAATATTAGGGAATGGGTTAAATATGTAAACAGTTTGGATCCAGATATGAGGGAATGGATTAAATATGTAAACAGTTTGGATCCAGATATGAGGGAATGGATTAAATATGTAAACAGTTTGGATCCAGATGAGCAGCTGATTAGGATCCAAACTGTTTGAAACTTTGATCGCATTTTTGCAAAAGAAATGAAAGAAATTTTATTTTTAAAAAATTGAAGCAGACGACAATTGCAGCAGACGAAATATTACCTATCGTGCAAAGTGTTTAGAAGTGTGGGGCCTTTGATCAGGTTCCAAACTGCTGATGGCGGCTTGGGGGTTTTTTCGGGGTGGGGGTAATAGGGATGGGTGGATTGGGGTGGACTGGGGTGGATTGGGTTTGGAACTGGCGGAACTGACGAAAATATTATCTTTCAGAGAGAAAAAAAAGATAATTTATTAGAGACGCCTTGAGTGCTAATAGCTTAAAATTGATGGGAATATCGTCTGCGTCTAAATTATCGTCTGCTTCAGTAGGTCAACTAAATCTGTTTGTTTTGCAGTTGTCTTAAGACTGGGTGCGAATCAATCCTGTCTTGAAACAAACTGATGAAATAATTATCAGCTTGATGTAGATCTGTATCTCTGTAACTCATTATCTGATGAGTATTCATAGAAGAAATAATGACTCTATGAATACTAAATAGCTGAGTTTTTTAATAATGGAATTACGAAAAAGAGAAGTTTTGACCATATCACTAATTGTAAAATATCTATATTATTTCATAAGTAAACGGAGTGGACCCTGAGCAGTTGGTCCCTTCCGGAGCTGAATGATCTAGGCCTACTCTGTTTGTTTGTTTGCTTCGGATTTTACCTTGCCTTATAATGATGATGATGATGATGATGATGATGATGATGATGATATGATGATGATGATGATGATGATAATAATAATAATAATTGCTTTAAAAGTATTTCGCAACTCTCAGTAATTACAGGTGGAGGAAGACCCCAGAGGTCTTTCTGTGCACGGAACAAATTGCATTGTTCCGTGCTATACTCTGTTTACAAAGAAGGTTAACTCTTTCCTTCATGTAAACACCTTTCACGTATATGCAAACATAGTAGACCCAGATGAGACGGTTCCTATAGGAGCCATCTGATCAGGATCTGCTGTGTGTGCTTATGATTCGATATAGAACTGATTACATACAGTTTCTGTAGATAAAAGAAATCCCTTGAAAAAAGTACATTATGAGAACTCATCTAATTAATATTCATAATGCCATTACATGAGTAATGAACAGGTAAAGGGTAAAAAGCGGACGGCATAATACTTACGTATTGATTGATTAACCTTAACCCTGCTGGGCAAACTTTTGTTAGTAGAAAATGTCATCGACTTCAGTTTTCACAATTAATTTATCTTGCATTTCTTTTCAAAATCACGATCAGAGTATCAAAAAGTTCGGATCCTGATGAGAAGCCGAGTCACTCGGCGTCTCATCTGGATCCAAACTGTTTGTAAAGGTAATCACTCAACCGCTCGCAACAGGCTAAAGGTTCATACCCCTTACAAAATGAATACACTTAAGAACATGTAGCATGTTAATATCATGGTGATACAAACAAGCAATAGGGAGTTATTTTCAGAAGATTTATTGTTTTGTACGTTGGATAAACTCTTAACTTTGCTAATAAATTGTTTGCAAACCTCAGAAAATAATATAAACTAGTTTGATGTGGTAAACCATTTTTTTTATTAAAACAAATCGAATACTGTTGTGGTGTTTCTAGCCTCAAACATGCATCGGTTGAAGCTACATTATAATCTGTTTCAACCCTTTCCCTGTTGAATATCCATGTAAGAAAAAATGACATAATGAATATCTATTAGCTGATTTTGACATGTTATTACACAGGGTATTTTGGTAGGCCTACAGGTAGAAATTCTAGAGTCAGATTTATAAGTTCATAAGCACTCAGAACCCGTTCGAGTCGTCTGATCAGGGTCATCTCTGTTTGTTTATGAAAGTATAAAATTTCAGATAATAAATAATTATGATGTCATGATGTCTGGCGCGAATATTCGACAGGGAAAGGGTTAAGACAGGGTTTTCTATATAATCAGAATCCCTTAGCCTGATTTCAGGTATATTCAGCTTGTAATTCAATTGGGCAAGTTTGCAGATTAGACCCAGACTGTAGCAACGTTAACCTTCAGCCTGCTGAGCAAATTACTTTTTACAGACATTTTCACCTACTATATGTTCAAAATTAAAGCTACATGTATAATCAATTTATCCACTAAATTTCAATCAAAGTGTCAAACAGTTTGGATCCTGATGAGACGCCGAGTTACTCGGCGTCTCATCTGGATCCAAACTGTTTGCATATGTATTCACTCATCCGCCCCATAGCAGGCTGAATGTTAAATGTCGCACAGATGCCAATTGTCGCTCTTGACGTTATATGTCGCAAGGTTGACGCTAAATGTCGGAACCGACGCTAAATGTCGTAAAACCTCCTGACTCTATATATCGCATTTGTAACGCACAATGGCGCAACAGATTGTACTGTCGCTATATGTTGCAACATCAACCATAAATGCCGCACTCTTTTTAAGCAATATTTTATGATATTACTGTACTTTTTTTTATTTTGTACTACAAAAAGTACAACTTGTTGCGACATTTATTACACAAAATATTATTGCGCGGGAGCCTGAAGGCCCCGCGCTATATATAGAACTCTGGTATTGGAATTTCACTGGTAGGAGGGCTGATTTATCAAGAATTGCGAGTGAATTTTAATTTTGTCTTTATGATTATAAAAGAACATCATGTATGGAATAATACAATTTTATATATCGTCGATGGTCCTGTTTCGGTGCATGCCCTATTTCGGTGCACTTTACTTGGGAAACGATATCTTCTTTAAGAAGAGCTGAATTACGTCATCACTTTGCAATCCACTAAATAAACAAATACCTGTCATCGCTGTCAAAAAAAATCTAAAATGTGCTGCAAACAGTTAATTTACTTATTATATTTGATAAAGCATAGCAATTTCAGTCATTTTCCTTATGTCTGTTTTCACTTGGATAACTTTTGTTCAAAAAAATACTGTCCTGAAAACGTTTCTCTCAATTTTGTAGAGATATATATTTGTTGTCATACGCTGCAGCAAAGTCACATGACTTCGATGTCTCTGCTCACCGTTTTTCAAGTACAGGCTATGTCCAAAAGTATGTCCTTCACTATATTTTTCACATAAGAGAGAGACCTTACAGAGCGGAGACCTACTTTAGTTTATTCATACAGAATAGAGACCTAATCTTATTCATGCCGGAGAGATACCTACTAGATTTTAATCAAATAATATTTTACTGGAGAAAACGCTTTACTAGAGTTGTTTTAGTCAAAATACACAAATTCCAGAGAAAGAAAATGAGTTTAAACAAGATAAGGACATTGACAATAAATGGTTCTTGTTATAAAAATACTTTAAACTCGTTACAGCATGCATAATTTGTTTGATATGCATTTCATTTTGTTTTAACAGTTCAAAGTTAAAACTTAAGTTATAGACCTACTACTTTTAATTTAGAAATGTAGTCATACGCTTTTGTTGAACACTGTATTTGGATAAAACATAAGCCTCACCGAAATAGGGCAGATAAACACAAAATAGAACAAAATGGCTACGTCATTAAAAATGTTTCAACCGCGATAAATATGGAATATTTTGGGAATTAATTTACACTGATTTAACTTAGAAGACCTATTACAAAGGTAATATTAGTTTTTTTCATACAATTTTAAGATTTGTGATCACCGCCATCAGTTGATTGCTAGGTGCACCGAAACTGGTCCATCCACGATAGTTGGAAACAGGTCGACATACTTTTTTTCAGTGTAGAATTGTTTGTATTTTGGAAATGAACATATTACAAAATTGTTTCTCCTAGGGCAGGGCTAATAAAAAAATTATTACCGCAGCGGAAGGGTCATCAACAACAACAGCCGAGGAAATGACTAAGATGTTGCGGAACCGACAACTTTCGTATTCAGGGCAATACGCTTATATGACAACCGTTTAAATCAGGGACGGGGCTTAATTAGTAAAGATAGTTTGATGGAAAATCAACTAAAGTGACAGTTTCTAAAGGCACGGAACTGAAGAGCGTTTGTTGGTTACTATGGCAATCCGACTGAAATTGCTGCTTTTTAATAATAATTATAATAATAATTTTATTTGGAAAGTATACACAACATGGCAATTTAAAACAAAATTATGCAAAACTATACAATACAACTGTGAAATTCATCCTAAAATGTAAGAGATCGTGACGGCCGACTCTGTTATCCAGAAAACGATAACACATTCTTTACGGAAATGAGTGTCCGAACTTTTGACCTGCAATAAGCTGTGCATAAATGTTCAGATTAGAAATCCGATATCTTTGTGCATATGCGATTATAAAATATCAGCTTATAAATATTCATGATGTCTTTATTTCTTACATGAATATTTAACAAGATGGGGGATAAGGTGTCAAGCGTGAGACTGGAAGGGTTATTGTATAGGCTACATGTATAGAACGTTTCAAGGATCCTTTATGGTGAAATGGAATAATTGTGTTGTGATACTAAAGCCATATGAGTAATACAAACATTCTTTTTATATAAAACACGTTTGATTTTTATTCACTATTCAGTAGTTGTATACACTTAGTATGGCTTAATTAATACAATACGTATATGGTGAACTGTGTAGATACGGATCGGGTGATTAACCTCCCATCCGTCTCTGCAGCGTTTCCATAAATACGTTATTATATCAACTTAAACCTGTGTATAGGGACTTGTTAATCTACAACATTACGTATTATAAAATACAGATTACGCGCTTTGAGTGAAATCTTCAGAGTTTCAGTATGTACATGCAATGCACATTACCGTATGCTATTATCTTTTTGGCTGTATATATTGCACTTGTAATTGGCATAACTTATTGTACCACATTATGAATAATTGAGGCAGTGGAGAGACGGATCAGGGGCTTTCAGTGAAGGCATCTGATCCGTCTCTGCAGTGTTTCTACAAATACACAGTGTGCATTGTCTTATTATATTAACCTAACTAGGCAGATGGTACTTACTAACCTACCACATTTCGTATTATAAATGAAACTTTGTTGATATCACATTGAGGATAATAGAAGAAGTGTAGACAAAGATCGGGTACTTTCAGAGAGACCCTCTAAGCTGGTTCTACATATCGACGTGACATGAAAGGGCACGAAAAGTATGCCTCACCGTAGTCATATACAATTATGAACAATGTTGTTCTATTAGATATCTACTTATATTAAATACGGTCGGACCACTTCGGACGCCTCTTACGTGAGACATGCGAATCGGATCTACCATATCTACATATATGATATAGTAAAATCTATTACCTACTTACTTAACATGTATACTCAGCGTAAATTCGTTCTATCCTTGACTACCTATTGCATATTATGTTTGTATATATATGATGTATATGGGCCGGTGGCCTTACATACGAAATAAAGAATTGAATTGAATTGAATCCGAGCCTTTGATGCTTTTCATCAATGGTTTTCTTGTATCATACAGATATGATTCTGCAGTTTTTGCCAATGCCAAACATCGTTTGTTCATCTGCCATTATAAAAAGTAATCCAGTTTATCTTTATGATGTCATTATGTCATATATGAATATTCATTGAGTTAAAGGTCACTGACTTTTTATGATAATATGTGAACATAGTATGCTTTTGGCACGACAGAAACAGTAAAAGCTGATCTGTGTTAGTTCATAAGCAAACAGAGCAGAGTGATCAGATGACCCATACATGCACAATTTGATCTGGATCTACCCTTTTTCCAAAGGCAGTGAAATGCGTATCTAGCGGGTAAAGGGTTAGCTCTTTACGACATAATTTGGCATTTTGCAAACAAAATAGACCCAGATCAGACGAGGACTGGTGAAGCCGTCTGATTAGAATCTGTCCTTTTAACTTATTAAATGATACATATCTAGTTCTACAGTGTATCCCATGGAACAAAATTACCCTGTTCATGGTGCTGCTATAAGATTTCAGCTAATTAATATTCATACATTCATTGTTCCTGACATGAATATTTATTGAGAAAAGCCTGCCTCCTACAGGACTGTTCTGCATTACTTTAATTATGCAATAAGTACAAAATATTTCTAAAGATTTCTAAAACTGACGACAGCTTAATGCAGAGCAAAAGTGATACAGAAAGCTCCTATAGGAGCTTTCTGTATCACATTTACCCTGCATTAAGCAACCAGCTGGTTTTTAATACCCCTATGTTCAATAAATAAATGTCCGCTTAGGACAGGTTCTACTTTAACCACTTTTATATAACCCCGTGTTTAATCACTAAAAGATAGAGGTTATACTGTACCCTTCAGACATCTAACATAGCACATCTTGCTACTTGGTGCTCTATTAGTACCCTCAGCCAATAGGCCAATAGGTCACTAGGTCATATTATATACATTTACCTTTATTTACAATGTTTGCTTTGATCACGACAAACTCAATAGTTAAATATATGGAGTTCATGTCCATCGAATGCTTTAAAAGAAAAATACGGTAATTTGAATTTGTCACAAACGTATCGTCTGATAAAAAAATTGTCGTCTGCTACAAGTGTTTGTCTGTTACATATTTCGTTTGCAATGCACGTACCTATCTCGTTAACCCCTATGCCGCAATTTGCGATCTGACTCGTATTTGTAAATACAGTGAAACCCCTCTAAAGCGACCACTAAAAAGGGAAATAATTCTGTCTAGCAGAGGCAGGTGGTAGCTTAATGCAGGACGAACGTTATGCAGAAAGTTCCTACAGGTACGAGCTTTCTACATTACTTTCGTCAGGAGGTGGAGGTGCATTAAGCAACCACCTACTTATAAAAACAGCTATGGCTATTCTTTAAGTGGTCGCAATAGAGGATTTTTACTGTAACTTAGATCCATGGTGTTTGACTCTCAGCCAATAGTTCTTCGAAAGTTCGATCGAATCGGAACCAGCCAAAATTGTACAAAAGCCATTTTTTTCACAGCGGAAAAGGAGTTACACAAATAAGATCTCTGCATATAACATGTCGTCTGCAACAATATTTCCATGACACAAGGATATCGCGTGATAGTTGTGTGTCGTCTGATTAAATATGTGTTGTCTGCTATTAACATATCGTCCGCTGTACTTGATGCGAATTGTATTACAGTAAAAAATCTCTAAATCGGACGTAACTCTAGTATAAATATCGGTCCTGGAGACAGGTGGCAGATAAATGCAGCGTGAAAATCATGCAGAAAGCTCATCTAAGAGCTTCCTGCATGACCTTTACCTTGCATGAAACAGCCACCCAAATTATTCGCTACTATAGAATTCCAGTTTAGAAAGGGTTTGCTTTATTACTATACAGTAAAACCTCTCGAAACCGGAATTCTAGTTTAGATACTTTTAGACAGGTGGCTGCTTAATGCAGGGTGAAAGCCATGCAGAAAGCTCCTAGAGGAGCTTTCTGCATGGCTTTCGCCCTGCATTAAACTGCCACCTGTCTCCAAGACAGATATTTATACCAAATGTAACGTCCGGTTTAGAGAGGTTTTACTGCACTACGGCAGAGATAATGGTTAATTGTGTAAACATGGCCTGGTAAAGTCGACAATCAATAACAGGATTACCAAGGTTGCTTTGTTTTAGGAATTCCGTTCATTAATTTATTGAACATAATTTTTTATGAGTCTTAAGACAGGTGGTTGCTTAATGTAGGGTTTTTGATTTGAATTCAGCTTCCACCTCCCTTACAGACCCAACATTAAAGCTCCCGCCTTCGGATCGGGAAGTCAGCGATTCAATTTCTGGAACGTGCTCGTGTTGATAATTATGACCTGTTGGGTGGCCGTTAGTGAGATTAACAGTTTCCTTCATACACACGCCTTTTTGTGCATTTGCAAACTGATAAGACTCAGATCAGACAGGTCCTATAGGGACCGTCTGATCAGGGTTTTGTTCTGTTTGCTTATGAAATTATAATAGATCTGACACTTGGACTTCTACCAGTACCAGAAATTCATGTATATGCCATTATATAGAGAATAATAGGTTAGTGCCGTAGATGGGACGCTTTATCCGACGAGGGGAGAAAACGTTGAGGCGAGGCTTGCCGAGCCTCAACTGTTTTCTCTCCGAGTCGGATAAAGGCGTCCCATCTACGGCACTAACCTATTATTCGATTTATCCAGTCAATATCGTTAAATGTCTTTTTATAGACTCATAACACTCTTGAAATAATTTACATTGAAAATGCAGTTTTTCATCAACGGATCCCTCCCTTTTCACTTCCATTTAGACGTAAATAGATCTAATGAGCCACCGCAGAGGAATATAGTTTCGATACTTGTATTACTAGAAGGGAAACGTGGTTGAATTTGAAAAATAAGATGATTTGAATCGAGGGTCGATAAGTTATTTCAAACAGACATGATCTATATTCTTTGGTCAAATTCGAGTTACGTAGTCTCGGTTTCTATTTTTAGATTCTACCTAACGTCACTCAGAAATCGATGGAACTGAACAGGCTATATTTAGGTTTATGACTATCACCGTCCCTGTAAGAGTTTATCAATCAAATAATCATGAGAGTGAAAAGAAAACATTTACTATTTATCTGTCAATCTTTGCTTCCAGGTTTGATTTTATCAAAAACGGGTTTTGCCAGCGGTGGATTAAATTAATAAAAGTTATAAATCAACGTCATTTTGTATGTGGCCTCAGTGGCGTAATCGGTAAGGGCGACGTCTCTAGAGTGATTAGAATTAGTTTTTGTAGGATCAGGCGCGGGTTCGAATCCAGCTGTAGCCAATTATTTTTATTTTTTCTCATTTGAATAATTCTTCTGGTGACCAAATAGATCTGTTAGATCTATTCCATCAACATGTTTATGAATATTTACAGAAAACTAAAATAGTTCCATGGTTATAGAATCATTACGCCTATCTACTAACCTAATAAACCTTCCACTACCGGAAGTAACCTAATAAACCTAAGTTTATTTGCACCCCCTTTATTATGTCACTAGAGAAGCCTGGTGACTGGATAAAAAAAGTATAGCTAATAACTTTTTATGACGTCATTATTTATTTCAGGAATATTGAACAGGGACAGGGTTAATGAAGTTTACCGATTGTCTTCCTGCCAAGTGCTTAGCACCAAGGTAAACCGGAGGTACTGTGCCAGAAAATAAGATGTCTTATACGCCCAATGGGCTTGCATTTTCAATATGGGTGACAGAATAATAAACAATCACTTTACCTTGATAAATGTCGTTTCTAAGAATTGTATTGACGTCACCAAGTCCATTACGGGTTTACTCTGAGAATGTTTCTGTTTCTCGATATGGTGTACATTAAGACTCCTATAAGTCGAACTTTTGGTACAGAAGAATTAGAGTTTTATATTAGATTAGATCAGATAAGATCAGATTTTAGGCACAGGACTGCTCTTGATTCAGCGGTCACCTATCAGCTTATACATATGAGAGTCGCTAGAAAAGTGTCTTCGAGATAAATTTGGCTGAGAAATAAGAGATTTTGATAGTTCAAATCGCATCGTACCTACATTCCTGTATAACTAGGTAAATAACAGTAGACAGGAATATTGCGACTGTACAGACTAGACAAGGGTACTACACATAATTGTCGGTCAGTTACACGATCACAAGATTATCACGCATGCATATACAATAGAACCTCTCTTTTAAGCGATCTTATATTGATTGGACACAGGAATCTTAAAAAATCAGGTGGTTGCTTAATGCAGGGCAAAGGTAATACAGAAAGCTCCTACAGGAGCTTTCTGCATTACTTTTGACCTGCATTAAGCAATCACCTGCATAACATACCCTTAATACGACCAGTTTTTAATGGTCGCTTAAGATAGGTTTTACTGTACCATGCACTGCTCCAGCATACGTAGTGAAAACAAACATTGCACTCATAAGCTACAGTAGAGGAACTGATCACCATGCACTACCTACAGTCAGGGAACTGGTCATGCACCTGTAGAGTGAATTTGTATAGGATATGTAGACAACGAACAGAATTGGTTCAGATACATTCGGATTGTCCGTTATGGTTTGGCTACTGACATTGCACTGTGTTCGGACAGCGATTCACATATTCAAGCTTTGTAATGGAATTGTTTGCATGTCACATGTGAACATAATTATGTTAACTGGGCCAGGCCAATGACCGGGTCAAACTGAGGTCCTCCACTTTACAATGATACAGTAAAACATCGCTATTTCGAATAATTAGTAGATCTAAAGAAAAATTGAGGATTTTTTAGTTAGGTGACTACTTAACACGGGGTGAAAGTTATGGACAACTTCCCAATCGGCTTTCTGTATGACTTTTAACCTTGTACTAAGCTACCACCGCTTTCAAGACCGAGAATGATGCATGTACTTCTATGAGTGTTCGGATTAGAGATTATAGTGTACATAGGCACACGTAAAGGTGGTTGACATCGATATTAGTATAACAGGTCAACGTCTTTCTTACCTTCCCCATTCTCTCTCTCTCTCTCTCTCTCTCTCTCTCTCTCCCTCTCTCTCTCTATCTATCTATCTATCTATCTTTTTTTTTCTCTCTCTCTCTGTCAGACATGTATTGCATGGATATTATATAAGTGCCAGCCAATGTTTGTTATACAAGTACAGGTCGATAGTGACCCATACAACAGTAAGTCGAATGTAAATACGTAGATACAGTTGTTCCATATGTCAGCAGAGGCCCAGACAATATGCATTAATTAACCCATTTTCACCCAATGGATTCTTCCATGTTTATATAATGGATTAGTCCATATTTTATCTAAGGGGTGCCTGGCCTAAATTTTCAATTTCGTTTTGTTTTATATCTAAATTCCTTTCAGCCAACAGTGTAGACTCTGATCAGACGCCGCATTATGCGGCGTCTGATCAGAGTCTACACTGTTTGCCTATGTCCCATATATGGGATCGTTGGAGCAAATGGGTTAAAAGAGAAATAACTTCTTTATTTCTCCATCAACCCCTATGTTGTGATTACTCTAAAGAGTGGTCATAATATAGGGTTTGATGGAGACATTACGATTTATGTTCTTGTCTATAACGAGTGACCAGATAAACTGAGTGCCACGTCCCTTATTATGTCTTGTATTTCCGAGTTTTAAGTCCAAACCTGTTTTAACCTTTAACTTGCTGAGCAAATCGAGGATTGAGTGCATTATCCACTTAACCCTGTGTTATGACCATCCCTATGTTTTAGACCACTCTTTAGAATAACCTTGAAGAGATGTAATCAAATACTAAAATCGACACATAAACAGCATGGCAGTAAGTTAATCCTTTCCCTGTTCTATATTTAGACTTAAGTTCAATACCTATTGAATATTCATGGATAACATAGTCATAATGAAATATGGAAGGTGGAAGATTGTAGCCATTTTAGAAAGTAAAGAAACAGAAGAAGAAGAAGAAGAAGAAGAAGAAGAAGAAGATTTGATTTCACCCTTTAGACTAACAAGTCCACGAGGCATGTAATACAAACAGGCAGTGATAAGAGGAAGAACACATTGTGCGGAGAAGATGCAAATAAACAAACAAACATTGAAAATTATGATTTTACCGATACTGAGTCAAAGTAAACATCATTATCACCAGTCTCATAATTAATTTTCATGAAAGCAATAATAATAATAATAATAATAATAATATTATGCTAGTACATGTAACACATAAACAGATATCCTATAGGAACCGTCTAACCTGGGTCTACTCTGTTTGCTTAAAGAATTATGATAGATATTGTTCCACACTTTCTACCAATACCCCAAAAATCGTGTATAAATATGTCATTATAAAAATAATCTAATTAATATTCATAATGTCATTATTTCTTGGATGAATATTCATCATATAAACGGTTAAACAAAACGAAAAATGCTCAACTTTTCAAAGAATAAATTGTCTTTTATTTCGTTTTATTATTTTTCAAAAAATGAACACAAAAAGATCCCTCGAGTACCAAAATATTGGAATCTGGTGAGAAGCCGACTCTCGTCTGGATCTAATATACAGTAGAACCTGTCTTAAGCTGTCGTAAAATAGAGGTCTAATTACGGGTATATAAGTCAGGTGGCAGCTTAATGCAGGACAAAAGTAATGCAGAAAGCACCGCATTAAGCGACCATCAGCTTTTTCGGACTCTTATGTTCAATAATTGAATGACATCTTGAGTTCTACTGTATAAGAAAACCATATCACAAATGGTTTAACCCTTTCGGCGCAAAATTTCTAATTGTCGTCTGCAATCCAAATTTGTTAAATCAGTCGGCACAATAAGGAAATGAGATAAGTAAATCTAAATTTCAAATTAATAAAGCACATATATATAACTAGAGAATGAGACAAAAAGTGAAGTCCCTGATCAGACGCCACCTTGAAAAGGCGGCGTCTTATCTGGGTCTGCACTATATATTTGTCGTGGGGTTAATAATTCTTTGAGTAGTACAGGTCCGCGCCTCGTTATTAAATATCACAAAATAAAAGAACACGAACATGGGGAATTTAGAAAGGCATTTTTAGCCTCTGGTACCTGTGGGTAGGAATTATATTCATCAACTGCGTGCATGTCCAATGCTCGCTGTCATGCAATGCATAATCCCCGGTTACCTGTTCAGACTTCTGGATTCTCAATCAACAAGGAAGCTTAGGTGACTAACATATCCCATAATTCCTAACATGCTTAGTGCCAATTCCTGATACATGCTACTTTCGCAAACAGTCTGGATCCAGATGAGACGCCGAGTAACTCGACGTCTCATCAGGATCCAAACTGTTTGACCATTCCGATCATGATTTAAGTACAAATAGTTGGAGTGTCTACTTGAAGAATTGGAACACATGATACTATTGTCGGACGACGATTTCTAACATGTGCCAACATGTTGAGTGCTACTGATATGCCACCTACCAGTTTCAATTATAGTGAAACCTCTCTAAATCTGACGTTCAATTTAGTATAAATAATATTTTTGAGACAGGCGAGAGCTTAATGCTGGAAGAAAGCCATGCAAAAAGCTCCTCCATGAGCTTTCTGCATGGTTTTCACCCTGCATTAATCAGCCACCCGCCTAAAAGTATATAAATTATTCTCTACTAGACTTCCGGTATAGAGGGTTTTTACTGTAATCATATACACGTACAGGCTCATTGACCTATTCTCGTCCATGTTAGATGACTTAACCCTTTCCCTGTTCTACGTTTATTTCAAATTCCAATACCTACTGAATATTAATGAACAAAATAGGTATATGGAAAATGGAACAATGTAAGACAATTTAGAAACTAAAGAAACAGATCTATTAAATTCCATGGGCAAACAGAGCAGACTCTGGTCAGACAGCTCCTATAGGAGCCGTCTGATCTGGGTTTTCTCAGTTTGCAAATGCGTGAAAACGAGTTTACATGAAGGAAAGGGTTAAAACATATATCCAGACCCAGTCTCTGTCCAGATCTTATCTCTACACACACATCGAGTCATCTAACAACGGAATTAACCATTAACCTGGTATATTACGTCTTTGTTAACCCATTACCACATAGGCTATTTTAGATACAACCTCTTTGAATCAATCTACAGAAAAGGAGCATTAACTAAAGAAAAGGAAAAGTTTAGAAATTTGTAGTTTGAAACCATTGTGATAAATTGAGCATTTGCTCCTATAGGAGCAAATGCTCTATTTATCACAATGGTTTCACAAAGTGACTTCTATAGAGTCGTAAACAGTCGTCAATATGAGGGAATGGGTTAAACATAGTAAACACAGGGACTTCTTCATGCCTTTGAAAGCAGAGTAAACCCAGATCAGACGGCCCCTGCATAAAGCGCCTGATCAGGGTCTTCTCTGTTTCCTTATGAAATTATTTTAAGTGATTATTCATTTTCTGTCAAGGCCAAATTGTTAGATGTGTTAGTATGCCATTATAAAAAAATATAGCTAATAGATATTCATGATGTCATTGTTTCTTACATGCATATTCAGCAGGTACAGTAAATCCCCTTTATACAGGAATTCTAGTCTAGTAGAGAAGAATTGTGAAACTTGTATGCAGGTGGCTGCTTAATGCAGGTTGAAAGTCATGCAGAAAGCTCCTCTATGAGCTTTCTGCATGACTTTCACCCTGCATTAAGCAACCACCTGTCTACATGACCATTATCTATACTAAATTTAGCGTACGATTTAGAGGGGGTTTTACTGTGAAGGGTTAAATGAAGGAGATTTGGTACGATTCCACTAATGACAGTGGACGTTTTATGTTATTACTGTCGAGATAACAGACATGTCCTACATAGTAAGAGGTTTTTGTAAGAAGAGGAAAAAAATGGAGATTACGTGCACTGAACTATCCTTTGTGTTTTCTGTTTTGGTCTCTACTGTGAGTTGGTATGATCTTTGTTGATCTCTGAAAACAATCTAGATCCTTGTGCGATACAGTAAAACTCCTCTAAACCGGAATTCTAGTTGAGAAGAATTTAGATATTTTTAGGCAGGTGGCTGCTTAATGCAGGATCAAACGCAGGTTACAGTAAACCCCCTCTAAACCGTAATTTTAGTAGATATGAATTTTGATACTTTTTAGGCCATCTGCTTTTAAAGGCAATCTTGTTGGATAATTAAATGGTTAATGCAGGGTGAAAGTCATACAGAATGCTCGTCTAGGAGCTTTCTGTATGAATTTCACCATGCATTAAGCTACCACCTGCCTTTCACCCTGCATTAAGCTACCATCTGCCGCCAAGATCTGCTAAATTTAACGTCCGGTTAGAGGGGTTCTTCTGTAACTAATTAGACAAAGAATACTATGGTCTGATTCCGAAATTAAATATGTTTTGGCTTTCAGTGTTGTCACAGCGTGATCATCCTGCATTAAGCTACCACCTGCCTTTCACCCTGCATTAAGCTACCACCTGCTTCCAAGATCTGCTAAATTTAACGTCCGGTTAGAGGAGTTCTACTGTAACTAATTAGACAAAGAATACTATGGTCTGATTCCGAAATTAGATATGTTTTGGCTTTCAGTATGGTCACAGCGTGATCATCCTGCATTAAGCTACCATCTGACTTTCACTCTGCATTAAGCTACCACCTGCTTCGAAGACCTGTTAAATGTAACGTCCGGTTAGAGGGGTTCTACAGTAACTAATTAGACAAAGAATACTTTGGTCTGATTCCGAAATTAGAAATGTTTTTGCTTTCAACATGATCACAGCGTGTCTGTTTTGCATTCCGCGAGTGTTCTTAGAATACCCATAGACACTGAAATTGGTACCATAGCTAAAGTAAAGTGTATCTATAGCGACAATACACATAGACACTGAAATTGGTATCCTATCTACAGTAAACTGTGTCTATAAAGACAATACACGTAGGCACTGAAATTGGTATTCTATGTACAGTAAATTGTGTCTATAAAGACAATACACGTAGGCACTGAAATTGGTATTCTATGTACAGTAAATTGTGTCTATAAAGACAATACACGTAGGCACTGAAATTGGTATTCTATGTACAGTAAATTGTGTCTATAAAGACAATGCACGTAGGCACTGATATTGGTATTCTATGTACAGTAAATTGTGTCTATATTTAAAGACAATACACGTAGGCACTGAAATTGGTATCTTATCTACAGTAAATTGTATCTATAACGACAATACACGTAAGCACTGAAATTGGTATCCTATCTACAGTGAACTGTGTCTATAACGACAATACACATAGGCACTGAAATTGGTATCTTAACTACAATAAACTGTGTCTATAGCGACAATACACATAGACACTGAAATTGGTACCCTAACTACAGTAAACTATGTCTATAGCGATGACACAAAATAAGTCTAATTCTGGATGTTAAAAACAAGTTTTAATGTAAGACGAAAGTTATGCAGAGAGCTCCTCTAGGAGCTTTCTGCGTTTTTTTCGTTCTGCATTAAGCAGCCACCTGCTTTTGAAGACACCCATGTTAGATATATGGTCGATTCAGTGGCTCTATTGTATATACAGTAAACCCCCTATAAACCGTAATTCTAGTAGATATGCTTCATGCTATTGCATGACTTTCGTCCTGCATTAAGCTACCACCTGTCACAAAGACCGATTTGTATATTAACCTTAACGTCAGGTTTAGGGCGTTCTTAAGACTGATGGTAGCTTAATGTAGGACAAAAGTGGTGTAGAAAGCTCTTCTATGACATTTCTGTATTAATCTCGTCCCAATAATCAACCACCTGCTCTTGTAAACCCTCGTGTTATCTCATCACGTGGTCGTTATAGACACTCGTGTTATCTAATCACGCGGTCGTTATAGACATTCGTGTTATCTCATCACGTGGTCGTTATAGACACTCGTGTTATCGCATCACGTGGTCGTTATAGACACTCGTGTTATCTCATCACATGGTCGTTATAGACAAGTTCTACTGTACAATCCCGTCTAGTGCGCATAGCTGAGATCATTACACATAGAACGACAGAACTAATCATAATTAACCCTTTCCATGTTCTATATTTATACCAATTTTCAGTACCTACTAAATAGCCAGGGACAAAATACATGTAGTGATAATGAAATATGTAAGGGGGAGCAGTATAGCCATTTTAGAAAGTAAAGAAACAAATCTTTCAGATTGTATAAGCAAACAGAGCAGACCCTGATCAGACGGCTCCAATAGGATCCGTCAGATCTGGGTCTACTCTGTTTGCAAATGTGTGAAAACACCTTTATATGAAATAAAGGGTTAAGCCTGGTGGTAGCTTAATGCAGAACAAAAGTTATGTAGAAAGCTCATCTGCATTGACCTCGTCCCATTAATCAACCACCTGCTCTTATAGACTCTCGTGTTATCTCATCGCGTGATCGTTATAGACAAGTCCTGTTGTACACTCCCTTATAGTGCGCATAGCTGAACTCATCACAGGTAATTAAGACTAACTTCATACTACAGAACTAGTCATAAGTTCTATCACACGATAATTTCAGTCGCACTACCTCTCGTAACACGGGCTCCATAGTATATAACTGTCATCTGCTTCAGGATTGCTACTTACTGTCCAGTTGCTTTAACCCTTTCCCTGTTCTATGTTTATTACAAATTTCGATACCTACTGAATATTCATGGACAAAATAGTTATAATGAAATATGGAAGGTGGAATATTGTAGAGATTTAGGAAAGTAAAGAAACAGATGTATCAAATTCCATTAGCAAACAGAGCAGACCCTGATCAGACGGATCCTGTAGGAGCCGTCTGATCTGGGTCTACTCTGTTTGCAGATGCGTAAAACACGTTTATATGAGGGAAAGGGTTAACCCATTACCCCATAGGCCATTTTTAGATCCAGCCTCTTTGAATAAAACTACCGAAAAGGAGCATTAACTAGAGAAAAGGAAAATTGAAGAAGTGTGTAGTTTGAAACCATTGTGATAAATAGAGCATTTGCTCCTATATAGGAGCAAATGCTCTATTTATCACAATGGTTTCAACACGTGAGTTCTGCAGAGGCGTCAAAAGGCGTCCACATGAGGGAATGAGTTAAGATTTTCTTTAAGATTTAGAACATGTATCAGGCTATAAGATGATAAAGTTATCAACTGTGTCTGTCTTGACTCTGATCTACTCAGCGTTCCTATCTGGATCCAATCATGGTCTTCTCTTTTTGCTTATGGCATAATATATATTATCCGATTTTACAGTTTCAGTCTGAGTTCTTATACCATAAATTTTCAGCATTTTAATATTCAAGATATAAGTATTAACCCTTTCACCGCCAATGTTGTCAAAATGCACCACGACAAATAGTGCAGTCCCAGACCAGACGCCGCCGATCAGGGACTTCACTTTTTGTCCCAATCTCTAGTTCTCGATCTGTTTTTTATTGCTTTGAATTCTGTATTTATTTATTCCATTCCTTATCTCACCGAATGATTTAACAAAATTGTGTTGCAGACGACAATTAGAAATGTGTCGCCGAAAGAGTTAAATACATGAATATTCATGAGGCAAAGGGCGAAGAGACCACCATAGCGTAATTATACTGCATGTCTTTTTTGCCGATACATTTGATACGTAATTCAACCTAGTTGTTCACACTGCGAAGTGATATGTTTTGAAACTTTATAGAGCGTGCGATATATTGATCAAAGTCTATTTCATACAACAATAAACTATGAAATGGGCCAATAGGCATATCAGTCTATGTCAGAATTTCATTCTTCCATTTCTATCGGTGTGTGGAAGGGTTTCTCTCTGATTGTTAAATGAAAACTACACGTATGTATTACACGTACATGAACTGTAAGGAGAAATTTAATATAATGGTAAGTCCTATTAAGGGAAGTAACAACACAAAATAGTTTGAAACTGTAAGACTGAAGAATACAGTAAAACCTCTCTAAACCGGAATTCTAGTACAGAAGAATTTAGATACTTTTATGCAGCAGGCTGCTTAATGCAGGGTGAAAGTCATTCAGAAAGCTCCTAGAGGAGCTTTCTGGATGACTTGCACCCTGCACTAAGCTGCCACCTGTCTCTAAGACCAATATTTATACTTAATTTTACGTCCGGTTTAGAGGGGTTTTACTGTACTCTACTCCTGCAATGGTACATAATGAATGAAAAGAAATACAGTTGAGTCTCGAACTCGGATAACCCGAAATTCATAATTCGAAATAAAAGCGTTTTTTTTCTAAAATGTATCACTGCGTACTTGAGAAATTGATCATACATTGCTCCCTCCCTACAACGACCCTCTCAATAACGATTCCCTCCTTACAACAACGCATGTCACTGTTTCCGAAACAACAAGGCTCCAGAAACAACTTTTTTCCATTGTATTTTCTTTATGCCTCCACCAAACCCTATGTTGTGACCACTCTTTAGAATCGTCACTTTGTGACGATTCTAAAGAGTGGTCACAACATAGGGTTTGATAGAGGCATAACGGCAAACAAGCTAATTATGTTTGATTTTCCCTCCGTATAACAACTCCCTCTGAACAACACATAAAATCTTCGTATCCCAAAGGGTGTCGTTGTAGAGAGGGAGCACTGTATTAGAAATCAGATGACTCGAATCTCTGATATTTCGAAGTGATTGCATGGTCCTTGAAGTTCGAATCTCTGATATTTCGACGTGATTGCATGGTCCTTGAAGTTCGAATCTCTGATATCTCGAAGTGATTGCATGGTCCTTGAAGTTCGAATCTCTGATATCTCGAAGTGATTGCATGGTCCTTGTAGTTCGAATCTCTGATATCTCGAAGTGATTGCATGGTCCTTGAAGTTCGAATCTCTGATATCTCGAAGTGATTGCATGGTCCTTGAAGTTCGAATCTCTGATATTTCGAAGTGATTGCATGGTCCTTGAAGTTCGAATCTCTGATATCTCGAAGTGATTGCATGGTCCTTGAAGTTCGAGATATCGAAGTTCAACTGTTATATAGACAAAAACTCCTCTTTTGCCATTTGATCATAATGAAATTTGAGGTACTCATAAAGTTCGGTATGAAACTGTAGACATCCTGCCAAAAACTAGTCTACGGATGGACAGGCGGACGAACCCATTGATTACAGAATACCCCACCTCATTCCTCAATGTGATGATTCTTGACCATATACATTGGTACTGTAGAACCCTCTAATGCGTCCACTTAATGAATAAACATGTGTGTCGTTATAAGAAGCAGGTGGTTGCTTAATGCAGGACAAAATAATGCAGAAAGCTCTTCTAGGAGCTTTCTGCATTACTTTTGTCCTGCATTAAGATACCACCTGCCTCTACTACCCAGAATTATACCTCTTTTTAGGTGGTCGCATTAGAGGGGTTTTACTGTAGTTCATAGAAATGGTTTTTAACGCATTCGCTAACAGAGTAAACCCAGATCAGACAGCTCCTATAGGAGCAATCTGATCAAGGCCTGTTATGTTTGTTCCTAGATTATTAAAGACTAGATTATAGAGTTTTATGAAAAGGGCAAAATATCACATTTACATCGGTCACTAAACAATCAATTAATGAATATTCATGCAATCATTTATTCATGTTTAAATATTCATTAGTTAAAGAGATAACCAAACATAAATGAACCCTAAAATCTGTGTCTCTAACGGACATTTATTTTGGCAAGACGAGAAAGGCTCTCTCTCTATATAATTTTTTCTTATTCAAAATTCATCTTTGAAAATGTTACTAAACTAAAAATGTACGTACAATATGGGACAATCATACATTTAACCTTTAGTCTGCTGGCCAAACGTCTTAAGTATAGTCACGTGTGATTTATCTTGCATTTCTTCCAACAACACGGTCAGCGTATCAAACAGCTTTGATCCTGATGAGACAGTGAGTTACTCTCATCTGGATCCGAACTGTTTGCAATAATCACTCATCCGCCTGCAGTAGACTAAAGTTTAAAATGCGAAAATACCCTCATATTTTCAATTTTCACGCCTTTGCACAGAGTGTAGACCCAGGTCAGACGGCTCCTATAGGGTCTGCTGTTTTTGCTTTGGAACTTAATCTAATAGACATGACTTTACAATTTCTTTCAATATCACAACATTCTATGTACATATGTCATTGCCTAAAGTCAACTAATACTAGAGGTTTTTGTCAAAAAAACGGATGTCTCCCCTCTAATAAAAACAATATGTAAAGGGAAATCACTAAAAATGTTATGGTCTTGACGAATGATACTTCCCCTCATTATGCGTTTTCCACACTACATTTTTCAAGAAGAAAATGATAACAGCTAATAACTCCAAAAATACTGATACCAGATTTATGGCCCTTGTGCATGACACTTACTTTCATCATGCTCTTTCCAAAAATAAAACGTCATTCCAATAGCATCAGTCAATAGGAGTTATTGATCGGCCAAAAAAAGTAACAAAGGGCAATAACTCCAAAAGTATTGAAGCCAGAATTATGGCCCTTGTTCATGACACTTTCTCTCATCATGCTCTTTCCATATATGAAGTTTCAATACGATGGCAAGAGCTATGAAGGAGTTATCGTCCGGACAAGAAAGAATTAAACAAATGTACAAGGGGCAATAACTCTAAATTTATTGAAGCTGGAGTTAAGGATCTTATGCATGACACTTTCTCTTATTATGATTGTTCCATGTATGAAGTTTCACTCCAATGGCATGTGTCACATAGGAGTAATCATCCGGACAAAAAATTGTGATTGTTTTTAAAAAGGGCAATAACTCCAATATTAGTGAAGCCAGAGTTATGGACCTTGTGCATGACACTTCCTCTCGTTATGATCTTTCCATATATGAAGTTTCAATCCAATGGCATGAGCCATATAGAAGTTATCGTCCGGACAAAAAAGTGTGATTTTTTTACAAAGGGCAATAACTCCTATATTAGTGAAGCCAGAGTTATGTACCTTCTGCATGACACTTCCTCTCGTTATGATCTTTCCATATATGAAGTTTCAATCCAATGGCATCAGGCATATTGAAGTTATTGTCCGGACAAAAAATTATAATATTTTTTACAAAGGGCAATAACTCCAATATTAGTGAAGCCAGAGTTATGGACCTTGTGCATGACACTTCCTCTCATTATGCTCTTTCCATATATGAAGTTTCAATCCAATGGCATCAGGCATGTAGGAGTTATCATCCGGACAAAAAAGTGTGATTTTTTTTACAAAGGGCAATAACTCCAATATTAGTGAAGCCAGAGTTATGGACCTTGTGCATGACACTTCCTCTCATTATGCTCTTTCCATATATGAAGTTTCAATCAACTGGCATCAGGCATATTGAAGTTATCGTCCGGACAAAAAGTGTGACAGACAGACGGACAGACGGACAGACAGACAGACGGACAGACGGACAGACGGACAGACAGACAACTCTCACGAAAACAATATGTCTCCCCCATATAAATATGGGGGGAGACATAAATATACAATCATGTTAATCATTATTTCTTACATGAATATTCAACAGGGAAAGGTTTAAGAAATCACCGTAAAGAGTTTTTACTGTATATCATCAAACATCACTTTAGTTTATTCCTGACATCCGGGTCAGATTTATATCTATTTATACTAGGTATAAAGAACCGTTTTACAAACTACATGTACATTAACCCATTCCCTGTTCTATGTTTATTCAAAATTTCAATACCCCATGAATATTCATGTTCAAAATAGTTATAATGAAATATGGAAGGTGCAACATTGTAGACATTTTAGAAACCAAAGAAACAGATCTAGCAAATTCTATAAGCAACCAGATCAGACCCTGATCAGACGGCTCCTCTAGGAGCCGTCTGATCTGGGTCTTCTCTGTTTGCAAATGCGTGAAAACACGTTTATATCAGAGAAAGGGTTAATCTCCCTCTAAACGAATTTTAATAAAATAGAATTAAAGTCATTTTAGACAAATAACTGTTCAATACGAGATGATAGTGACAAAGGAGCTTTCTGCATGACTTCCATCCTGTATTTAGCTGCCATGTGTCTTTAAGACCGATATCGATACTAAATTGAGCGTCCAATTTAGAGGTGTTTTATTTACTGTACACTTGAATGAATAGAAAGGTTTCAGCTTACTGGTTAAACATAGATTTTTTTTCTACACACAAAGTACATTAACATGTATTCCAATTACACAGTGGGACCTTCCCAAAATCCCTCATTAACCCATATGTTCTCATAATATTGAATGTGCACTCGTCCAGACCTTACTTTGAAACCTATCCATTTTTCATGTGGAGGGGGATGGGGAGGGGAGGGGTGCACAGAAAAATAACATTTGCTGGAATAAGCCATTGACATTGATGGTTCAGCAAACAGTGCAGACCCTGCTCAGAGGGCTCCTTTAGGACCCCTCTGAGCTTGGTCTACACTGTTTGCCTATATCCTTTTACGGGACGGTGTGTACTAATGGGTTTACCCATATAACCCATATGGCTAACTGGACTTGTCTAAATAAGCAGTTTGGTTTAACCCATTTGCGCCCAGTGGATTCTTCCATGCTTACATATTGGATTAGTCCATTTATTTTATCTAAGGTATGCCTGGTCTAAATTTTCATTTTCGTTTTTATTTTATATTGAAATTCATATCAGCAAACAGTGTAGACTCTGATCAGACGCCGCATTATGCGGCGTCTGATCAGAGTCTACACTGTTTGCCTATATCCCATATATGGGATCGTGGGCACAAATGGGTTAAGTATTATTGGCACATGATAGTCTCGCTAAAGCGGTCACGTGATGTATTAACAGAGGAGACGATAAAAGCAGGTGGTTGCTAAAAACGGGCCAAAAGTGATACAGAAAGCTCCTATTCAAGCTTTTTCTATCATTTTGACCTGCAATAAACTGAAACCTGATTTAACCCTTTACTCCACATACGCCTCTGCAAACAGTGTAGACCCAGGTCAGACGATCATGTAGGAACCGTCTAACGAGGGTATGTTTGCTTATGATATAATCTAGATATTATTCTACAGTTTATACAATGGCCAAATTATTCTGTGTCCATAGGCTATTATAAGAATTCATCTAATTAATATTCATGGTGTTATTATTTCTGACATGAATATCCATGGAGTAAAGGGTTAAACATCCAGAATAAAATTTGTTTTGAATGGGCTTATTAGGGTGAGTTTACTGTATGATATCATATGCCCAGATTAGATGCATAAATTTAAACATTTTCAATAATAACTCCTTTATTTTTCCACCGAACCCTGTACTGTGACCACTCTTGAGCTCGAAGAGACGATTTTAAAGAGTAGTCGCAGGTAGTTTGCAGGTGGCGGTGGTATAGTGGTAACGCGCTTGACAAATCCCGGTCCCACCCGGAAATTTCAGAGACGCTTTTCCGTGTCTCCCACCCGCACATACTCTCCACCCAGGGGTTAAAATGGGTACCTGTGAGGGTCATTCGCCGGTACTGCGGCTGCATGATTGCGCCTTATGTTAACAGTGCTCAATATTGTAGGCCAATGTCTCAATGACCAGGGGAGTAAATGTACAGTCGGCTGAGCGGTAATTCGGACTGAAAGTAGACTATAACTAGGTACTTTACTTTTAGTCACAGTATAGGGTTTGGTGGAGAAATGACGATTTTAGTATTTGTATTTGTTTTAGTTCTCGTACTCGTATTCTACAATAGTGAGCATGTGTGGAAAATAATGAAGCAAGCACTTTATATCCAGATCAAAGTAGTTTTCGTTTTGAGCGAATCTAACTTTCATTGGTAGGGTAGATGCTATAAAAATGTTTTTGTTTGAAAAATATGAAACAATCAGTGAATACCCAGATCAGGCGCCCTTTCTTCTGGATCTACACAGTTTACCAATTTTCGTGTTACCCTTTACTCCCATATACTATTATACGCCGTCCTACGTCTTTGCAAACAGAGTAGACCCAGTTCAGACGGTTCATAACGGAGCCGACTGATCAGGGTCTGCACTATTTGCTTTGATATAATATAGATCTGATTCTACAGTTTCTGTCGCAATAAATATAGTTTGTTCTTCGTGCCATTTAAACAATAGGTGATTTAATGTTCATGACGTCATTAATGTTTGCTGAATATTCATGGAGTAAAGGGTTAATAAAGGGTTACCCTTACCGCCGAAGTCGCCGGAAAGCAAGCGGCTTGCTGCAATGGCGATTTATGAATACCTTTTTGAAATCAGTTTGGATCCAAATTAGACGCCGAGTAATTCTACGTTTCATCTTATTTTAACCCTTTCACCGCCGCAGTCGCATAAATGCACCACGACAAATAGTGCAGTCCCAGATCAGACACCGCCTTTTCAAGGCGGCGTCTGATCTGGGTCTGCACTATTTGTCTCAATCTCTATTTCTATATATGTGCTTTATTCCTTTCAAATTTGCATTTATTTATATCATTTCCTTATTTTACTAAATGGTTTAACAAACTTGGATTGCAGATGACAATTAGAAATTTGGCGCCGAAAGGGTTAAAGAAAAATGGAAAGAAGATTTACTCTGAGATCTTAAGCCTACGATTTAGTTTGCAGACGAAAGGTGTTTGGCGCCAAAAGATTGAAAGGGTATGCACACTGCGTGTCATTTTGTAGAGTCAGATGGGACGCATCGTTTCATCAGCTGATACAAACTACATCTGTATTTACCAAGCAACACAACAAACTACATCTGAATTTACCAAGCAACACAACAAACTACATCTGTATTTAACAAGCAACACAACAAACTACATCTGTATTTACCAAGCAACTCAAGTGTCACCCTAGGATCCAGCTTATTTGCTCACCATGTCAGTATCTCAAACGGGTCTAAACTGTTTGCCTGGCAAGGTAGTGTCTCAACAGGATATAAAGTATTTGCCAATCAACACAGTGTCTCATCAGGATCCAAAATATTTGCCTATTATCTCAGTGTCTCAACAGGATCAAACATATGTGCCCAGTATCTCAGTGTCTCATCTGGATTCATCATGTTTGCCCATCAACTCAGTGTCTCAGTCATCATGATCCAAACTGTTTCCCAGCAACTCAGTATCTCATCAGGATGCAAAATATTTGCTTACCAACATAGTCTCTTGACAGTCATAATAGAATAAGCTTGCACAGGAACTCGATGTTTTAATCAAGCTCCAATATGTTTTCCCAGCAATTAACCCTTCTCTTGCTGAGTTTAAAAATACATTTCTCCGTCTTTACCCATGCCCTGTTGTATAATTACATATATCTTCACTGTGTACAAGTGTTTCGCTGTGCAATCACTGCTGTGGAGTGCCATGGTTGCACAATCAACTTGTAAATAGTGTAGACCCTGATGAGACAGCTCCTGCAGGAGCTGTCTCATCTGGGTCTTCACTATTTACAGGTAGGTAAATTGACGTGAATAGCAAGCGAAGGGTTAAAAGTCTCACCAGGTTCCAAAATGCCAAGAAACTCAGTGTCTAATCAAGATTCAAACGTGCTTGCCCAGCAACTCAATGTCTCCTCATGATAAAAAAAAGCTTATCCAGCAACTCTGTGTCTAATTAGGATCCAGTCGTGCTTGACCAACGACTCAGTGTCTCTTTCAGGATCGCACATATTTGTCCAGAAACTATGTATCCCATAAGGATATAAAACATATACTTGTGTAGAAAATCTGTGTCTCATCAATGAATATCAGTGTCTCATAAGTGTTTACTCAGCAACTCGGTGTCTGGACAGATTCAAAATGCTAGTCCAGCCTCAGTGTCTGCTTGGCCATCTAAATGGTGTATTTATCAGGGTCCAAACTATTTGCCCAGCATCTCAGTGTCTCATCAGGGTCCAAAATGCTTTTTCAGCAACTAAGTGTCTCGTCAGAATGCAAAATGTTTGCCCAGGATACAAACTGCGTTCACAGACTCTCAATGTTTAATTAGGATTAATGCTGGTCTAACAAATCAGTGTCTTGACAGGATCCAAAATATTCTGGTACTCATGTTATATTGTACAGTAAAACCCCGCTAATGCGACCACCTAAAATAGGTATAATTCTGGGTGCTAGATGCAGGTGGTTACTTAATGCAGGACAAAAGTAATGCAGAAAGCTCCTAGAGGAGCTTTCTGCATTACTTTTATCCTGTATTAAGCAACCACCTGCTTATAAAGGCACCAATGTTATTCATTAAATTGTCGCATTAGAGGGGTTAGATACTGTATTTGACATTCGGATTGATAATTTGTAAAAAAAAAAAACGAAACTGGCAACCGTGTGTCGTAATTAACTATGCATGGTAAAGGTAGAGTACAGAAACCGTTGGTGTTATTTACACCATGAATATTTATGTAAGACATAATCGAACCATGGCAATTAATTACTTTTATTAGAAACCTTTTTTATTATGGCCCATGAACACATGAAACGTTGGCCATTACAGAAACTGTAGACTCAGACAGGTAATTTTCCATAAGCAAACACAGCAGACACTGAACAGACGGCACCTACAACAATCGTTTGATCTTGGTCTATTATGTCTTCAAATGCGTTAAAATATGCATTCATGGCGTAAAAGGTTGAACAGTAAAACCCTTCTGAACCAGACAATAAATTTGGAATAAATATCGGTCTTGGAGACAAGTGACAGCTTAATGCAGGGTGAAAGTCATGCAGAAAGCTCCTCATGGAGCTTTCTGTATGGCTTCCACCCTGCATTAAGCAGACTCCTGTCTAAAAGTATCTCAACTATTTTCTTTTGCAACAACTCATAACCACAGGTATCGGTATCGGTTTTGTGATGTATGTGTGGAAACTCGTACTGGACCTTGATGGACTCCATGTAGGGCGAATTTGAAACAAAAATCGGATTTAATATGTATAATCGTAAATATCAGTTTGAGTGGATTTGTTCAATATGTCTATTTTTTCGTTCATTTTCAGACGTTTTTGTTCTAGTATGATGTTCTACATCTATATACATATCAGAAAGTTAGTTCGATACTGTTACCTGTGCCCCCACCTTTGTCTGCACCGGTTCCTCTGCCTATTAATGTCAAACGTTTTCATCGCCATGTATGGGTTTTACACAAAAACACACACTCGGATAAAAATATAGACGGGTTCTATATTATAGACGAGATTACCATATACATGTACAGTGATATCTCGATTATTCGAAATTTGAACATAGAAGAATTTAGACCGTTATTGGCAAGTGGCTGCTTAATGCAGTGTGAAATTCATGCAAAAAGCTCCTAGTGGGACTTTCTGCATGACTTTCATCCTGCATTAAGCTGCAACATGTATTAAAGATCGATACCGATACGCATTTGAGTGTTCGAATAATGGAGATGTTATTGTATGTTTTGGGAGTTAAAGTTTTAAGGTAAAAAAGGTTTAGAAGGAAATGCACCAATCAAAAATAGGACGCCCCTTAGAGGAAAAAATATAATTCTTTAAACCGTTATCATGGTGAAAACACACGTGCCATTGTGCAAAAACCGTTGAACCTTTAATTGATGCATATGTATGTCAGAAATAACGACAACATAAATATCAATTAGATGCTTTTATAATGGTCCACAATACAGGAGTGTTTGAGCATGGCAGAAACTGTAGAATCACATATATATTATTCCATAAAGAAACAGAACAGGCCCTGGCTAGATAACGCCCATAGGAGCCGTAATATCTGGATACACACTGTTTGCAAAGGCATAACCATTCATCTCTATCAGGTAAAGGGTTAACCCTTCGCTTGCTATTCACGTTAATATACCTACCTGTACATAGAGAAGACCCAGATGAGACAGCTCCTGCAGGAGCTGTCTCATCAGGGTCTGCACTATTTACAAGTTAATTGCGCAACCAGTGCATGCACTTCACAGCAGTGATTGCACAGTGAAATACTTGTAGACAGTGAAGATGTAATGTAATTATACAACAGGGCATGGGTAAAGAAGAAGAAATGTATTTTAAAATTCAGCAAGAGAAGGGTTACATGTAATATGACATTGTATTGCATCACAGGTTTTGCAAAATTGTTACTCATTTTAAACGCGGTTTGCAATTAAGTTTCTTTTTGCTGTTGTTTTCAGTTGACATCTGTTTAAAACAACCATTGATTGATAATGGACGAACGAAGTGTCCTAAACAAAAACATATTTAGATGTTCATCATAATACATTTACTTGTAAGGTATTAGTGTTGATGTATCCTACTACATCATGTGAGCATTTCGGTATGTTTTATCGCAACATCGCTGTCTAATTTGTTGTTGTTGGTTTATTCGGTGTATAAACGTTGACCTTTGTAATATTGTAAGCGATGCACCTGTAGCTACAGTAGAACCTGTTCTAAGCGGCCATTCATTTATTGAACATATGGGTCTTAAAAAACAGGTGGTTGCTTAATGCGCGGCAAAAGTAATGCAGAAAGCTCCTATAGGAGCTTTCTGCATTACTTTTGACATGCATTAAGCTACCACCTGCTTTGCAGACCCATAATTAGACCTCTTTGTTGATGGCTGCTTAAGACAGGTTCTACTGTATACAAAGATCACAATGACAGAACTGCATTTTGAATGTCTATTAAACATCCGTCTCTCTTCATGTTTTTATTTGTTTATTTTTGTTAAATGTTATTTGTTCTTTGCTCGCACGCTTTTTGCCCTTTACTACATGAATATGCATTTAAGAACTGATGGCAGTATAAATATTAATTAGCTTAATTTTATAATTGCATCTTGGACAAGGGAAGCTGTGGAGGTGGCATAAACTTTATCATTTCATCAACAAACACACCGTACAGAGGTGCTTTTAAAAGATAAGGAATTATCTATTATGTCATTTCCTGTTCTATATTTATTACAAATTTCAATACCTACTGAATATTAATTGAAACACTAGTTATAATGCAATATGGAAGGTGGAACATTATAGTCATTTTAGAAATTATGGAAACAGATCTATCAAATTCCACCAGCAAATAGAACAGATCCTGATCAGACGGCTCCTACAGGAGCCGTCTGATCTGGGTCTACTCTGTTTGCAAATGTGCTTTTTAAAATGCGTTTACATATAGGAAACGATTAAACAGACACATATATACAAATAATACGACGTAATGAAATAATGACAAATAAAACAACATTAGCACATCATGTTTGAACGATCTCCTCTATATTGTCTACAGTAGTTTGTATATATGAGGTAAGTTCGTGTATAATGAGGTAAAGGGTTAACCCTTTCCCTGTCTGTTCTAAGTTTAGTCCAAATTTCAATACCTACTGCATATTCATTAACAAAATAGTTATAAAGCAATATGGAACTTGGAACATTGCAGACATTTTAGAAAGCAAAGAAACAGATTTATCAAATTCTATTAGCCAACAGAGCGGGCCCTGGTCAGACGGCTCCTAGACGGCTCCTCTATGAGCCGTCTGATCTGGGTCTACTCTGTTTGCAAATGCGTGAAAACACATTTATATATGAGGGAAAGGGTTAAACAGACATAGTTGTATGCAAAAAAAATACAGATGACGTAATGAAACAACATGAAAACAAGAACTCGGACAGCATGCTTGAACGAGCTCTTATATATTTTTTATATGGTGCATATAGCGTAATGAAACAGCATGGGGAAAGAGTAACCGGACACTCTCCTCTATCTTGTTCAGAAGGCGTAATGAAATACATGTAACATCGGGATTGCATACAGTAAAACAAATCTTAACGGGAATTTTAGTAAAGAATAATTTAGATTTTTTAAGGCAGGTGACTGCTAAATGCATGGACTTTCTGCATGACTTTTACCTTGCATTAAGCCGCCACCTGTCTTACAGACTAAATAAAACGTCCGGTTTAGAGGGGTTTTACTGTACTTAAATAATATCCTTCATGTTGTTCATTTTACGTAATGAAAAATCGGCACAGCTTGCTTGAAATTTCTCTTCTGCATTGTCCATATGGCAAAACGAGGCATTATCAGGACAGCATACGTGAACACGTTCCTCTATTTTGTCAAGACTATGTAATGAAACAACATTAGGTCAGTATACTTGAACACACCTCCCGGGTGTATTCTAGATGACGTAATAAAAAAGGGACAGTATAATTTAACATCCCTGTTAGATTTAGTCCAGATAAAGTAATGAAAACACTTTGAGACAACATAGGCCTACTTAAACGACCTCCCACATGTTGTCCACAGAAGAAACAAGTACAAAAGTTGCTGCAGGGGCAGCAACAGAGAGCGCGGGAAACGAAATACTGGGAAGATTGTGTAATAGAATTATAAATTGTCAACTGTATGAATTTAATATGGATGTAACTGTCTTTTGTTGATATTTTCAAAATGCAGACGGTCTGTTTGAAGTAGGGAGTTTTGGACGCATCTAATGGCATAATTGCGAAAGTTTTGACATCGTGTATGGCTCGTAAATGTCAAAGTAATTATTGTAGAGTGAAATGCTAGTAAACATTGAAATAAGATTTATAAATGCAAAGTAAGCTGAAATAAACTGACTGTATAGTTTGTTGTCAAGTCTTTTGCTACTATGACATTGAAGGTAAGGATTATAGTTTGAAAAGACAAACTTAAGTGTTTTTAATTGTTGTGAGCTTTGAAATGAATCAACTGATAATACAGTAGAACATAAAGGCCGAGGTGGGACACACTGTTGGTAAATAAGTACAATACAAAGCTATAAAAGCAGGATCTATATTGTAGCTATGTTTCATTTTCTGAAATAAGAGTAACAATCAAACAGTTAAAAGGGCTCTAAAGGCAATTATGTTGAGGAAATGGTCATTCTTTTTAAAATATGTTCAACTGTAAGGCAAATGTGAATAATTGACTAGGTTTTTATAACAAGGAAAAACAAGCATATTTTAATTGATGACTAGTGTATTACAGAATATCTGCAAACGTGATGTTGCATTGTGAGACGGAACTAAATAGAGACAAGTTAATTTTTGGCAAACTGTCATTATGTTCTCAGTAGCGCTATGTGCATAATGAGAGATATGACGTTTATGTACAATGAAACCTGTGTAAACGAAACAAGAAAATGAGCATTGTTTTAGGAACAGAACAGAGCATATCTTTATTCAACTTGTACAAGCATGTACATTGTTGTTATAATTACATATAAATAGAATATGTCACATAGGTCAAATGATCTTTCAGATTGACAGTATATTACAATTACAATCGATTTAATTACGTTGTGCATTAAGTGCTGTCTATTCAGATTTGAGATGACTTACATGTAAGCGTTAACAAGTGCGTTTCTCATGCAAAAGGAATACTAGTACTTTATATATAGAGCCAGTTTAACTAACTCCTGACGGTTTTGACGTTGTACATGTAGTAGCTTGTAGTGTAAAACTTTACAAAACTTGATCTAGCATAATAACACTTGTTTATATATTTCTTACGCAGGTCTAAGTATGAACTACATAAAGAACAAAATGAAACTCGGCTTCAATATCACGAGTTTCACAGTAACAACAATATCTTGCATTTCTTGGTATGCTGATTTTGCCGTATCTCCCTGTTTCTATTTTAATGAATGTGAAGATTGTCGCAGCCTAGCAAGATACAATCTAAGTTTATATGACAATGTATCTAAATATGCTTCAAATCCGAAACAGCTTTTAAAATGTCTGTATGTTGCTAGTGCACCGCTACTATTGATATTCTCATCTCAACCTTGTATCAAACCTTCCACTAATCTTTGTTTAAGTATTTTGTAAAATGATTTCGGGTTTACATCCAAACACCAGCAAAACCCTTATTTACTAGTAATGCTTAAATACTTGTTACCAAAGTACAAAAATGAGTCATGCAGGAAACACCACATACAGAACAAACAGCCGCACGAACAGCAACACAGGGAAACAGCAAATGTACATAATTATAAAAAAACATCAGGAGACGCACAAAGACAAAACAAACATACGATAGGGGGATGGAAGTACCGCCTTGGAACGGTCAGTGACAAAAGCCAATGGGGGTGTTAAATGCTCTTTCAAAACTCTTTCGGCTCAGAATTGCGTAAACGTTCATGTTATTAAAATTATTACGCTTACGAGAAATTAATTTCTTGTATGCTATTTTGCTTTCGCATAATACTATTCTATTTTCAGGCGGCGATGGCTTGCTGTTGTAACTGTGTAAAGCACGGAGGTACACTTCCCTAGCCTGTCTGCATTCAGTATCAAACCATTCACTATCTTTTTTCAAATCATCGTCTTTAAAGCGTACATGTTTTGAAAAAAGAGGATCAGCAACCGAACGCATAGTTGCAACAATACTTTTATAATTCTTTTTAAGGAGTGACTGTGTAGTGCTGATTGCAGGATAGCTGATTAAAGGAGTTCCTGCAGGGGTTGTTTATTTGGCATTAAGCAGTCATCTGTTTTGAAAGTGTAACTTACTGTTAAATATCTGTCCTGTTTAGAGAGGGTGTATTTTAATGTAAGAAAGTGCAATAAAAACTTCATACAGTATGGCAATACTGGCTATTCCCAAAGTAAGGTGACACAATAATAACTTCAGTTTAAATCTGTCATACAATAACATAAGAGATATTTACATGTGTACATGATGTAGACAGTGAAATAAATGCTATACAGTAAAACCTTTATTGAGTGATCATACTTTAAGTAAAATTGACAGCTGGTAAGTAAGTGGAAGTAGGCATTAAATGCAGGTTGAAATGCAGAAAATATTGTGGAAGTTTTGATATGTCTTTCAACATGTGTTTAACACCAACTAGTATGAAAGGCAAATTGTTTGACTGCTTACATGGTGTTTTGTCTCATTACCTAATTAACTACTTTTAAAATTTAAATCTTTGCAATAAATAAACTGAAAAGGGGCATTTACTAGAGATTTGGGGAAATAAGAAGTATGTGGATTTGAAACCATTGTGATAAATGGAGCATTTGCTTCTTTGGGGCAAATGTTCTATTTATCACAATTGATTAGAAACGTGACTCTTATGTTGGTGCGAAGTGATACTTGAAGAAGTAAAGTGACGTAGGGCACATAATGATCAGTTGTCTCGTTTAATTCTGTCATAAAATAATGTAAGAAATATTTACAATTGTACGTAATGTAGACATAGTGAGATAAAAGATATACAGTAAAAACCTATATTGGGTGATTATAACATTAGGAACAGTAACAGCTGGTAAGTACTAGACGTGGGCATTAAATGCAGATTGAAATGCAGGAAATATTGTTGGTGTTTTGGTCTGACATTAAACATGCGTTTAACACCAACCAGTATGAAAGGCAAATGATTTGACTCCTTAAATTGTGTTTTAATCCATTACCTCATAGGTTAAATTTTGCATCAATAAATTGAAAAGGGGCATTTACTAGAGGAATGGGAAAAATAAGAAGTGTTTAAATGAAACCGGTCATTGTTATAAATTGAGCATTTGCCTCTTAAGAACAATTAGCTTATTTAGCACAAGTATATCAAAACGTGTCTCCTACATAGGTGGAGGTGATTCGGAAAGTAAGGTCACACAATAATAAGTTGTCTTAGTTGAATTCCTTCATACAATAAAATATGATATATTTACATGTGTACATGATATACATGGTAAAAGGAAAGCTATACAGTAAAACCTGTATCGAGTGATCATAACTTGGCAGCTGGGCATTAAGTGCAGTTTGGAATCAAGGAAATTCTTGTGGATGTTTTTGTTTGACTTTCAACTTGTGTTTATCAGAAACTGGTATGAAAGTTCAACGAGTTTACTGCTTACATGGTGTTTATTGTTTAACCCTGTCCCTGTTCTATGTTTTTTCTCAATTTCAATACCTACTCAGTATTCATGGACAAAACAGTTATGATGAAATATGGAAGATGGAGCATCAAAGCTATTTTAGAAACTAAAGAAATAGATCTATCAAATTATTTTAGCAAACAGAGTGGACCCTGATCAGACGGCTCCTTTAGGAGCCGTCTGATATGGGTCTACTCTGTTTGCAAATGCGTGAAAACACGTTTATATGATGCAAGGGGTTAAACCCATTACCTCATAGGCTATTTTTGATATCTACCTCTTTGCATCAATAAACTGGAAAGTAGTATTTAATAGATAAATGGGAAAAATAAGAAATGTGAAGTTTTGAAACGATTGGTATAAATGTAGCATGGACAGGGGCGAATTGGACAGGGGCGAGTTGGTCCTGGGCCAAAAAGAATTAGGCGATGTTGGAAGTCGGTAAAGTTGACCTCTGCTTTACTATAACGGTGGTGCACATGTCAAAATACATCTGCCCAAATTGCAAGTTGTAAATAGTTGGTACGAATCAGAGGCATTGTTTCGTGTTGCTAAAAACATTTATATTGTGATACCGATCACGACGATCTTGTTCCGGATAGGAAAAATGTGGATGGTGGTGATGTTGCGATTTATATAACGGTAAAAACAAAAACATTCCGGCTCCAGTACCAAAGCAAATTTCCCCATCACTAATTGCGCGGGCCCCTGGTGGGGCCCGCGCAATAACTGACATCACTTGCCCGTTGAAAACAGGAAGGGGGTGTACTGTTATTTTCAAACAGAGTAGTCCCAAATCAGAGCTATCCCAGAGGAGCCCTCTGATCAGGGTCTGCACTGATTGACATTTAAAACCATCTTTTATATTAAACTATTTTATACTGAATTGACTATGCTGTTGACTTAACTCCATAAATACCCCCTTTCTACGCCTTTGCGCACAGAGTAGACCCATGAGCCGTCTGATCAGGATCTGCTCTGTTTGCTTAAGAAATAATATAGATATGATTCTGCAGTTTCTTCTATGTCCATAAATTCCTGTGTTCATGTTACAATAATACATTATACATATTAACCCTTCGCTTGTTATTCACGTCAATATACCTACCTGTAAATAGTGAAGACCCAGATGAGACAGTTCCTGCAGGAGCTGTCTCGTCAGGGTCTGCACTATTTACAAGTTGATAGTGCAGCCAGTGCACTCCACAGCAGTGATTGCACAGCGAAATACCTGTACACAGTGAAGATAATTATATGTAATTATACAACAGGGCATGGGTAAAGAAGGATAAATGTATTTTAAAATTCAGCAAGAGAAGGATTAATATAATCAATATGCATGATGTCATTAACACTTGCATGGATATTCATAGAGTAAATGGTTAAACAGTAATGAACCATTCCACTTTGAAAATTCAGCATCCAAAGTGTTAAACCTTTCCCTGTTCTATGTTTATTTCAAATGTCAATACCTATTGAATATTCATTAACAATCTAGTTATAAAGAAATATGGAAGGTTGAACATTGTAGACATTTTAGAATGCAAAGAAACAGATCTTTCAATTTCTATTAGCAAACAGAGCAGACCCTGATCAGACGGCTCCTCAAGGAGCCGTCTGATCTGGGTCTACTCTGTTTGCAAATGCGTGAAAACACGTTTATATGAGGGAAAGGGTTAAACCGTTATCTCTTTTACTCTTTGGCAAACATAGTAAAGTTAGATCGGACGGCTACGGCAGGAGTCATCTGACCAGGGTATTCCCTGTTTGCTGCTAGAATTGCAACGGGGTTGGGTTAAGCCGGGTACATGTTACTGGTGGAAAATCAATAAATCTGTAAATCATTTAGCTCGGTAGCTCAGTGGTTAGAGTGCTGGCACTGTAAGCCACGGGCCCTTGGTTCGAATCACGGTCGGGTTTAATCTTTTCACTGGTTGTCCTGCTACAGTGTTATATTGATCCGATTCCACAGTTCATTCCACATGTTCCATGGCCAATAATCCTATGTTCAATTTCAGCTGAAAAATTATTATGACATCATAAATTCTTAACTGAATATTCATGAAATAAACGATCAAGTCTCCATTGATAAAAGCATGGTCAGACATATACCCCTTGCCGAGTATACGAGTATTGAGTGAAATACTGTAGTAACTTCAAAAAATAATCCTAATCAGCATAAAAATAATTGTTTTCATTAAATTCGAAATCCGATATTTCTTCCAAAACATCGCAAGTGTCAATCAGTATGGATCCTGATGAGAAACCGGGTAACCCACCGTCTCATAAGGATCCAAACTGTTTGCAAAGGTCATCAAGAGTTCAACCCATACATTTCAGATGCGACAGTTTTGTGATTTATAAATCCTGCATGTGTGCTTTATCAGCAGCATGAAAATTATACCATGGTTTATGTATGGGGTGTACCTGGTTTATGTATAGTCAAACAACTAGGTCTGACGTGTCAAAGGTCAGCCGAGTTTTTTAGGGAGATCAGCATTCCGCACGTTCTCGGACCATTTGTTAAACAGAGGAGTTTAGTATATAAGATAAAAAGGAAGGCGGACTTGTTGTCAGCAGTTTAGCGCAGTGGGTAAAGTCTAGGTACGCAGAAGACGTTGCGAGAGTTGTATTTTTATTGAGCGTGGGTTCGAATCCCGTGTCGACTTTTTTTTTAATTTTGAATGAATAGCAGAGTATTATTGTATGTCATATTGTATAATTGTAATGGCCATTTATGCACATGGTCGTCTATGTTAGGGAAGGGTGCCTTTGTTTGAGTTCGAGTCCTATATTAGCCATATTTTCAATAATAAATCGATGCTAAAATATGAATATCAATATAAGTTTTAGCAAATGTCTTGTACGAGTGGCGTCTTAATGCACAACAAAACTAATGCTCTTAAGAGGACTTTCCTTAATAGTTTTAGCAAAAAAATGTTTTAGGTTGATGCGAGACTCTAAATTGCGCCTAATAAAAATTTCGCCGATCATATACTTCTTTATGGCCCTACGACTTATCCACTACGCTATATTTCCGATAACTAATGCGCTTATTGTTTATACCTATAACTAAACATTTTCTTTTATAAATGGCACGTGGGTATCCGAAATGCTGATCTCCCTTAAAAATGGACTCGGCGAACCCGTGACCCGTCAGACCTAGTTGCTTGACTATACCTGGTATCGTATATCAAACTTATAACCCCTTCCTTGTTCTATATTTATTCAAATATTCAATACCTACTAAACATTTATTGACACAAAAGTTATAATGAGGTATGGAAGGTGGAACAGTGTAGCCATATTAGAAAGTGAAGAGACATATCTATCAAAATCCATTAGCAAACAGAGCAGACCCTGATCAGACGGCTCCTATAGGAGCCGTCTGATCTGGGTCTACTCTGTTTGCAGATGTGTGAAATGCGTTTTAATGAAGGAAAGGCATGAAGTGTGGTCATTTGTCGTGTATCCATTTATCGTGTATCCATTAATCGTGTCCATTTATCATGTATCCATTTATCGTGTCCATTTATCGTATATCCATCGCATATCGGTATAGAGGGGTTGTACTGTAGTCTGGAGGTCAAACACGTCTATACATGGTCGTCTCTCTCCTTCTGAATACCCTTTACCTGCACGAGTATTCTCCTGCCGTCTGAAGTGTAATGTCTACAGACTCTTAATATACAGTAATTACGCTATAAACCAGAATTTTACTTAAGAAGGATTTAAGATATTTTTAGGTAGATGGCTGCTTAATAAGGGCAAAATTCATGCAGAGAGCTCCCAAGAGCAACATTCTCCACGATTTGCACCATGCATTAACTTGTATCTTGTCTCTTGTCTTAATGATATTACAAGAGAACTTGTCTTCATTGACCTTATAATTACTGGACACAGACATCTTAAAAAGCAGATGGTTGTTGAATGGTAAAAGTAATGTAATACACTCCTATAATGCTCTTTCTGCATTACGTTTGACGTGTATTAAGCTACATGTACCAGCTGCCTTACAGACCCATAATTAGACCTCTATTTGGTGGTCGTTTTAGACAAGGAGCCTATTGGATATATATTGAATATATTGGATTATTGCGCATAGTGGCTCATGAACACAAGGGCATTGTGACCATATAGTAGAAACTATAGTATCATATCCATATAATGTCATAAGCAAACAGAGCAGACACTGTTTCTAACTTTACTTCAGGTCAAGCTCGGGTTCATGTATTGATAGTTCCTGTTTCTTTATCTAAATCTTTGACTGCGGGAAATCGGTGCACTAGCTTTTGCAAACAGTGAAGATCCCGATCAGAGAGTTACTAGAGGAACGTTCTGGTCAGGGTGTTCACTGTTTGCCATTTAAAAACCTCTAGTAAATTTAAGACTTTCATACTGAACGGACTCTATCGATATACTTCATTTAGTTTAAATGATCGACCATTCCGCTTGAAATATTCAACATTCTAACGGTTAAACGCTCCCAATGTGCTGGGTGGGTTATTGTTTTACAAATATACACTGACCTTTCCCACGTCTTTTATTAATTGATAGCATGAAGACAACATGCTCATTATTAAAGCTCAGAATGGCATGAACGGGTTCCTTTAAGTTCAAACTAATTAACCCTCTGCAGGTTGTTTTTTTACATGTTTCGTTTGTAAGTGCCAAATACAGATCACCTAAATAATCAGTAAAATCTCTCTAATAAAGCGATTGCCTAACATTTACTCATTCGCTGCCATCTATTGTCGTCTGCAAAATGTGTCGTCTGTTATGAAAATTTCGTTTGTTTACTTTTCTCCCATTCTCTTTCAAAACATTGCTACAGTAACAAATAGTTTGCCAGAGGTGCCAGAATGCACCCTTCGAGACAATTCTAAAGAGCGGTCAGAGTATAGGGTTTTGTTGAGAAACAAAGGAGCTATTCTTGAAAATGTTTAAATTCACGCACCTTATCTGGACCTCTGTTGACGGAGTGTCGAACAGCTAGGATCCTGAATAGATACCGAGTCACTCGGAGTCTCGTCTGGGTCCGAATTGTTTGCCAATGTCAGTCAGGTCACACTTAACCCTTCGCTTGCTGAATTCTAAAATACCTTTCTCCTTCTTTACCCATGCCCTGTTGTATAATTACATATATCTTCTCTGTCTACAATTATTGCGCTGTGCAATCACTGCTGTGGAGTGCACTGGTTGCACAATCAACTTGTAAATAGTGCAGACCCTGATGAGACAGCTCCTGCAAGAGCGGTCTCATCTGGGTCTTCATTATTTACAGGTAGGTATATTGACGTGAATAGCAATCGAAGGGTTAAAATGTTGAACCCTTTCTTTCATATATACACCTTTCAACACCGTTACAGAGTAGATCGACCCATATCAGACAGATCCTGTAGGAGTGGTATAATATAGATCTGATTTTTTCAGAAGAATTCTAGAGAATAATTTAGATATTTTTAAGCAGGTGACAGCTTAATGCAGGATGAATGTCATACAGAAAGCTCATAGAGGAGCCTTCTGGCCATGCACTAAGCTGCCACATGTGTCTAATGCCGATATTTATACTAAATTTAATGTCCAGTTTAGAGAGTTTACTGTCCATATTATATTTCTTCTCTTGTTTTTAAGCTTTCTGTAGGATCAAAATTGTTCCACCACCTGGGTTTCACGTACATTCGTGAAAAAAATGGAAGACAATCTGCCTCAAAAGCTGGAATTATAAGACATGTTATCACAGAGGTCCAGATAATACGTGTAAATTAAAACATTTTCAAGGACAACTCCTTTATTTCTCTATCAAAGCCTATGTTGTGACCACTCTTTAGAATCGTCTCGAAGAGACGATTCTAAAGAGTGGTCACAACATAGGGTTTGGTGGAGAAATGACGATTTTAGTATTTGAGTATTTGGTTATTTATCCGTTGCTCTGTTATCATCTGAATCAATGCTTTTTCCACATGCTAGCCAGGTTACACGCAGCATAACGGTTAAACCCAAGGTCTGTTTTGTTGGTTGACTAATGCCTGTAGGTATTTTAGGCAAATGTGGCATTGGCCCAGTTTCCAGACGTAACCCTTTCAGTGCCAGAATTGTCGTCTGCTGGACAAACTTTCGTCTGCTTCAAGTTTTATGCAGGTGCTTGTTTAATTTCTTTATAAAGAGATAATCAGTGTCAAACAGTTTGGATGCTGATGAGACGCCGAGTTACTCGGCGAGTTACTCGGCGTCTCATCTGGATCCAAACTGTTTGCATATGATATCCCAGACACGTCTTCTTGGCACTGAAGGGGTAAATCAGTTATATGTTACGTTAAAATAGGTTGTCGTCTGCTTGTTTGAACTCTTGATATCATTTGCAGTTTGTATTCATATGAGACCTGCAACTCGGCGTTTTATCAGAATCCAAACTCTATGGCACTCTGGTCAAGTGTATAAGTAACTCGGCGTCTCTTCAAGATCCAAAATATTCGCAGTACTTTGATTATGTTTTTGAAAGAAAGATGCAAATCATTAAAAAAAAAATGAAAAATGAAGCAGACGACAAATTTGTACACGAAAATACAGCAGTGAAAGGTTTAACCCTGTCCTTCATATCAACGCCCTTTTCACGCATTTGCAAACAGTGTAGACCCTGATCAGACGACTCCTCTATGAGCTGTATGTTCAGGTTCTGTTCCGTTTGGATATGACATGATATAGATCTGATTCTATAGCCTTTTCCTTGGAAATCTTACATTATAAAAAAATAGCTAATAAATATCCATGGCGTCATTTTTTTCTTACATGAATATTGGATATGTAAAGGTTTAAAGCAGCGGATACGTTACAGCGGATACGTTACAGCGGATAAAGCGGATACGTTACAGCGGATACGTTACAGCGGATACAGCGGATACGTTACAGCGGATACGTTTTCGTAAGTTTCCGAATAATCCATAGTGTCAATATATAAATTACATTTTCAAAGTACCGAGTAAAAATCTGTCATTTAACACATGTCCTCCTGCTGACGCATTTAGACGCCTCTGTGAAAGTCATTTTTGAAACCATTATGATAAATAGACCATTTGCTCCATAGGAGCAAATGCTCTATTTATCACAATGGTTTCGAAACTATACAATTTAAAAAAAAAAGTTTTTGTTTTTTAATGGCGGATCAGAGGTCCAGTTAAGATGAGAAAATAAAAAAAAACATTTCAAGGATAACTTCTTTTTTCTCCGCCAAACCTGATGGTGTGACCACTCAAAAAACGTCTTTACCTAACCCTATGTTGTACTCACTCTTTAGAAGTGTCTAAGAGACAGAAAGACGATTCTAAAGAGTGGCCACAACATAGTGTTTGGTGGAGAAATGACGATTTTAATATTTGAGTACGCACATTTATCTGTAGTTCTGGCGGATGGATATCATTTTTAACTTTCTTCATGACGAAACGAATTCCCAAACTGGTTTGGATCCTAATTAAAGTCGATTGCGCATAGAAATCAACACTAACGGTGAACTGATATTTGTATTTGATTATAAGCTTACTGAAAAAACTTGCAGTGATAAAAATGACGTCTTATTTAGATTTCGAAGCAGTCTGTCATCCAGTCCTTAATCTAACCCATGTGAAATCATATTCAAACAGTTTGGATCCAGATAAGACACTGAGTAACTCGGCGTCTCATCAGGGCCTACACTGTTTGACACTTTGGCACTTTGGTTTTGGTTTTTAAAGAAATTGAACAAGCACCCACTCTAAAACCTGAAGCAGACGAAAATGATTCGAGCAGACGACAATGCTGGTACTGAGGTGTGTGTGTGTGTGTGTGTGTGTGTGTGTGTGTGTGTGTGTGTGTGTGTGTGGGGGGGGGGTAATGAACCTTTACTATATGAATACGCCTTTCTATGCCTTTGCAACCAGTGTAGACCCAGACCAGACGGCTCCTACAGGAGTCGTCTGATCAGGGTCTTACTGTTTGCTTATGATATGATATATATAATTCTGATTCTACAGTTTTCAGCACGACGGTGTTGTTTTTTTCCTGATTCAGATATCACTATAGAAATTATAGTAATTAATATTCACGATGTCATTATTTCTTACACGAATATTCATAAAGTAAAGGGTTAAAACACCTAATCAGTGTCTCAAACAATTTGGATTCCGCTGAGACACCAAGTAGCCGTATAGCCACAGATGCACGTACAGCCACAGATGCACGTTTAGCCACAGATGCATGTGTTCTATACTAAATGTTTCAACCACTTTCCTATGAAGCGCATCCTGTCTGTTTGCAAACAAAATGGATCCAGATAAGACAACGGGTAAGTTGCGTCTTAAATGTGTAAATTAAAACATTTTCAAGAGCAACTTCCTTATTTCTCCACCAAACCCTATGGTGTGACCACTCGTTAGAATCGTCTCTTCGAGACGATTCTAACGAGTGGTCACAACATAAAGTTTGATGGAGAAATAACGATCTTAGTATTTGAGTATGCACATTTATCTGTTGCTCTGTGCGATATATCAGGGCTTACAACAGGTTAAGTGTTTGAAATGTTTATCTGCTACTCAAATACCTATGCAGCATGGTTTTTTGTTGTCACAAAGTGTCTAGTATTTCATTGACTGGTGTATATGTATTGTCTGTATTCAGTCCGTCTGGCTTATTGCCACGACACAAATTACCATTCATTCACAAACCGACGGAATGATATAATCAAGATAGTAGTGACATTCGATCACTAGGTTTGGCGACACCACTGTCCATCATATTATGTCAAGCTTTCTGTGGACCACGGTGCAATACTAGTTATTGTTTAACATTGAGATTGTATTGTCAATATCTATCTCTTAACCCAAATTGTATGTGTCCCTTAGCCCAGGTTGCATATATCCCATAACCCAGGTTGTACCTGTCCAATATTGTATGTGTCCCTTGACCCAGAGTGTATGCATCCTTTAACCAAGGTTGTATATATCCCTTAACCAAGAGTATGTGCATTCAGATTGTATATATCCCTAAACCCCGTGTATATGCGTCCCTTAAGCCAGATTGTATGTATTCCTCAACCCAGAGTGTGCGTGTCCCTTAATCCAGATTGTACGCGTCCTTTAACCCAGATTGCATGTGTCCTTTAATCAAGATTGCATGCATCCCTTAACCCAGATTGTATGTGTTCGTTAACCCAAACTGAAGATGTCCTTTAACCCAGATTACATGTGTCCCTTAATCTAGATTGTATGCGTTCCTTAACCCAGATTGAGTGTGTCCCGAGATGTTACTTAATCCAGATTGTATGTGCCCTTGATCCGAGATTGTATGTTTTCATTAACCCATGGCTTAATGAATAATCATGTAGAAATGTTGCATATATATGAATATTAATTAGCTGTTTTTTTCTTATAATTGCTTCATGAACAAATGAATTATTGACAATGGAAGAAACTGTCGAATAATTGCTATAATATTTTACCAGCAAGCAGAACAGACCCTGATCAGACGGCTCTTGCAAGGTCAAATAATGATTCAACTGAGCCTTTTTTAACATTTGTAATTATTACTCCTTTGGAAGCTTTCTGCGTGACGTTCATTCTGCATTAAGCAGTTACCTGCCTAAATGTATCTACTGTCCATTTCAATTTACTTTGTCACTGAATTTTAGTCGATATTTTTTTCATTTCGAGTCAGACTGACCTTAAATATACTTCATTTGATCGCATCATTTTTCAGGAACTCCCATGCTAAATATCCCTCAATATAATTCGGTAACAAGTAATAAAATGCCGAAAATGCATTTTCTACATGCTATTTCGATCAGCTGTTTCTTTGCAAATGGCCGCTGTATTTATGGATCATGGAGCGTATCATTTTTCAACAGGGGTGAATTGCATACTGATATGAAATAAATGACGTAATTTCGTGTATGACGTCAATTTTTAAGAGCTATAATTACCCTTAGTTAAATTCGAACATTCCACTCGACGTCAATCGTCCGCCATTTGCAATTTGAAATGAACGTGTTTATAATGGGAAAACATTATTTTTATGCATGAAATATTTATTTAAAGATGGATTCAAGGGAAACTCGGGCACAGAGTTCCTGAAAAACGATGACACAAGTGGTTTAAATTTGATCTCGATCCGGTAAGAAATGAAAAAAAAAATCTCGATTCAAATTCAGTGCCAAAGTAAATTGAAATGGACAGTAATTTGTTCTCTACTAGAATTCCGGTTTAGGGGGATTTTACCATATCAATATCAGAGTCAGAAACTGTAGAATCGAATCTAGCAAACAGAGCAGACCTTAATCAGACAACCCCAACAGGAAGAGTCTGGTATAGGTCTGCATATATGTTTTAAAAGTGGTGTATATCAAATTAACGTCTAATAGTGTTGAGATCCAGATCATCAGCCGCGTTTAGACACGGATCATCAGCATATTTATGCAATGTTTACAGAGGGATGGATCAGGCAAATCCCTTTTGATCTGACTAGATGCAGTGTTTAACCCTTTACTCCATTAATACACCTTTCTACTCCTTTACAAACAGAGTATACCCAGATCAGAAGGCCCCTGTCGGAGCCGTCTGATCAGCGTCTGTTGTTTGCTTATGAAATAATATACAGTTGAACTTCGATATCTCGAACTCGGATAACTCGAACTTCTAGATAACTCGAACAAAAAGTTCAGTCCTTCCAAAACTTACAATACAGAATTGCTCCAATAATGTATCTCTGCAAATATCTAGAAACGCATGTGGCAACTTAATACAGATCTAAAGTAATGCTGAAAGCTCCTACAGGAGCTTTCAGCATTTCTTTAGACCTGTATTAAGCTGTGGCATTGAGAAATTGTTCAGATAAGAAATCGGATGACTCGAATTTCTGTTATCTCGAACTAGTTTGTATGGTCCCTTGAAGTTCGAGTTATCGAAGTTCAACTGTAGATATGATTCTTCAGTTTCTGCTATTGCCGAAATTGTCTATGTTCATAAGCCATTGTAAAAAAAGTATCATCAATATTCATGGTGTAATTATTTCTTACATGAATATTCATGGGATAAATGTTTAACCCAGTGGTTGGGTCGACACTATTTTGTAAATGTTACTGAGTCCACTTTATTGCTTACGCCATCAATTTGTGAATCGCACTTATCTGAATTTTAGCTGAACATGCAGATTTGATGTGCAGTGATCTTGTAACTCTTGTTTACTCTCATTAACCATTTGAATGCAGGAAACGAGGTTGTTCGCATTTGCAAACAGTGTAGACCCATATCAGATGGCTCTTAAGGGGCCCTCCGATCAGGGTCTGCACTGTTTGACATTTATATTCTTCTCGCAAACTATACACTTTCATACTGAATGAATTCTACTTTTAAACAGTGATGTACAATTCCACCATTCCACTTTGAAATTTTAACATTTAAAGTGTTTAGTTTTTTTTCCTGCAACGAGGGGAGTCAATTGAGAGCGCACTTTCACCTAATCATAGCCTAATCTTGGACACGCCGGTATTTCCGTTGAAACTTATATCGTTCTTCTGGAATGTCGCACCTTTTGACAGTTTTTTTTCCTTTCGGTAAAACAGTTAATCCTTTTCATTCTGAAAAAAAGTCTGCTAAAATATTTATATTACGATTTTTTATAACATTCGATTCGTTCAAATATCTTCAGAAACTGTTGACAGAGTGTCATACAGCTCTGATCCTGATGTTCCTCGGCGTCTGATCTGGATCCAAACTGTTTGCAAATGCCAGTCGGGTCGTATTATGCATGAGAATTGTCATTTGTGGTTACCACAACCTCTTACAAGAAACGAGTTTGTCAATGCACATACGCACGTATACGCACAATTAACTCTTTCCCTGTTGTATATTCATGTAAGAAATAATGACGTCATGAATATTGATAAGATTATTTTTATAATGGCATATGAACACAGGACATTTTGGCTCAGACAGAAGCTGTAGAATCAGATCTATATATATTATACCATAAGCAAACAGAATAGACCCTGATCAGACGGCTCCTGTAGGAGCCGTCTGATCTGGGTCTAATCTATTTGCAGATGCGTGAAAATGCGCTTACATAAGGGAAAGGGTTAATTGTGTTTTGTTTCCCTTCATGCAATAGTAGACAAGTACAACTGGCAGGACAAAACGGAAACAGGAACAGTTCTGATCCAAGGGGGAAAACCCGGAACATTTGATCCAAGTGGAACATAGTTCTAACTAACATTACAATAAACACTCTCTAAACCGGAATTCTAGTAGAGAAGAATTTAGATACTTTTAGGCAGGTGACTGCTTAATGCAGGGTGAAAGTCATGCATGTAGAACGCTACTCTAAGAGCTTTCGGCATGACTTTCATCCTGCATTAAGCTGCCACCTGTCTCCATGACCGATATATATACACTTAATTAAACGTCCGGTTTAAAGAAGTTATACTGTACATCGGTCAAATCGGGTTAAATCGTTTCCTTCATAAAAAGCAATTTCACGCATTTGCAAACAGAGTAGACACAGATCAGACGGCTCCTATAGGAGCCGTCGTATTTGGATATACTTCGTTTGTTTATGAAAAATGAGTCTATAGTGTCTGCCAAGTAAAACACCTGTGAACACATACCACACAAAACATTACAAACGAAGGGTTAAGCTGAACACGCACGTTAGGTCGGAAATGCACACATCCGCAAGCATCGTTCGATAAAAGTGCACGCGTGGTGATATACTGACGACATCGTGTTGTACTTGTAACAAAGATATACATGCAAGGGCTTCACGCAATCGAACCCGCAATTTATTCTTTTCTTAACCCTTTCCCTCATATAAACGTGTTTTCATGCATTTGCAAACAGGATAGACCCAGATCAGACGGCTCCTCTAGGAGCCGTCTGATCAGGGTCTACTCTGTTTGCTAATAGAATTTGATAGATCTGTTTTTTTGCTTTCTAAAATGTCTACAATGTTCTACCTTCCATGTCTTTATAACTATTTTGTTAATGAATATTCAGCAGGTATTGAAATTTGGACTAAATACATCACAGGGAAAGGGTTATGTTACATTGCTTAAATATACATATATTAACGTTCGATCATAAAATCAAATAGATTCGGAGTTTTTTTGTGTGTTTGTTTGTGTTTTGTGTTTTTGTTTTTGTTTTATCTCGTTTTCGTCTAGTCTGTGTATACGTGTAATCATAAATGTGCCCATGAATGATTGAGAGTCGAATTCAGTTCCTTCATATAAACTGTTTTGCACGCATTTCAAAACATAGTAGATGGGGCCGTTTGGACTGGGCCTGTTCTCTTTGTTTAATGTAAAATAAATATTTAATTCTACAGTTTCCGTCTGAACCAAAACGTCCTGTGCCATTATAACAAAATAAACTTATTAATATCCATGATGTAATAATTTATTTTATAAATATTAATGGAGTAAAGTGTACCATGATACTCAGGCATTAAATACTGTTAAGTCTCGCTATCTATGAAATGCGGTCATATAATGCATCATCATAGGAGTCTGAAGAAGCAGATATAGTGGTTGCGTAATGCAGGGAAAAGCAATTTTATATGCAGAAAGCCCCTTTTCTACACAACGTTTGCCTACAAAATATACCGCCTAATTTAACCCTTCGCTTGCTATACACGTCAATATACCTATCTGTAAATAGTGAAGACCCAGATGAGACAGCTCCTGTGGGAGCTGTCTCATCAGGGTCTGCACTATTTACAAGTTGATTATGCAACCAGTGCACTCCACAGCAGTGATTGCACAGCGAAATACTTGTACACAGTAAAGATATGTGTAATTATACAACAGCGCATGGGTAAAGAAGGAGAAATGTATTCTAAAATTCAGCAAGCGAAGGGTTTAAAACCCAGATTTATACATCATTCTTTTATCTGGTTATATTGGTGAGACTTAACTGTACAGAATAAAAACCTATTTCTGATGGCAATACAGTAAAACGCATCTAAACCGGAGTTTTAGTAAAGAAAATGTTTTGGGCAGGCACAGCTTAATGCAGGGTGGAAATCATGCAGAAAGCTCCTATAGAGAAGTTTTCTGTATGCCTGTTACCCTGTATTAAGCTGGTTCCTGTCTCCAAAACCGACATTTATACTAAATTGATTATCCGGTCTAGAGGGGTTTACTGTACATGTACTGGTACTTTACTGCTGTAAAATCTTATACATGTACTGTTAAACCAACTCTCAACCTCCAACGCAGTTATCTCCCCTAATCGCTACGATATGACCGCAAAAAGTGACAAGGGAGATCACTGTGAGGAGTTCGAATATAAACCACTCTAAAACATCCAAACCAGTACCAATACTTAATGCATGATAAAAGTAATGCAGAAAACTCCCGCATGAGCTTTCTGTGTGACTTTCATCTTGCATTAAGCAGCCACCAGCCTAAAAGATTTAAATTATTCTTTGCTAAAGTCCGCTTTCGAGGGGTTTTACTGTTTATATTACAAATAAATAATAATTGTAGTAAATGACTGAGCATCATGGTGATTTCATAACCTGTGATATCCTATGAAAGCAGTAAGCATCGCTGATTTCCAGTTTGGGTAACAGTTACTGCAAAGTCAGTGTACACCACCGCTGATTTCCAATGGGATATCTTTGGAAAACTTGAAATAATTTCCACTTGGAACAAAACTGTTGATGGTTGTGTTTTGTCTTGTCAGCAGAACTTGTCTTCTGTTCCATTACGCATTATAAGACACAACACATTAATTGTATGTGCATTAACAGACCCATTTCCTGTAAGAACTCTTATCATAGTAAACACGACCTTCCTCGCGTATGAAAAACAGCTTGGATCCAGATGAGACGCCGAGTACCTCGGCGTCTCATCAGGATCCAAGCTGTTTGACACTCTGTTGGTCCAGCGTATTTAAAAAGTAAATGAATCGAATATAATAAAACATTTTAACAGATTAGCGATTTCGCAGAGTTTGTATGTTTCAGCATGAGAAGGATTAAACGTAACGAAGTTGGAATTGCTACAACAAACTGTTTTACCGAGGGGAAAGAACCTGGCAAAAAGGTGCTACATTCCAGAAGAGCGATATAAGTTTCAACGAAAATACCGGTGTTTCTAAGATAAGGCTATACTTAGGTGAAAGTGCGCGTTCAACTGTCTGAAATATTCAAATCTAAGACCCCTTGTTGTCCAGGAAAAACTAAATACTTTAACTGCTGCAATTTGAAAGTGCAATCGTCCATCACTGTTTAAAAGTAAAGTTCATTCAGTATGAAGGTGTATAATTTGCAAGATTATTAAGAGTGCCAATCAGTGCAGACCCTGGTCGGAGAGCTCCCTTAAGACCTGATATGGGTCTACACTGTTTCCAAATGCGAACAAATGAGAGAACAACAAACCGTACAAGATGACGGCACGTCGGTTCTGCATGTTCAGCTAAAACAAGATGTGCGCAATTCTCATATAGATTGCGTCAGCAAAAAGACTCACTAACATTTATAAAATAGTGCAGACCAAACCACCTCGTTAAGCACTGCATCTAGTCAGATCAACAGTTATTTACATGTGCCCTTGATAAACATTGCATATGCATATGCTGATAATCCGTGTCTGACGGTGAGTGATTTAAGTCTGGACAATAAAAGCCCTTTATTTGATTTCCCTGCTTTAACCGTTTTCTCCATAGGCTATTTTAGACCCAACCTCTTTGAATGAATCTACCCAAAAGGAGCATTTAGTATCGTAAATAGAATTTTGTAGTTTGAACCATTGTGATAAATAGAGCATTTGCTCCTATAGGAAGCAAATGCCCAATTTATCACAATGGTTTCAAGAAGTGGTTATTACAGAAGCGTAGAAAGGCGTAGTTACATGTATGGAGGAAAGGGTTAACACATACCTGTATAAAACTCACTGTTTGATAAGGGGCTGTTTGATAAGGGTCTGCTCTGCTTGATGAATTAAACCTTTCCTTCATGTTAAAACATGTTCACGCATTTGCAAACAGAGTAGACCCAGATCAGATATGAGTCATCTGATCAGGGTATGTTCTGTTTGTGTATGGTATGATATATATCTGATTCTACAGCTTATGCTTGAGCAAATTATTATGTCCCGTGTACATATGTCATTGTGAAAATTCAGCAAATAGATATTCATGATGTCATTTTTTACATGAATATTCAACAGGGAAAATGATGATTATATCTCAAGGTTCTGCCACTGCAATTTTATAATGTAAGCTTTTCAAGGAATTGTTTTCCGTGTCAGATATAGTATACCACGATTGGTTCCGGATGCCACGTTATTAAACACCTTTTGTATCCATCGAATGCAGGTCAATTAATTGTACTATATTTTCAGGCCGGCGAGGGTACCATGGGTTAGGCTTTGGAACGTCACCTTTGTATTCTATTGCTTCGCAACGAATACGAAAATCGTGAAAAGGCGTTTATGAGAAGGGAAGGGTTAATTCTTAACCAAGCATTTAGTTTTCTAGTTGTCTGCAGAAGTTCGTTAAATGAATAAGTGATATAAAATGCACTCAAAATTCAAATGAATAAACCGAAGACATAGAAACTGGGATTATGATAAACAGTGAAATTGCACTGCATGTCGTGGAGCATAATGGCAATGAAATCCTTTACAAGGGATGTCCCTATATTTGACGCGGTTCATAAACACTTAAAATGTACAAAACTCATTTGTTTATATTCTGAAAGTAGTATATCGCAAAAAGCCCCATCCAGTTACTGTTTATAATGACAAAACATCTATGTGTTTGATATCGCCGATCCCGGTTTTACTCCCCGATGTTTCAGTTTTACTCGGGTTGGGTTTTAGTTTCGTAACTGTTCGCCCTATTCGCGATTCTCCGACCACTTCCGAGAAAGCTATTACGTAAACAATGAAGGGATCGGTAGATCAGCGGCAAAACGCGGAAGAATTTAACGGAAAAGGCCGATAATATTGTGTTGTAGAACAAAAATTATCAGTATTGGTGAAATCGGTTCATTTGTATCACAGGGGCATTTTTCGATATAAGTTCAAATTGGAAACTTTGGTAATAATTATAGAGCATAACAAATACCAAGTTTTATGATATTATTGAAAATATGCGATCATTGTAGGGACTTCCTCTTTAAGCCCCGAATTCCAAGGGTCGAAATATGGGTATTTTCATACAAGGATAAACTCCTGCTGAAACGCGCTTTCATTCAATATATTTGGCAACGTTAACGTGAATTCATACGCAAACAAGAAATATCTTTTAAAAAGATATTCAGCGGCATTCAAATATTGACATAATGTACAAAAAAATAATGATATTAAATCTCTGTCAACTTAATTTCAATGTTTCGAGATTCTGTTAGTACAGGGAGCTAGATCTGTGAAGGGTTGCGTGTAATTATACTAGCAGAGAAGCATGCAATGGAAATGACTTGGAGTAGAATAAGCAATTATGGAAAAAAAATCAAGTTACTTTTATAGGAAATCACTATTAAAATGTACAATGTCAAAGTATTTTTTTTAAACTATTTGAAGTTAGTTCTTCATTTTACCTATTATAAAGAATTACTTGAAAGCATGTATATTGATATTGATATGAAGATAACTAATTGAATACACTTTAAATAAAGTATACAGAATTTAGTTTTTGTTTGTGCAGAGGCTGTAACTACTTAAAGAAAGGTATTTATCTATAGCCTGGATCAACGCATTAATTGACGTGTGTGCATCATCATTAGTGACACCATTAACTGAATATACATGTATTTTTAAAACAATATAAATTTAGCTATCTCAACCTACTACTAGATCCAAAGCGACAGGTGATAGAGCCGTAACAATAGCCTTCAGTAAGTAGCTTTATATAACAGAGAGCGAATAACCAGAGCCTTAATTGGTGCTGTGGTAGGGGATAGTAATTAATACTATTAATGCCACTTCTCTAATATACTAAACAATATTTCTTCTTTATTTCCTATAGCATTGCCTGTGAATTGTGGTGTTTTCGGCTAACCACCTGTTCGTCAAAGTTGATGTGATCAGATGTGGTATTAAATTGATAGCAAAATGATAATAAATGTTTAAAAGTTTAATAGTGGTTTTGGCAAACTGGCAATAATGCTCAGCAATCATTACCATGAGGTGATAAGTACGATAATGGGTTAGGAACTGATATAAAGTATGACACACCAAAAATTGAATAGTCAAAATTGATCCACACCTTTTGAGGATAATAGATCTATATAGTTTTATTCAGTAATATTATTTATGTATTATATACTCTAGTTTTGATAATGACCAAAGTAATAAATGATTCATATTGTTTTACCGGTCATGGTAAAAAACAACTATGTGACTACAGTATTGTACATGTGTTTGAATCCAAAGGTGCTCGACGCATGCTTGGACTCACCCATGGAAACAACCCCCCCCCCCCCCCCCCAAAAAAAAAAAAAATTGTGATCGAAATATGTTAAACTAGCCTAAAGCTATCTATTTGAACCTTAAACCACTCCGAAAAACAAAAAAAGCATGACCCGGAAAAAATTTTCCTATCGGGTCTATATATGTATTGAAAGGTATCTAACTACGACAGATCAGCGGCGGAAAATACAACAGTCATGTTTTTCAAAGTCTTACAGCAAAGCCAATTCAACACCGATTTTAATCAGTTTGGTCTTGATCCGTTCCAAATTCCATATGCTAAGCGGCACTGTTAGTGCTTTCCTTAAATATTGCCCCGTCTTGTCGCTGCAAGACCGCGAATTTGAAAATACGCTAGAGCGAAACGATGTGACTCCCTCCAGGATGCAGAGAAGTATATAGGGGGGTCTGTATTCGTTAAACTTTTCAGCAAAAACGCGAATTATGCTGAAACACATTCGAAAAACATTCAACTTACCGCAGTTAAAATGGTGCTGGCTATTTGTAGTCTGCTATGAGACGCCAGTTTTCTTTCTCCTACTTTCGTTTTGAACGGAGGTGGCCAAATCGCTGTGGCCCGGATGTTTGCATATCGAATAGACTATGAGCCGGGTCACAGCAAAATGGTCGCATCCGTTCAAAAGGAAAGTTGGAGAAAGAAAGCTGGCGCCTCGTAGCTGACTGGAAATAGTAAGCACCGTTTTAATTGCGGTGAGTTTAATGTTTTTAGATAGTGTTTAACCATAATTCGCGTTTTTGTTGAAAAGATTAACGAATACAGATCCCCCTATATACGTCTATGCATCCTGGCGGGAGTCACATCGTTTCGCTCTAGCGTTTTTTCAAATTCGCGGTCTTGCAGCGACAAGACGGAGCAATATTTAAGGAAAGCACTAATTGTGGCGCTTAGCATATGGAATTCGGAACGGATCAAGACCAAACTGATTGAAATCGGTGTTGAATTGACTTTGCTGTAAGACTTTGAAAAACATGACTGTTGTATTTTCCGTCGCTGATCTGTCGTAGTTAGATACCTTTCAATACATATATAGACCCGATAGGAAATTTTTTCCGGGTCGTGTTTTTCCCGGTTTTTCGGAGTGGTTTTAGGTTCAAATAGATAGTTTTAGGCCAGTTGAACTTGCTTTGATCGAATTTTTTTTTTTGGGGGGGGGGGGGGGGGGGGGAAGGGGGGGTTTCCATGGATGAGTCCAAGCATGCGTCGGGCACCTTTGTTTGAATCCACCAAAAGTTGAACTAAACAACATTTTGACTGAAAACGAAAATCATAAAGTGAGTGGCAAACAGTTTGGACCAAGACTAAAATCAAAACTGAATGGGATAGTAAATCATTAGTAATGTGTTATGTGGTCTGGGGCTGTTTTAATGACTAAACAATGTGACTATAGTATTTGAAAGCACCTCTTTATCACTCATTGTACCCAAGGTTGAGTAAGTGTGAATATGTCACCTGCTTAGCTAATATCCTGATCTGTGTAAACCTAAAAAATGGACCAAATATCAATATTTAACATATAAATAGTTATTTAATGATTTTGATTATTCAATTTTTTGCTTTTTAATACAAATTTTCAATTTTTGCCGAAACGTCCTAGGCCGAATAAATAGATGGCCAAAACGTCCTGGGTCGAAACATCCGGGGCGAACCTTTCTATGCCGAAACTACCTACATTTAGTTTGGCCATGTGTAGAGGCATTATAAAAAGGCTGTATGCCAGTCAAGGAATTAACTAATGAAAATACGGTTTACTAGTAGGTCATATGCAAATTACAATGTAACATAGTTTCTGATTGGTGGAAAACTAGAACAAAAGTGAAAATAGACAGCTAACCGCTGAAAAAGATAAGATGGCCTTGTTATGCAAGCGCCAAATCGTGTCAAGGATATCAGCAGATAAACAAACCCAAGGATACAGTTACCTCCATCTACAGCAGTTACACAGAGATGTCTGAGTATTTGTATTAACCATTTCCCTGTTCTATGTTTATTCCAAATTTCAATACCTACTGAATATTAATGGACAAAACAATAATAATGAAATATGGATGGTGAAATATTGTACCATTTTAGAAAGTACAGAAACAGATTTATCGAATTCTATTTGCAAACAGAGCAGACCCTGATCAGACGGCTCCTACAGGAGCCGTCTGATCTGGGTCTACTCTGTTTGCAAATGCATGAAAACACGTTTATATGAAGGAAAGGGTTAAACCTGTTTCCTGGTGAAAAAACTGATAACTGTTCAAATTGGATATGTTCAATTTTGATTACCTTTGATTCGATGAAGCATTTGAAAAATATTGACCGAGTGGCACGACACAGGCTATTGAGTAACAACTGACCAAGTGTCACACAGTCTGGATCCTGATGAGACGCCAAGTCATTCAGGAGTACAAAGGCGTCTCTTTCAGGTGAAAGGTTAATGAAGAGCAAATAATTATATACAGGAGGCTCCCACAGGAGCTCTGTCACTCTCTGTCTGAGTGTGTGTCTATCTGTCTCTGTTTCTCTGTGTGTCTATCTATGTCTGTGTAAATGTCACTCTGCCTCTATCTGTCTCCCCCTTTGTCTCTCTCTGTCTCTGTGTGTCTCTATCTGCCTCATTCTCCTCTCTGTATGTATGTCTGTCTCTCTCTGTCTGTGTATGTCTGTGTCTCCCTGCCTCTGTCTATCTCTGTATGTCTTTCTGTTCCACCTTCCATATTTCATTATACATATATAGTATGTATTAAACTCTGAATTAAACATAGAACATGGAAACGATTAATGCAGATTTGAAAGAGTAGCATAGTACCTTGATTTCCCAGTACCTTTAGACGTATATTTCAGAACCACGTCAGTGCAGAAAACAGTATTCTCTTAGGTTTCTTCTGAGCACGTGTTCTGCTGTTATGTCGTAAAACTTCTCCTCTATGTTCTGCTCTTTATTAATATTTTCAGTTTGATTTCCGTTATATTGCCAGCTGCCTTTTTGTTGCCATCATTTTACCTTGCAAACATCATCGGTATTTCTTCAGTTTTCTGTACAGTTTTGGCTTGACCTCGATTATTGCGTCCATCTATCTATCTATATACCTGTATTTTCATTTTTACATACGCTGATACTGGTTTCTCTCGCTGTTTTTCTGCGATTCGCCATGTTGTTGACTTCTTTTCGAATGTCTTCAGCAAATGCTTCTTCAATTGTTTGCGTTACGGATTCGCTGAAACTATCCATTGCTGCCTTCATTTGCCCGTCTGCCATAGGAATGCGATTCTTTCAGCTTAAGTGGAAAAATCCTCGACAATCTGTCGCAGTTCTTCAGCTCCGTGTATAATATTTCTATCAAACATATCCATGACCACTTTAAGAAGTGTCGCCAGTTTCAGGAGTTTTCAGAGTCTTTAGAGAATTCTTCAGCGATTGTTATAAGGAACTGTAGGATCGCCGACGTGCGGCTGTATTTGGTGTGTGTTGAATTGTGTTAATGTTCCTTTTTGAGAATTATTCAATACATACAAATCGTGTATGAAACACTGTTGATTACGGAGAGTAGAATATGGTTGCCATTGACAATAAGATGACGTTCAGGAATGTGTGCATCATCCGATGTCATTTTTTTATTCGTTAATTCTTCAGAATTTGCTAGACTCTGACATTTCTAGTTATGAAGTGATTTGCATTAGAAAAGCTTATTGGATTAAGCAAAATAGAAGAGGCCGACTTCTTTAAAAAAAAAGAGAGAACACAACAAGAGACATACGTGTTGTTCGTTACATTCAGGCTCTCATATTTCATATGTGAATCCCTTGTGGCAAGGCCTCCCAGCAATGTTACGTTTTTTACTTGTAACAATGACCTTGAACTTTGACCTATATGTTAAAACTTTGACATAAACCTTTAAGGTTGCCTATTGTTTTAAAACTATTAAAGCAAATATGAAACTTCACACACTTGTTTACCACCATCACAGGTACTACAACTGACCAAGGGTCAAAACATTTTTTTTTTTACAAAAGTATGACCTTTATGGACTTAAAATTAATCGACTGACGAGAGTTGGTACTAGCATGCGGTGCTCTAACTTTAAAACTTTAAAACTTTATTTTATATTGACATGGTAGTAAATAGGGAAGAACTTGATCAAACGGCTCCTGAATGAGCTGTTTAACCCATTCCCTCAGTCATATTGACGACTTTTGACGAGATGTAAAAGTCACTTTGTGAAACCATTGTGATATATAGAACAGTTGCTCCTATAGGAGCAAATGCTCTATTTATCACAATGGTTTCAAATACAAAATTCTTAACATTTCCTTTTCTCTAGCTCCTTTTCGGTAGATTTATTCAAAGAGGTTGTATCTAAAAATAGCCTATGAGGTAATGGGTTCATCTGGGTCTGCAACAGTTGCCTAAGTGTGTCAGTCGGAACATCTAGATTTATCAGGGTATAAAACAAACCAAGAAATATGTCGCCCGGTGTATGACTGACGTGTACTTGGCATCTTTCACTAACAACAGATGGTGTCTGTCTCAGCCTCATTTTTTACCATCTTTATTGGCAGACTCGATTTATTGGTAGACTGCACATGTCGCAATTGAGGTTATGTCTAACTCCCAGTCAAGGCGGTCTTGAGCCTGACCTCGGCCAGTGCTACTCAAAATGCGCCATGAAAAAATATGCAGTCAGGATGGACCAATTCTGATGACTATGACCCTTTAACTTAATCATTTCCTTCATATAAAGGCAGTTTCACGCCTATGCAAATAGAGAAGACCCAAATCAGATGAATCCTATAGGAGTCGTCTTATCAGGGTCTGCTCTGTTTGCTTTTGACATGATATAGATCTGGCTCTACAGTTTTGGCAAAGAAAAACCTTTCTATGGAATTTTTAAATCATACAAATACAGCTAATAACTATTCACGATGTCATAATTTCTTACATGAATATTGAATAGGGAAAGGCTTAAATAAATTTAACCTTTTTGAATGCAGGACAGTGTTGACACAGACTGTTCTAATCTGGGTCTATACTGTTTTTCTAAGTCACTTTGGAATTAAAGTACGCGCAAAAGGGTTAAAATATTTACAATAAGGCACATATTAGACGTAGGTATCCTACAATATCAGCTGTATCATAACGCCGCTGCAAACAGAGAAGACCCAGAGCAGACAACTCATGCTCTGTTTGCCTATAAGCTAATATAGATATGAGTCTACTGTTTCTGTCATTGCTTTAAAGCGTTTCTATGTTCATAATTATGTTATTTTTAAAATCCATCTAATAAATTTTCATAATGTCATTAGTTCTTGAATATCAGTGGAGTAAAGAGTTAACCCTTCGCTTGCTATTCACGTCAATATACCTACCTGTAAATAGTGAAGACCCAGATGAAACAGTTCCTGCAGGGGTTGTCTCATCAGGGTCTGCACTATTTACAAGTTGAGTGTGCAACCAGTGAACTCCACAGCAGTGATTGCACAGCGAAATACGTGTACACAGTGAAGATATATGTAATTATACAACAGGGCATGGGTAAAGGATAAATGTATTTTAAAATTCAGCAAGAGAAGAGTTAATGGTTCAATATAAGCTGTATTGCAGTTACGTTTTGTAAGATGCATTTCACTACTGTAACTAGATCTACAGATAAAGGTGCGTACCCAAATACTAGAGTCGTCATTTCTCCACCAAACCCTATACTATGACTACTCTATAGAATCGTCTGAAAAAGAAAATTGAATTCTTTGGTTTTGAAACCAATGTAATAAAAATGGAAATTTAGAATTGCGTAGTTTGGAAACCATTGTGATAAATAGAGCATTCGCTCCATAGGAGCGGATGTTCTATTTATTTCAATGGTTTCAAAAAGTGACTTTTACAGAGGTGTCAGAAGGCGACACTATGAGGGAATGGTTTAATAAGTAATTGTTATGTATGTTACTTTCCCTTATTTGTCAATAAAACTATATACATAGTACAACTAGATCCAGAGATCCAGAAAAGACGCGTAAATTTTCTTTATTTCTCCATCAAACTCTATGATGTGACCAATTTTTAGAATTGTCTCGAAGAGACGATTCTAAAGAGTGGTCACAACATAGGGGTTGGTAGAGAAATGACGATTTTAGTATTTGAGTACGCACCGTTATCTGTAGTTCTTGTACAACCTCTCTACAACGACCATTAAATACATCAACGTTAATACATCCAATAGTAGATGACAGCGTAACATTTATTTGCAGAACAAAGGTAATGAAGAAAGCTCCTAAAGAGGTTTTCTGCATTAATTTTGTCCTGCATTATCCCCATCAGTGCCATTAGAAACGGACCTGTGATGTCATGCGAACAGTTTCAGTTTGGATCCAGATGAAACGCAGCTCATCAGTACCCAAACTATTTGTCACTCTGTTCATCGTTTTATAAACGAATTGAACAATCGTAATCTCTAAAACTAGAAGCAGACGAAAATGTCTTGAACCAGACGGCAACGCTGGCACTGAAAGGGAAATAATGCACAGAGATTCTTCTGTATTTATCATAACGCTGGTGTTGCACACCTGCAAAATACAGCATGTGTGTACAGTAGATAATCTCTTAATAAATAGATATGGATGTTTTTCAAAGCAGGTGTGTTCTTAATGCAGGACGAAAATACAGTAAACCCCCTCTAAACCAGAGGTTCAATTTAGTATAAATATTGGTCTTGGAGACAGGTGGCTGCTTAATGCAAGGTAAAAGTCATGCAAGAAGCTCATAGAGGGGCTTTTAGCACGACTTTCATCCAACAGTAAGACGCCATCTGCCTAAAAGTATCTAAATTCTTCTCCAACTAGAATTCCGGTTTAGAGGGGTTTAACTGTAATGCAAAAAGCTCCTACATGAATTTGTCCCAGGCTAAGCTACCATCTGTATTTCATCCCATACCCATTACAAGAAAAGCATTTATGTAAACATCAAAGGGTGCCATTATAAAGAACGACCATGCTGGTTTTGTTCAAATCTATTGTGAAACAAAACAATGCTTAGAATGTGAGTGATCATAATACGTATGTGCTGCACCAACCCTTTCGATAAAGATACTTGTCTGCTATTGAAATAGTGTAAACATAAATGAAGACAAATGAAAGGTTTTTACATGAAATATACACTGATTGGCATTATTTAAATATAATCATGCAATCATTCAAAGGTTTAGTTCAGCATATTGCTGTTTGAATTACTATAGACACCCTATCAAACAATGAAATAATTATACTTAAAACAACTAAATAATGCGTTTGTCCAAAGCTTTTCAATACTGTGAATTTAAGAAATGAATCAAAGACCGAAATTGTAATTTTGATAGATAATTAGCACGTTTTTATAAATTATTTTTATTGATTATTGACGGAACAGTCATTATTAAATCTTAGAAAATAACAGTATCATTTTCATTGTAAAATCTCATTCATATATTAATAAACTCTGATAAGATACGCTTATTGATAATATAACATACCTATTTGCAACAAATCTGGATATTAAATGTAAAAAAGAAAATGGTTTAAAATACCATACGTGGCACTAAGCAAGGTCGAATTCTAATTACACGACATTAAGATATCTCCAATTATGGTCTCAATGTGCTCCATTTTTCACATTTTATACAATAACGTTCTTAAATTTAATTAATCAATACTTTAAATCTAACAGAATGTCTAAAAGAAAATGGTTTATAATGCCATACGTGACACTAAGCAATGTCGAATTCTAATTACGCGAAATTAAGAAATCTCCAAATAAAGTCCCAATGTGCTCAATTTTTCACATTTTATAAAATAACGTACAAAAATTTAATTAATGACTAGTTCAAAACTAAAAGAAAGTCTTAACCTATAGCTGGGTTTCTTTAAATTGTAATCAATAGACATTCTGTAAATATTAAGCGGAAAATTTCTTAAGGTGCGCGTGATTTTCATGAAAATGTGATTATTATGTGTATACGTTTCAATAGACGAACTCCTTAGCGTCACCGTATTACGGTGCAATAGACTCGGTCTTTCTGACATTGTGACTGGTTTCAAGTCGATAATCAACTAAATTATTCATTTATACATCGTAATGTAGAGGATATTTACTCTTATTCGGGCCAAACTTTATAAAGCAAATATACATTATACCTAAACTTGCAATTAATCCGCATTAAACAAAACCTGCACACTTGACTGTGCATTTATTGTAAAATGTGTAATATTTTCCTAGACCTTTAGGCAAGCCTATTGCAATGGAAATTCGAAAGGATCAACGTTACAGAATTAATAATGCATTCATTTCTTTTAATGCAATAATAACAAACAAATTAATGCTTACTTCTGATATGTTATTTACACTCATAATCGACCAGCACATACACTTTAGCTGAAAATTTCGTAAGCCATTATAGGTGCCGCGCTTAATGCTCGGGCGCCAATGATAAGAATTTTCGGTGGTCGCGTAAGAAAGATTGACTGTACTATTGATTTTAGTGGTCGTATAGTAGAGATTATGTTTTACAGTATATCCTGCATATAGTGACAACATAATGAATAAACATAGAGGTATATAAGAACAGGTGGTTGTTTAATACACGACGAAAGTAATGCAGAAAGCTCTTAGAGTAGCTTTCTGAATAGCTGTCGTTCTGTATTCTCCACTCAATAGATGCGTTTTTCTACGCCTTCGCAAACAGAGGAGACCCAGATCAGACGGTCCTATAGAAGTCGTCTGATTAAGGTTTGCCCTGTTTGTTTATGGTATGATATAGATGTGATTCTACAGTTTCTGCCATAGCCAAAACTTTCTGAAGATGTGTGCTATTATAATAATTAATCTAATTCACGGTATAATTATTTCTTAAATGAATGTTCATGGGTTAAAGGGTTAAACTTAAGACTTATTTTAGTGTTCGCTGTAGACAAGTTTAGTTCTATTTTCTGATGAGATGGTTCAGTTGCTTACTAAATTTATTCTACATTCAGACTTGCATAAAACATAGCAAGCTTGTCATGATAAGTTAGAATCTCGACCAATCGCTGTAAATCATTGCTAATATCAGGAATAACAGGAAAACCATACTCAGTCATACTGGCATGTCGACGGAAGCTTACGGATATGAATACGTTAACCCCCTAAACCGGACGTTCAGTTTACATGTAGTATAAATATCGGTGTTGCAGACAGGTGGCTGCTTATTGCAGAGTGAAAGTCATGCAGAAAGCTCATCCAGGAGCTTTCTGTGTGATTTTCAACCTGCATTAAGCCACCACCTGCCTAAAAGTGTCTAAATTCATTCTCCTACTAGAATTCCGGTTTAGATGAGTTTTACTATTATGCAGAAAGCACTACATGAATGTGTCCTTCGTTAAGCTTCCATCTGCATTCAATACAAATTTAAAGAAGATTTTTTTCGGTGGTCGCATAAGTTTAACTGCGCTATTGCTTTAGTGGTCGTATAGTAGAGTTTATGGTTTACAATATACCCTTCACATGTTGACCATAATTATAATGAATAAACATATAGGCCTAGATAAGAGCAGGTGGTTGTTTAATACTGGACGTAAGTAATACAGAAAGCTCTTAAAACTTTCTGGATAACTGTCGTCCTGTGTTGAGCTACCACCTGTTTAATCCAGAATTAAACTTATTTTATTCGTCGCTGTAGACAAGTATAGCTGTATTTTCTGATGAGATGATTCGGTTGCTTACTAAATTTACTTTACATTCACACTTGCAGAAAACATAATAAGCTTGTCATGATAAGTTAGAATGTCGAAGAATTGCTATAAGTCATTGCTAATGTCAGGAATAACAGGAAAAGCATACTCAGTCATACTGACATGTCTACGGAAGTTTACGGATATGAATACAGTAAATCCTCTCAAATGTACATACATGTATATCTAAATTCTTCTCCTATTAGAATTCCGGTTTAATGGGGTTTTTACTGTAAACGGACAAGGCATTCATATTGCCATGGTTACTGCATTACCAGAAAGATACAGACACACGACTGAGAGAAAATCAATATTAGCAATTAATCAAATGGTAAAACAAAAACAAAACAACATGGAATTGAATTTTAAGATTTATCAATTTCGCTTCTAATTAGATACTGTTGTTTTTTAATTGTGCGTTTTGTTGAAATATCAAAGATTTCTCTACATTTGTGAAGCTGTATACATGCAAACTTTACATAAGTAAACCTTGTGATATAAATGTATATTTATTCCATAAAGGGTTTCTTTTAAAACACTTTAACCCATTTCCTCATATTGATGCCTTTTGGTGCCTCTGTGAAAGTCATTTTTCGAAACCATTGTGATAGAGCTTTTACTCCATAAGAACAATTGCTCTATTCACCATTCAAAATGGTTTCAAAACTACACAATTCTGAAAGTTTCTTATAGGGACCGTCTGACCATGGTCTGCTCTGTTTGTTTATAAAATACTACAGACCTGATTCTATGATTTCTGCCATTACAAATATTTCCTTTGTTAAAACTTTCTATGTTGAATAGATGACACCATGAATACGTGTTATCTGAATAATTATACTAGCATATTCACACAGCATGTTTTGGTACTGTTGAAGCCGTCTGATCTGGGCCTGCTCTGTTTGCTAATACAATTTGAAATATCTGTTTCTTTACATTTTTCAACACAAAACTCAGATGTGTGCATTTAAATGTACAGTAAACCCCGTCTACAGCGAGCTCCCGAAATAAGTATAATTATGAAGTTATGAAGACAGATGGTAGCTTAATGCATCACATCATAGGCTATTTTTAGACCTAACCGCTTTGAATAAACCTGCCGAAAAGGAGCATTAACTAGAGAAAGGGAAAACCTTGGAATTGTGTAGTTCTGAAAACATTGTGATAAATAGAGCATTAAATTTTGCTCCTATGGAGCAAATGCTCTATTTCTCACAAGGATCTAAAAAAGTGATTTTTACCGAGGCGCCAAAAGGCGTCAATATGAGGGAATAGGTTAATGCATGACGAAAGTTACGCAGAAAGCTTATCTAGGAGCTTTTCTGAATAAAGTTGGTCATGCATTTAGCAACCACCTGCTCTTTCAGAATTTCAATGTTTAATCATTTTGCACTCGCCATAAGCACGTTCTACTGTTTGTAGTATTGTTTTCTTCCAAGTGGTTTGATGTGGATTTTATTGGTCAGCTGCATTCAATGTGAGTGTCCACATCTTTAATCAGTACATAATCAGTCTGATACGACAACCTGTTGTCTGAGCTTAACTAATGCTTTTCTGTCACGTGATACACATGTATGTCACCTGATATATCTTACCATATTGTCAAGCCAGTCAGCGCTCTCTGCTGCAAATCAGAATAGCCAGAAATCCTCGTCTAGTTTCAAAAGGTGCGGTGTAACCCTATACTCTATAGATACACATATTAACGCTTTTGCAGACAGGGTAGACCAAGTTCAGATGACTCCTGTAATAAATGTCTGACCAGGGTCTGCTGTGCTCGCTTAAAGTTTAACCCTTCGCTTACTGAATTTTATATCTTCACTGTGTACAAGTATTTCACTGTGCAGTCACTGCTGTGGAGTGCACTGTTTGCACAATCAACTTATAAATAGTGCATACCCTGATGAGACAGCTCCTGCAGGAGCTGTCTCATCTGGGTCTTCACTATTTACAGGTTGATATATTTACGTGAATAGCAAGCGAAGGTTAATATAGATCTGATTCTACAGATTCTTCCAAAGGCAGTCCCTTGTGCCCATGCGCTACTACAAGAATTAATTTAATTAATATCGATGATGTCAGTTTTACTGACATGAGTATTTATGGTGTAAAGGTTTAACCAATATCACCGAGGGGTTCTGAGTACCGGAAAATATTACCGGAATTTATCGATATTATTCTTCCGGTTCCTAAAAACCTTGATTCCTTGTATATTTATAGGAATGATAGAAAATCTTTAACCCTTTACTCCATAAATACTCCTTTCTACGCCTTTGCCAACAGAGAAGACCCAGATCAGACGGCTCCTATAGGAGCCGTCTGATCAGGATCTGCTCTGTTTGCTTATGAAATAATAACACACACTTGACTCCACAGTTTCTTCCATGACCAAAATTCCCCGCGTTCTCATGTGTCATTTATAAACATGAATCTAATCAATATTTTTTACAAGAATATTCATGGAGTAAAGGGTTAACTAGATCGCTGCCATGTCATAATATTTTCTAACATTTTGTGTCACTGGGTCGGCTGGTAAGGACGCAAACTGATTGGCACTGTGAATATGGTTTTGAGTGAAGAATGGAAAGATGAAAAATGAAGCAGACGACACAACTGCAGACGACAATTCAGGGCGCGGATAGAGATAAGTCATAACGTGATTTCTATAGACGTCTTGTTTTCATAATGGATCCAGATCAGATGGCTCCTGTGGCAGGCATCTGATAAGCGTCTGCTCTGTTTGCTTATAAAACAATATATATATATATATATCTGATTCTTTAGTTTGCCATGGTCAAACATTCCTGTTTTCATATACCAGAATAAAAAGTATTTTAATAAATGTTCATAAAGTCATCAATTTTCTTAATTAATATTCATGAGATTAAGGGTTTAGCATATGTGTTTGTATTGTCAATATGCCTTATCTTTCGTGCAGCTTTGTCGTACGGTTGTGACTCGTCGTAAGATCGTCTTATCAATACGTCGTCTTATCAACACGCCGTCTTATCAACACGTCGTCTTATCAACATGGCGTCTGTTCAACAGAGAGAGAACGAGAGAGAGAGAGAGAGAGAAAGAGAGAGAGAGAGAAAGGGAGACAGAGAGAGAACGAGAGGGGTAGAAAAAGGGAATTAATGTACTGTATCTGTGCCTACAAAAACAGATAAGAGTTGTTTCCCTTCCAATAAGAAAATTAATTATTATTCACTCGCGCCGTACAGCGACTCCAAGGGCTTGCTGCAATGGGCGGATCTTCGATTGCCTTTGCAAACAGTTTCAAACTTTGGATCCAGATGAGAGGCTTACAGTTGCTGATACAAGAGAGTTCTGCTTAACTACATACATGTATATATACTGGCGTATATACTGACCCACGCCTCATGTGTGTACATTAGTTATGGAGATTTAATTAGGTGAAGTAACTTATACACATTATTAACACTGTAAATCACAGAACCATCAAGAGATTAACCCTTTCCTTGTTCAATATTTATCAATGGAATACTAACATCGTGACTATGTATTAGCTGATGTTTTGGCTCAGACAGAAACTGTAGAAACATATTATTATTATACCACAAGCAAACAGAGCAGAGCCTTGTTGAACCGCAAATTTCACGCCACCCATTTTTCACACGTGTGAAAAATGGGTTGACGCATTTTTCACACGCGTGAAATTTGCGGCCCCATTTTTCACAAAACCCTGCTGTGAAAAATTCGGTAGCACTTTAACCCCATTTTTTGAAGACCTAATAATACCAACGCATTTTTCACAGATATGTCAATAGATGGTTTTGCTATTGTTGATACGAGAGATCTTAAACAGACATCAGGACATTGAATTAGTATCGGATAGGGTAGCTTTGTCCCTGAATTATATTTATGACAGTGATATACAGTTATGACAGTTAGATTTATGACAGTAATATCCCCTGAGTCGACCCTCGTTATCTCGAACTTGGGTCAGGCGAACTTCTGCTTATGCCGAAATCCACGAAAATCACTGCAAATTGAGCTGTTATTTGAATTACAAGCAATTCTGATCCAGACCAGATACAGAGCTACTCGGCGTCTGGTCTGTATATAAACTGCTTGGGATTCTGTTTTCATTTTCAACAATACAAATGAAGCATGTGTATTTGACCAAAAAGAAATTTTAAAAAGTAATGCGGTACCCGTGTATTGTGTGTAGAAAGATCATTTATCTCAGAGTTCTTTAAAGTCGAACTAATATTGATGTTCGCAAAGAGTTCAAGCTAATGAGTGTCGACTGTATGTGGTAACAGAAATTATGATTTAAGGAATTATCCAATTACCGAAATTAAAACCGACGTAGATAATAAGAATGTTTTGTAAATATACATATACATGTATAAAATATGACAGGGCACTGAGAATAAACTGAGAGTATACTGAAATGAAAACAAGGTTAAATTAGAGTAAACTGACAGTCTACGGTAGAATAGCTTTTAGTAATATGTCTTACTAATGAATTAATGAAGATGGTATTTTTAGCTCACCAGAGCACAAAATGCTCAGGGTGAGCTTTTGTGATTGCCTGATGTCCGCCGTCCGTCGGCGTGCGTCGTCCGTCGTCAACAATTTAAACCTTTAAAATTCTTCTCCTCTGAATCTACAGGGGTCTCAGCTTTCATCTTTGGCACATAGCATCATCTGTAGGTCCTCTACAAAAGTTATATAAATTATGTCCCTGGGGTCAAAATTGGCCCCGCCCCAGGGGTGCATTGTTTTCTATAGTAACATATAGTGAAAACTTTGAATATCATCTCCTCTGAAATAGGAAGGTTCTCAGCTTTCATATTTGGCACATAGCATCATGTTCAGGTCTTCTACAAAAATTATATAAATTATGCTCCTGTGGTCAAAATTGGCTACACCCCAGGGTGGACAGTTTTCTAGCAAATTTATAGCTGACTGCGTTTTTAAGCATCTTCTCATTACTCATAAATAGGTCATCCAGTCAAGCAGTAGAGAGAGATGACCAGTGGCTATTTTTAGTGCACCTGTATCTGGTGGTGGAGCTCTGTCTTGACCCTTTGCCTGTTCTATGTTTATTATTAATTTGAATGCCTACTGCATATTCATGAACAAAATACAAAATGTAGTAAAAATGAAGCATGGAAGGTGGAACATTGTAGCCATATTTTTTTTCCAAATTTCACAACCTACTGAATATTCATCTACAAAATAATTATAATGATATATAGTAGGTGGAACATTGTAGCCAGTTTAGAATCTTAAGGAACAGATGTATCAAATTCCATTAACAAACAGAGCAGGTCCTGATCAGATGGCTCCTATAGGAGGCATCTGATCTGGGTCTACTCTGTTTTCTAATGTGTGAAAACACGTTTATATGAGGGAAGGGTTAATTAATAATAGTGATTGGCATTATGATATTATTATAACCTGCCCTGCAGTTCAGAAGAAGGGTAAATCATTTAAAGACTCCAGAATGCCAAATTAAAGGTTTTAAATAAATTATGAAATATTTTTAACATGAAATTGTATTACTTGAAACTATTAAGTTAAACTTGTGAATATGAAATTATTATGTAATAATTTATAATAATATTCAAATGCAAAAAATCAGTTTGGAATGCTAGGGTACACATATCCGTCAGAAGAACAGTTGATCGCCTTTAGTCAGAACTTTGTATGGTCTTGTTTAAAATTATGCCCCTGTGGTTAAAATTGGCCCCACCTGAGGGGTGGTCAGTTTTCAATAGAAATATATAGTAAAAACATTGAAAATCTTCTCTGAAACTGGAAGGTTCATACCTTTCATATTTGGCACATAGCTTCATGTTCAGGTCCTCTACAAATGTTATATAAATTATGCCCCTGTGGTCAAAATTGGCCCTGCCCCAGGGGTAGCCAGCTTTCAATAGAAACATATAGTGAAAACTTTGAAAATCTTCTCCTCTGATTGTCTGGTGAGCGCTTCAGGGCCATTCTGGCCCTCTTGTTTTGAAATGCTGTGATGTGGCGAAATAAATTATTATTATTATTATTATTATTATTATTATTATCATTATTATAAAAAATGATAGTAAAACAAAACAATGTAATAAGTATGATATTTTCCATCATTGGATTGTCAGGTTACTGTCTGTTCACTCTCAGTGATGTGTCAAATTACTTTCAGTAAACTCTCATTGTACTGTCAGACTAAAGCCAGTAAACTGGCAGTACGTGAGGGTGACAACTTTAAACAATGTTGCTTGTGTTATTGTTTCGGTACCAGATAAGCACAACCGGATAGGCAGTACGCGTATATTTATAGAAGGTCACAAAAGGTCATGACTCACTGTGCGAAAAAAAACGATGCCAATTTTTGGCCCATTTTTAAACATTTTGGTGTCATGTTTTTGCGCGTCGTGTCTATTGCCATTATATCTAATGAATAATGCGATTGGTTTGATGCTGCAAATGCATGGTGCACCATAACAGCCATAACACGAGTAGAGGTAGCAGAGGTAGCGTGCGTTATTTTTGGGCCGAAAAAACCCGTGTCTGAGCCGATTTTGGCAGCTGATAAAACGCCCATTTATATACATACGACCATCATACTGGCCCACTTTACAGACTGGCATAGAGTCATTATAACCCTAACTATTCAAACAATTTGCTTCATATAGATCCAAGTTATGGAACGCCAACATCGCCAATACGTTTTATTACGCTACATGAGTCGAAAGGATATAAGGATTTTCAGAACAATCAATGGTTTTCCTAAATTGCTGAACATTCTAAAATAAACTTTTACTTTCGGTTTACATGTCTGCGTTGATCTCTTTTAAAACAAAGTTGTGATCTGGAAACATAGTGCAGAGTCGGAGAAAGAATTTTTCCTCCGCTCTCAAATTATTGCCGAAAGATGGCGTGTCAAGTCCGATACAACATATGTGAGCATATTTGTTGTCACAATATACGATATTATCACGTATGATATACTATTTACGTACTATACATATACGTACACTATACGATACGCTATGAACGATTCCTTGCATTATCATTACCTTAAGTAAAGAACAACTCTTTCTTTCATTAGATACATGTAATACATATATTACATAAAGTATTAATCAAATATCCCATAAAATGGAAATAGTACCCATTATATTAACCGTGAGATATATAACATATTCGCACGAAAGATATACACATGATATACGATTAACGCACGATAGATATACGCATGATGTACGCTACGTACTGTAAAAAAAGGTCGTAAGAAATGTACACACCCACTATGCAAACGGTTCTAGATTTATGACCAGAGCGACAGGCAATCAGCCAATCGGGACAAAATATCCCAGATATTCGATATCCCGGGTGTTGCAGCACATGTTGTCGACGGTGTATATATCGTCGCCAGCAACAATATATGCCGAAACAAGTGGCAAATATTGTCGCCGGCGACAGCATGTACGGAAGTTGTCGGCATCGGCGACAATATGTGCTCAAGGGTTACGCCATTGTCATATTGTCGTTCGACTCGTTTGTCGGGAAATCAAAATTATAGTATTCGGTGGTTTACGACACAACAGTGTAATAGCGCCAATGATAATCAAAAGCTGTGTATTGTGTCAACTGCTTTGACAGGATTACATATCCGTCCGGCTGTTTGCCTGTTGTTTCATCCATATGTATGTTCTCTGTCGTCAACTTGTTCGTCGTTAAAGTCGTTTGACATATTGTCGCCAAAAATACCCTCAAAAGCACCATAACCTTCGTCACATATTGTTGCCGGCGACAATTTGTGCAGTTCAGCAGTAATATGTGCCGAAAACTTCGGGACATATTAACGCCGGCGACAATATGTTCCATCTGTTTCAGCAGAGATGGTCGCCGGCGAAAATATGTACAGCGGCGACAATATGTGCCGCAACACGGGGACATCAAATGCATATCAAATATGTGGACACTAAAGGATTAACAAGGAACTCCAAATACGTTTTACCCACGTGACCCATAATTATATTTTAATCAAATAAGTATGTTGAGCAAGCACCCAAATCAACTTCTGAGTTGTACTACAAATCTGGCATTTCGATTCCTGCGACCTTGATCTATAACCGAAATGACCAAAGAAATTGGTCAACTTCAATATATTCTCAAGAGTGAAAAATGCGTCGCGCGTTTTGAAGTGAATATTTGAGCACATCTTCTCGACGCAATTTTCACATACGTGAAAAATGCGTCAGGTTTGAAGGGGGGTATAGGAGCAAAACGCAATTTTCACAAATTATGTGAAAAATGGGGCCGCAAATTTCACACGTGTGAAAAATGGGTGGCGTGAAATTTGCGGTTCAACAGAGCCTGATCAGAATGCTCTTATGCGTGAAAAGGTGTGGATATGAGGGAAAGGAAGCAATGTTTGTGTCAGTTCCTGATGTGTTTATCACATAGGTGGATTGCCATTGTAAATGCTCCAAATAAATCAACATTTCTGTTGCGGCATAAATTAACTGCTGAAATGAAATTATCTAATGCTCTAACTTGCCTTGATCCTAGTTTGATTAACCCCGATATAGAAACTTTTTATTTGATGAAACATTATTAACTGTCCCTTTTCGAAATATGTCCATTTACCACTTACACCATTATTACTAATAGAATCAAACCCCATGTTCAATTTATGCTATATACATATCAGTACATTTAACCCATTTGCTCCTACGATCCCATATATGGGACGTAGGCAAACAGTGTAGACTCTCATCAGAGGAAACAAGAATGAGATTGTAGACCAGACATTCCTTAGATAAAAAAGTGACTAATCCAATATATAAGCATGGAAGAATCCACTGGGAGCAAATGGGTTAATATAATTTTATTAACCGATTTTGGCAACTCAAGTTTTTTATAAACATGTATCAGTTTGCATGCAGCTGGCATTATCAAAACAGAACACTATACTGAACAAATTGTGCAAACTGCATTGTTGGTCATGGTCACAATTCAATTAGCATGCCATTAGAAATTCACTAAACTGTTGCTCCGCATTGTGGTGTTCTCAACTCAAGATCCTCCTGGTCTTAAGCCTTCTCTTGCTGACTTTTCAAATACATTTCTCCTTCTTTACCGTTGCCCTGTTGTACTATTACATATATCTTCACTGTGTACAAGTATTACTCTGTGCAATCACTGCTGTGGAGTGCACTGATTGCACAATCAACTTGTAAATAGTGCAGACCCTGATGAGACAGCTCCTGCAGGAGCTGTCTCATCTGGGTCTTCACTATTTACAGGTAGGTATATTGACGTGAATAGTAAGCGAAGGGTTAAGTAGTGTGATGTAGAGGAACTATATGAGAACTGGCAGCATTCTCCCCGACTTCTAATCCCAGACTCAAGTCAGACTCAAGCCAGTCCCCCTTAAGCTAGAATTAAGCTCTATATTTATACAGTTAGTGAACAAGGACACCCCAACCATTTGCATAACTGACCTGTAAGTGCTCTTAGTCATAATGTTTATGGCTCTTTGCACTTCAAAGACTATATATGTACCCTTAGCGTGCTGCTAATCTCAGTATTTACAAGACACTATTACAAAAGATTGGCATTTGTCCTTCAGTAGCCATCGGATTATTGGTTCGCGTATGAACTATCACTCTTAAGGTCATATATCTATTGAGTACAGGAGTCTGGAAAAAAACAGGCGGTTGCTTAATGCAGACTAAAGGCTAAAACTAATACAAAACGTTCCTATAGGAGCATTCTGTCTCACTACATCAGACCCTCGTTAAGCTACCACCTGTTCAAGAAATCCAGATTTAATTCTCCGTTTAGTGACCGCTTTAGACTGTGTTCTATTGTGTTGTGCTCTTATCCTAATAAACAGGTCTCCATTGTATTAGTAAAGGAGCGGTGTAAGTTTGGGACTGATGTCATACTGAACAAGTATATAGCATGGACTATTTTTGAGGGTTACTTAGTACATGTCATAATAACCCAGGTATCCTTGTTGACTGATTATACCCCCATTTCACTGGGCGGCGCTTTCACTGCGCTTACATGTATGACGATCATGGCGATTCTAAAAATTCTTCCAAATCGCCGTAGAAGCGCCGCTATGTGCCTAATTTTGGGACTTTGGCGTTTCCAGTACGCTTATAGTACGCTTCAATAACGACCTTTCTGCGCTGTTTACGACCCTGTCGCGATGTTGCTGCGCTTCTACGGCGCTTGAGATCTCTCCAAGACGCTTCTACTACGCTTCCACTACGACATGGGATTTCAGGCTTCGTCGACGCTCAATACGTTGCTGTTACGACCTTGCTTCGACCTAGGCGCAGGAGCTGTGCTTCTGCTGCGCTTTTGGAACGTTTCTATATAAAATGGGTGATTAAACTGATTTCGAAGCAGTTGACATCGTCATTCGAAGAAAATTTATCAAATTATTTTGAAGACCCAGATCAAGAAAAACCCAGTGTTGGGCCTGATCTAGGTCTCTTTTTTTGCTAGTGTTTCATGGGGTGACATTTGACGCGTTTCATAAACACTTAAAATATACAAAACTCATTTGTTTATATGCTGAAAAGTAGCATATCGCAAAAAGCCCCATCCAATTACCGGTTATAATGACAAAACATCCATGTGTTTGATATCGCCGATCCCGGTTTTACTCCCCGGTGTTTCAGTTTTATTCGGGTTGGGTTTTAGTTTCGTAACTGTTCGCCCTATTCGCCATTCTCCGACCACTTCCGAGAAAGCTATTACGTAAACAATGGAGGGATCGGGTGATCATCCGCGGAAGAACTTAACGCAAAAGGCCGATAGTACTGTGTTGTAGAACAAAAATTATCAGTATTGATGAAATAGGTTTATTTGTATCACAGGGGCATTTTTCGATACAGTAAAACCCCTATAAACCGGACTTCTAGTAGAGAATAATTTAAATACTTTTAGGCAGGTGGCTGCTTCATGCAGGATGAAAGTCATACAGAAAGCTCCTCTAGGAGCTTTCTGCATTACTTTCACCCTGCATGAAGCTGCCACCTGTCTCCAAGACCGATATTTATACCAAATTTAACGTCCGGTTTAGAGGGGTTGTACTGTATAAGTTCAAACTGGGAACCTTCATAATAATGATCTAGCATAACAAATACCAAGTGTTATTCATGATATTATTGAAAATATGCGATCATTGTAGGGACTTCCTCTTTAAAAAATGTCGGTGTAGAAACTTGGGACTTGTTTTGACTTCCCTTATGAAAACGTGAAACGTCGAAAGCGCTAGGGAAATATATATTTTTGTTGACAAATTGCTCTGTTTGAGTAATCCTCTATCTCTACTTTATACCTTTTTCTGTTTTTTACTTGTTGTCGGAGTCTCTATCTCCACTATATATATTATATCATATATATAACTGCTTATAGTTCATATTTACTCCGTGATTATAAACGTAAGAAATAATGGCATCATGAATATTAATCTATATTAGCACATGGGCTCTAGACAATTGGCCATGGCAGAAACTGTATCTACATCATAGCTGAATCATATCTTTATTATGTCTTAAGCAAACAGAGCATATCCCGATTTAACGGCTCCAATGGCGTATTTATTGGGTATGGGTTAAGGATTATTACACATTTTGTGCCAATTTCGAGAGGTACTATTTGTATTATTAGTATAAAACAGAAATAGGAAACCCTTTCCTCCATAAATACGAATTTGCAAACACAAGACCAATATCAGGCGGCCCCTATAAGGGTCTGCTTTGTTTGCGTATGAATTATTATTATTATTATTATTATTATTGTTATTATAATTATTATTATTATTATTATTATTATTATTATTATTATTATTATACCACATTCATATAGTGCTCTTTTCACACAGGATTAATTAATATTCATTATGTCTTAAATATTCGTGGACCCCATGCTATTTTACTGTAAAATATAGTGACTCCCTTGCAAGAATACATCCACCACGGGGGTCGATATATCATTTAGTGATTGCCCTACTTTTCCATCCAATCAACGAGCCGCATTTTTGAAAATTTTCAGACTCTAATTCTCATAAATTTTATAAAATCGACTCTAACTTTCGAAGACAAACCTTCCAGTGCGCATGCGCAACAAAACTCCGCCCACTACTAGACAAATCGAACGAGTTGCTGTTATGACGCTATCGACACGTGAACGAGTATACACAAGTACACGTGTGTAAAACGTGGAGAGGAAGACTATGTAATGCAAACAACTGAGAGGCAGAATTATAGACCCAATAGTAATTTGGCAAATAAACTGAGAGGCAGAATTATAGACCCAATAGAAAATGGACAAATAAATCACGAAACATCCCACCTGTTGAAGCAGGATTATATTGAAAAAGGACTAATGTAAATAAGCAAATAAATCAGGAAATAAGCGCAAACCTGTACTCGAAACCGTACTCCGTTCAACAAAACATAAACAATCAAACCTGTAATATTTTGTAATTATTCTTATTTCAATATTCTGATAATTATATAATGAATGTTTTGGTTTCGATACCAGTGAAGATTTAAATCTGTGTAAACCGAGTAGACCCTGGTTAGACAGCATAGGAGTTGTCTGATCTGGGTCTTCACGGCTTACAAATCTTCGTTAGATAAGTCTGCTAGCTCGGTGCCAGAGAGCAGGTCAACGACAGATTGTTGTCATTATTTTGCCTCCAGAAAATTGTGTCAAACTGTTTTACACATAGACGGGGAATATTTGATTACGTGACAAAGCCAAATATGGCAATGTTTACAAGAAAAAGGCGCGAAATCAGTTTCACTGTGTAGGATTTTCAAAACATAAACACGTGAGAATATTAACAATGACGCCGTTTGTTTGATTGGTGAGTTTTCTGGGTATTTTGCATAAACGGATGATGTTTTAGATGTACCATAATCACGTGACTATATACAAGTTTGTCATTGCTCAGTGGGCGGGGCTTATAAACTGAGCCTGTTGAAAAGTAGGGCAATCACTAAATCGGTTAGAGCTTATAAACTGCAGTCTTCGAAAATAAGACGGCCTAAAACGCTTCGCTTCGCTCGCGTTATCGGCCGTCTTATTTCCGAAGACTGCAGTTTATAAGCTCTAACCTATACATAGTACTGTGACCCCCGGTCATTTTACTATAAAATATAGTGACACCCTTGCCAAAAATATTCTAGAGAGTTATGCAGGAACGTGATTGAGAAACTCAAGCAAAGCCTTAACGTCATAATCAGCAAAAATTGACGTCACGTTAAACACCTGCTATAGATTAGAAAGTGTGGTTAATTTTATACGTATACAGGTAACCATTCGTTACTATACATCAAATGCAAATTTATTCTGTCCTTGTTAAGCTGGTTGTTCTCACATTATTGTCTAGTGGCGTGTGAAGAAAATATTACGACAGATATTATGAAACACTCTGTACCAAACAGCTATCAATGATTGGCCCCAGATATACAAAATAACTATCAATGATTGGCCACGGATAAACACAATAACTATCAATGATTGGCCCCAGAGATACAAAATAACCATCAATGATTGACCCCAGATATACAAAATAGCTACATGTATCAAGGATTGGCCCCAGATATACAAAATAACCACAAATGATTGGCCCCAGAGATACAAAATAACCATCAATGATTGACCCCAGATATACAAAACACTTATCAATGATTGACCCCAGGTATACAAAAAAGCTATTAATGGTTGACCCAAGAGACATCTTGTGATGTATGTTCTTCAATTTTTTTCTGCATGTTTTTTGTATATTTCTGTTGTTGTATTTATACTTCATAAGTAGATCCGGTCCCAAGCAGTCATTTATTTATTGAACATAAGAGTGTTAAGAAGGAGGTGACTGCTTATTGCAGGACAAAAGTAATAGCAAAAGCTTCTATAGGAGTTTTTTGCATTTCTTTACCTGCGTTAAGCTACCACATGACTTACAGACCCATACTTAGACATATTTTCGCTGATTGATTACGAAAGGCTATTCTGTATTTAACATCTACTAAATATGAGACATTTCTAATCATCAATTATTGGTATTCTATGATGTTTTTATATCTTAAATATTTGGACGTACAGAGGAACCAGTCTTAATTGGCCATTTATTCATTGAACATAGGGGTGTTAAAGAGCAGGTGGTTGCTTAAACCATGGCAAATATAATGAAGAAAACTCCTATAGGTTCTCTTGTCTTTTTCACCCCGTATTCTTCTCTTATAGAAGCTTTCTGCACTACTTTTGCACTGCAGTAGGCTATCACCTGCCACACAGACCCTTAATTAGACTTCTTTTCGGTGATCGATTAAGGCAGGTTCAACTGCACACATACACCTTTGTGAGATGTATCACTGTTATTGGTGCAAATAACAGGCGAATAATGCAGCCATAATAATTTAGAATAGGTAACAATACATAAGAATTACTATGCTAGTAGTTTGGAAGTTCAGCTGTATTTTGGTGAGTTAGAAAAGTTGTTAAATGCGAGCCTTGGCGAGCATTTAACTATTTTTCTGACGAGCCAAAATACAGCTGAACTTCCAAACTACTAGCATAGTAATTCTTTTATCATGCAACTCCAAGAAAAAAAGGAGAAAATGAAGAAAAAGAAAGATTGCTAAAGCGGTTTCGTCCCCTGAATGAAAATACACGCAAGTACGAATTACGTGACGTCATGTTGGCATGCAGTGACGTCATCGACTTTTACAACATAAACAAACTTGATTTAATCCCTTTATATGGACAAATAGTTGAGACAAAGGTGAGCAAATATGTTAATTTGATGTTTATGTTTAATAATGCCTTTTTCCTCCTTCTGTTTTCCTCATATTGGCTGAACAAAACTTGCATTCCAATGGGATCAGTACACATGCACTATACCTCACAAAATACAGCGTCGACGTGGAAAATATTATGCTAGTAGGAAGTGACTGTATTTCGTGACGTTGCATGATAAAGTATGATATACAGTTTAACCCTTTGTCTGATAGAAGCGCCTTTTAACGCCTTTGCAGATAGAGTAGTCCCAGGTAAGGCTATTCGTCCTTCAGTCGTATGCAATCTTACCTTTAGTATATGTTTAAATGAGAATAGGGAGAAAGTGTGCCCCGTATGCAATATTTATTACAGTGCTCCCTCCCTACAACGGCCCTCTCAATAACGATTCCCTCCTTACAACAACGCATGCCACTGTTTCCGAAACAACAAGGCTCCAGAAACAACCTTTTTCCATCGTATTTTCTTTATGCCTCCATCAAACCCTATGTTGTGACCACTCTTTAGAATCGTCACTTTGTGACAATTCTCAAGAGTGGTCACAACATAGGGTTTGGTTGAGGCATAACGGTTTTAGTTCTCGAAATACACCTTATCTGGGGATCTGCAAACAAGCTTATTATGTTTGATTTTCCCTCCCTATAACAACTCCCTCTGAACAACACATACAATCTTCGTATCACAAAGGGTGTCGTTGTAGAGAGGGAGCACTGTAGATCTATATAGATATGTTTACATGAGAATGGAGAGAAAATGAGTCCCGTATGAAATCTTATCTTCAGTATATGTTTACATGAGAATGTAGAGGATGAGAATGCCCCGTATAATCTTTAAATGTCATAATATAACCCCCAGACAGTGAAATAAATGTAAATTGTGCTAAAAGGTGATTACAAATACACTTCATTATACGTATTATTTATCTCATTTCGACAAACCCTGCGTTAACCGCAACTCAATCAATACTTATACATGTAACACAGTGTTATTGTTTAACCCTTTCCCTCATATAAACATGTTTTCACGCATTGGCAAACAGAGTAGACCCAGATCAGACAGCTCCTGTGGAAGCTGTCTGATCAGGGTCTGCTCTGTTTGCTAATGGAATTTGATAGATCTGTTTCTTTACTTTCTAAAATGGCTACAATGTTTCATCTGCAATATTTCGTTATTACTATTATGTCAATGAAAAAACAGTAGGTATTGAAATTTGAAATAAACATAGAACAGGGGAAGGGTTAACAATACGGCTATTTTCAGAGCCAGTCAATTATTGCTAAAAAGTGTGCTTCTATTTCAATAACACTTATGTATTACATAATTATGTTTCCTTTCAGAAATATCTTTATTTTGTGTATACTGTGTAGTGAGATAGGGAGTGTCAAAACCCTGTGATCAAATTACTCCTTTCTAATATTCCTTTCATTACTGGTATTCCTACATTTACAATCTTTCAATGTAAATAGTACATGTACATTTATGTTATTCACAAAATTTCTGATGCTCGAGAATGTTCACTCCAGTCTAAAAGGTAATGAAATTGAACTCAACATCAGATAAGATATGTATTTAGGTGAATGAGCACCTAGAGCAACATATAAGAGATGTATTTAGGTGAATGCATACCCAGAGCATCAAATTAAATACAGTAAAACCTCCCTATAACGGTCACTAAATTGTGTGAATTAGTCGGAATTTAGGGCAGGTGGCTGTTTAAAGCGAGATGAAAGTAAACCAGAACGCTCCTATAGGAACGTTGTTTTACTTTCACCTTGCTTTAAGCAGCCACCTGCCTTTAACACAAACTACTTGATTTAATCTAGTGGCCGTTATAGTGAGGGTTTACTGTTTATATTTAACTGAATGAGCACCCAGAACATCAGATAATTGCTATGTTGTTAATTAGTGCCAACAGCATCATATACTTTAGGAGACGTTTTAAGATGAATTAAAATATATTGTCTATATCCCTCTGCAAAAATCTATTTTGTGATTATTCATCAGTCTCTCTGGTTTTGCTGAGAAATAAGATGTGTAACAAATCCTTTACCTGGCAATACACATTCCCACGTCTTTGAAAACAGGGTAGACCCAGATTAGATGGCTCCAATGGGAACCGTCTGATCTGGATCTGCTCTACATGCTTATGGTATTAAAAGATCTGATTCAAGGGTTTCTGCCAGAGCAAAATATCCCGTGTTGATATACGATTATAAACAATAGCTTCGTGTGCTATAGCGTTATAAGCCCTAAGTGACCTTGGCCTCTGATCTACTGACTTTAAAATCAATAGTGGTCATCTACTAGCCATGACCAACCTTCTTACTAAGTATGAATACAGCACACCTAATATGTATCAAGTTAATGAGCGGACATATTTTATTGATTGAAGGTCACTGTGAAATTGACCTTTGACAACTGAAAGCAAAATTAATAGGGGTCATCTACTTACCATGATCAAACTCCCTACTAAGTACATGTAGGAAGACAGTACACCTGCTAGTAATAAGTTATTGAGTGGACAATAATTTTGAGTGGAAGGTCACTGACCATGATCTTTGACTGATTGACCTAAAATCATTAGGGTCATCTACTTGCCATGACCAACCTCCCTACCAAAAATAAAGACAACACCTCCCATAGTTATCAAGTTATTGAGCGGACAAGAGTTTTGAGTTGAAAGTCACAGTGACCTTGGCCGATTGACCTAAATCAATAGGGGGCATCTTCTGACCATGACCAACCCTCCTTACTAAGTATGAAGACAGCACACCTGATAGTTAAAATAGTAAAATTATTGAGTGGATATGTTTTAGGGATCCCTCTCATAAGGATCTGTACTGTTTGTCATGTTACACTTTTCTGTAGTAAATCCCTAAATACTCATCATAAGCTTGACCGTTTGAAATTTAGAATAGTTCATTTGAAATAGTAAGGGTTAAACAAAGTACATTTTTACCATTATTACAGACTTCTAGATCGCGTCATTGTATACAAAAATCGCCTTTAATCCTTACAACGCTGAAATGTCAAATGATCAAGTTGATGGTGAATGTTTAGGGATTCTTCTAAAGAAAAGTGTAACATGACAAACAGTGCTGATTCTAATGAGAGGGCTCCATGTCTGTGTTTCAATTAACAATTCTCTTGCTAAATTTTAAAATACATTTCTCCTTCTTTACCCATCCCCTGTTGTATATTACATATATCTTCACTGTGTACAAGTATTTCGCTGTGCAATCACTGCTGTGGAGTGCACTGATTGCACAATCAATTTGCAAATAGTGCAGACCCTGATGAGACAGCTCCTGCAGGAGCTGTCTCATCTAGGTTTTTACTATTTACAGGTGGGTATATTGACGCGAATAGCAAGCGAATGGTTAAACCAATTCAACTAACTGATAGTCATACAGTCATTTTATCTGACATGACTATCGATGGACTAAATAGTTGCACTTTGGAGGAACTACTTACAGAGTGTCAAACAGTTTGGATCCTGATGAAACATCGAGTTTCTCGGCATCTTAACTCGAGCCAAGTGGTTTTCAAATGCGAGTTAGGTGGCGGATAGCAGGATAAACGTTATTGTAGCTTGACAAGTGTTAAATATTCATGTAAGGACTAATGACGTCATCAATATTAATTAACCCTTTCGGCGACAACTTTCTAATTGTCGTCTGCAAACCAATTTTGTAATCATTCGGTCAAATAAGGAAATGAGATAAACGAATGCAAAATTCAAAGGAATAAAGCACAGATATAGAAATAGAGTTTGAGACGAAAAGTGAAGTCCCTGATCAGACGCCGCCCTCCAAATGCTAGCACTATTTGTCGTGGTGCATTTTTGCGATATTGGCGGTGAAATGGTTAAAATAATGTGTTATAATAGCACATGGACACACGAAGTTATGACCATGGCAGAAACGAGAACCATATCTACACCATACACGTACGCAATTGCTGCAAGAGTGCAGCAAAGGAATTGTGCACGGCCTAAAACACATGAGAGGTTTCATGTTGGTAGCTATTGACTAGGTAATATATTTTTTGAGTCATGGACCGGACCAAAAAGGCCGTATGAAATCTCTATGATGTGACTTGTCAATGATTGATTAATTGATTGATTTCGATTTAACGTCGCTTTTAACAGTATTTCAGTCATATCGCGACGTCCAGCTAATTACTGGTGGAGGAAGACCCCAGATGCCCTTTATACACTTTTTTCATGTACAAATCAGCAATTAGGTAAAACCACTGATCTTCCGCAAGCCAGCTGGAAGGCTTTCCCACTTGAAAAGTTCGGACTGGCCCAGACCGGGCGCGAACTCACAGCGTAGAGGATGTGAGTGATTGTTAGTCACAGTGACCGTAACCACTCGGACACGACTTGAATGAAATCATGTTAAAGCGGCGATTTTACTGAGTGGTGAAAACATATGGGTGGGTTTAAGCTTGGAGCAATAACTTTTGCAAGTAAGTGGCTTACAAACTTGTATTTGGGGTACTGAATATCTGAATTTGAGATGATATACAAATTGCTGTTTTTAACCAAGTAGACAATGAATAATGTTGAAATACAGTGTTTCAAAACTATGCAAAAGCTGTGGTGACAATTAGAATGTTACTTAGACTAGTTGAAATTTGGCACTAGGAGTGATATAATGATTATAGAATTGTTTGTAGTACGTACATAAGATATGATACATGATCTGTAAATATATTATATGGAGTTGTGTTCTATTTTCGTCAAACATAATATAACTATCATTATAAAGGAGCACAATATTTGGCAAGTCTACTGATCATTAGCACAATATATATACATGTACAGTATAACCTGGCTTATCCGACACCTGGTTAATAAAATAAAAAATCTGCTTTATTCGACAATGATGTTCGGTCCTAAATGTTGAATATCATCCAGTTGAATCTCGATAACTTGAAGTCGCTGAAGTCGAACTTACCCTTTTTGCGAATTAAAATGTGGCTGTGCCACGTGTTAGTTTTGAAATAAGAGTAAGTTCGACTTAAGCGAATTCAAGCTATCTGAACTCAACTAAAGGAATACTGTTCAGTTGGACTTAAGAGATATCTGCTGTAACTGACACACTGCTTTATCCGTCATCCACAGTTGGTATTGAAGGATGTGGGATAAGGCAGGTTATACTGTATAAGGAAAACAAAATATAAACTAATTAACAACATGGCAATTAACATGTGGTTGTATATAAGCATGACTCATAAATAAAACTTGGAGCAGAATTTGTTATAGGGGATAAAAAAATATACTATAAGAAGGAAACATGACTGATGTTAAAGTTAGGAGTTATTAATGGAAAGATTTAGCTGTTTTTGCATTTACTTTGTCACTGAAATAGGATATAGTGAGCTTTGCATCGTAGTGCAAATAGAACTGAGTCTGTGAATACATGCATATTCATGTAACATGCTTATATCAAGTGTACAGGTGCAGATATATAACCATTAAGAACATATTTGTTAAATAGTATGGTATGAAATGAAAGAAGGTGCACATTTGAAGAACACTTTTTTTATATAAATATGCAAACCCCTGTGATGTCACTACTTAATGAAATCATGTTTAAGCAATCATTCCATTGAGTGGTCAAAACATGTGGTTTGGTTGAAGCATGAAGCAAAAACTTCAGGGAAAAAAATACAGTGAAATGTCGATACTTCGACATCGCTTAAGTCGAACTAACCCGCATTTCTTCAGCTAAATTTCAATGATTCGTACTCGTTTAACATATAAATTGGGAAACATGACTGTAATGTATAAGTTAATAGCAGAAACGGGGGAACGTTTTAATAGCCACGATGCATACTGCCTGTGTATGACACCAATAATACACATTACGTCACAGATCAATGGTATTCATTTGCTAAAACACACTGACGTAGAAACCATTATCACATTAAGTGATGTTCACAAGGCATACAAACTCCCATACTTACAGTCTACATGAAATTATTTGAATAGGTCGACTCAATGCCCAATTGCCCATTAACTTTTTCACTTATATTGTCTCCCAATTAAGAACAGGTTAGTATAAGATATCAAAGACCTATGATAAAACATGATGGAAGGTAGAACATTATAGGCATTTCAGAAAGAAACAGGTCAATCAAATTCCATTAGCAAACAGAGCACACCTTGATTGTTTTATCATAGGTCTTTGAAGATATACATTTAAATTGAAGCACATTCATGCACAATGATGAAATATGCAAAACGGTCAACAAAACCACGAGTAAAAGGTCTCAGCTAAATAACTTTACCGAAGCCAAAATGCAAACAAAAGACATATTGTTATGTACAAAATTATTTTAAACCAAAATCACGTATAGGGTGAATCGCAGTGACGTCACCCGCACCTGTTATCTTAGCTGAGAAAAGCTTGGTGGGCAAAAAGACTGACAGCTGATATGTAAACAATAACAGAAACATTGACAGGACTTTGAAACCTTCTGTTAAAATCAATAAAAAACGATTATGGTGCAATCGTTGATGATGATTACATCGATAATACATGTAAAAACATAAACATGAGCCGAAATTTGATCCTGGAAGATAAATTAACAAGATACAAACATCTTTATTTGGAGTCGGTTGTACAACAAATAACATGACAGGTCTAAAATAAACTATTTAACTATGTAACAAAATTAACAGTTTAACATGACAACCTGTGGAGTTGTAAAGATATAAGCTTTTCAAAGCATGGGTAATACACAGTACAAAATTGTAATCAGAAAAGGTTAAATATTGATAAAATACACAAGTATAAATTAACTGTATTTGTTAAAGGCTCATATCTAAAGGGTATAATACTGATTAGATTTACAAAAGTCCATGCATTTTAAAGATGTGTCACATAGTTCCTATCACAGGATACTATACTGTCTATCATGACAAAAATGTTAATTGTTGCAAATTTATATAAAATCATAAAGCGTGAAATTTCGCCCAGATTTAAGAGTTGACATCGTAATACACATAAAAAATGACTGGGACCCTTTACTACGTGAATATTCTTGTAAGAAATACTGATATCATGAATATTTATTAAAATATATTTTTATAATAGCATATGTACTGGGATGTTTTGGTTTTGAGAACAAACTGTAGATTCAGATCCAACATAAATTCATAAGCAAACATGCATTGATGGTACATTCAAGGCTGTCTGACAGTATAGATCATAACCAGCCAATGCTGTGAATGTTTTTAAATGTACACTGTATATATATATATATATATATATGTATAGCACAAGTGATTGGAGTTCTTTAAAAACTCCTTTTATAATTTTAAAGGAGCGTGGCTGTTTTTGGCTCTTTTTGTCTGTTTTCTAAATCTTCTGTTAATATGCGCGCACCCCAAACAGCGGACCAGTCAGTAAGATGACGGCGGCCGTCAATTGGTAGACGTAGAACAGAGAATACCCTGATCCGGGTCTACTCTGTTTGAAAGCATGTGAAAAAGCGTCGATGTTTTCAGAACTTTTACTTCTGTTGCCGGGTCATGTCAGGTATACATTTTTAGCTGAATTCGTAAGGTAAGGTTGGTTGTCGGTGGTTTTTAACCTTTTCCCTGTTGAATATTTATGTCAGAAAAAGATGACAGCATTATTATTTATAAGCTGATTTTCATAATGGTATAGAAACACGTGCCTTTTGTTTTGGTACTGGTAGAAATGAAGAGTCAGATCTGATATAACTTCATAAGCAAACAGAGTGGGTCCGATCATACGACTCCAATAGCCTTCAGATATTGGTCTACTCTGTTTGCAAAGGCATGAACATTGTTTATGTATGGAAAAGGGATAAGCAAACAGAGCAGATCCCCTCCTGATCAAACAGCTTCTATTTGCACTCTGATCTGAGTCTAATAATTTGCAAACGTGTTTATAAAGAGTTAGGAGGTTTAACCCTTTACCTGATAGAAGCGGCTTTTAGCGTGTTTGATTTATTCCTCCGCTGAAGAAAATAGTTCAAATTCATACAGTCATGAACATATTGCATAATAAATATTTTCTATATCCTAGTAGGTGGTAGCTTAAAGCAGGCTGAAAGTAAAGCAGAATGCGCCTTAAGGCGCATTCTGCTTTACTTTCAACCTGCTTTAAGTGGTCATATGTCTTCAAAACTAGAAACAGGCTATTGGGTAAAGGGTTAAACAAATGAACATATTTTTATGAATTGTATAACTAAGAAACTCTTGTTTTTCTATTGCTTTGTGATGATTAACCCTTTCCCTGCTCAATATTCATGTAAGAAATAATGATATCATGAATATTTATAAGCTAATGTTTTCAATGACATTTGTAGACAGGATTGTTTTGTTGGTAGAAACTGTAGAGTCGGACCTATTACAATTTCATAAATAAACAGAGCAGAACCAGATCCTACGGCTCCTGTAGGAGCCGTATGATCTAGGTCTACGCTGTTTGCAAATGCATGAAACACGTTTACCGTTTATATTAGAGAAAGGTTTACATTTTTGAATGCTTGAATTTTAAGGTGGAATGGCCCGTTTGACTAGCCTAAAGGCAGTGAAAAATTCTACACTAACGAAATTCATTTACTGTTGGCTTAGCTTTTATGATAAATATTTGTTTGAAAACTACGAATTTGCTGACTTTGAATCACCCGACACAATTTTCAACAATAAAATAAAATAAGATCTGGAGGTGATATGTATACATCTGTTTGTTATTTGAATGCAGGAGCTGTCTCATCAGGGTCTGCACTATTTACAAGTTGATTGTGCAACCAGTGCACCCCACAGCAGTGAATGCACAGCGAAATACTTGTACACAGAGAAGATATATGTAATTATACAACAGGGCATGGGTAAAGATGGAGAAATGTATTTTAAAATTCAGCAAGAGAAGGGTTAATAAAATGAATTACTTTCACAGAATAGAAACGAGTTGCACATGTTATAGGTAAATATACACAAGATGTGTCAGAAATAAATATGACAAACAAATCTTAATTATTTTGATAGTTTGTAGTAAATTTGCACGAGGTGTGTTAGAATGTCTATTAACAATACTGCTATTTTCAGAGCCAGTCAATTATTGCTAAAAAGTGTGCTTCTATTTCTTACTATGATTCTGTAAGGCAGGTGGTAGCTTAATGTAGACCAATGGCAATCCATAAAGCTCCATAAGAGCTTTCTTTGTTAATTCAGTGCTGCATTCAGCAACCACTTGCTTTTAATCCTTTCCCTCATATTGACGACTTCTGACGACTCTGTAAAAGTCACTTTGTGAAACCATTGTGATAAATAGAGCATTTGCTCCTATAGAAGCAAATGCTCTATTTATTACAATGGTTTCAAACTACCCAATTCTAAACTTTTCCTTTTCTCTAGTTAATGCTCATGTTCTGTAGATTTATTCAAATAGAGTGTATCTAAAAATAGCCTATGATGTAATGGGTTAAAGACTCTTACATTTACGTAATGACATCACTCGTAACTATGTCAAAGATCTGAATTCGCATCATTTCCACCTTTTTTTGCAAGCGTCCACTGACAGGAGACACCAGCTTGATACACTCCATCCTCGTTTCTCTGAACCAGAGAACGTACAAATAAGGATCAAGAAAACAGTTCGCAATATTCACAAACTCTAGAGAAATTCGAACGTCTGACAAGCCTAGATTAAAGTAACGAATGCTCACTAATATCAAGAAGTATGCAAAAGATGTAATGAGAATTACTACAAAATACACCAGCACCAGTGACGTCGATTTGTTACTACGTAAAAGTTTTGCTGCTGACAGAAACGATAATTTGCGGTCGCTGTTCGCAATATGTCGAATGGTTTTGAAAATTTTGTAATAGCACACGAAAGATACACTCATGACTATGACAACAAGTCCAGAATAATATACAGTTACGAGCATGATACAGGTACCCGTCACGTAGAATGCATCGTCACCGTGTTGAAAGTAGCACAATCCATATCGCAGAGTCAAAAATGTACATATACAACCCGTCCATATGGCGAACGCGCATCGACGCACTACACGTACGCTACAGTGGCGCAAGTATGCATTTGGCCAAATAAAAACAACATACCTCTCAAATGACATCAAACCAACAGTTACATAAGACAAGTGTAAGTATACAGCTGCAACAACCATTAAATTTGTGTTTATGGTCGGATCTAGTACAAATTTTCGTATTGTAGAAACAATAACGAATCCGGAGTCAAAAACCAAAAGTCCCATCGCAAGAAATTTGGCAGCTTGTGGTACATTCCGTGTTCTGGACATGGCAATGCACGCAGTAACACTCGTAATAAGAGTAATGGTTCCCAACACAGCGAAAGGGATCTTTAACCACAAAGCGTAGTTTTCAACGTACACATCCGTTGATGTTGTGTCCCATCTATCAGAAATGTTGTTGTATGGTTGGTTCTCTGTCGCTGAGTAGTCCGTCCTGTTTACTGTCGAGATCTGGCTAGCGTTCATCCTGTCAGTTTCTTGGCGTTCTAGTTTTGTTCGTACCAATTTTACATGTGAACTTTAAATCTGTAATTATAGAAGAAAGAAAAACAAGAACCTAAGTTTTGGTATTTCCAACGAATAGTTTTCATTTTTGTAATAACAATTGTGCACAAATAAACTGCACGGACACGACACTGTTCTTTTCTATTCTGCTATGTCACGCTACATGTATTCGGTTTTTGAATTGTCATTCAGTTACATAAATGCCATCTGCACGTATTGTAGTACACACGGCATAAATGCCATCTGCATACGTTTTAATACATATAAAATCTGAAAATGGGTGATCCTTCGAAAGCAAAAGCAAAAATGAAAAATGAAAAATGAGAAAATTGCAGACTCGGTTTTATTGAGTCTGTTCTTGAGTAGTACACTACTCACGCCTCTAGCACCGGCTTAAGCAGTATTCAATTTTCAAAACAAATAACATCAAAACTAATGATCCCGAACTTCCATATGCACGCATTATCGTACATATTACATAAATGCAGCCTGCACATATTGAAATGCATATGACATGAATGCCACCTGCACGCATTATCACAAATGAATCACAGATATTATCTGCACACATTGTACATGTGACACGAATGCGATCTACACGCATTGTTGTGCATATGACTTGAAATTTATCAGCATGCATTCAATTGCATTTGTCTCCTTTTGTGTATTTGTAAAGGGGGTATGAAATTAAGGTTTCTGGTATACATGTTTGTACTCCATTATGAGGGGGTCTCCTAGTGTCGAGGCAGTATATTATTGGAAAAGTTCACTTCTTTCGAACAGTGATTCATTGTACAGTAAAACCTCTCTTAACCGGCAGTTAAATTTAGTATGAATATCGGTCTTGGAGACAGGTGGCAGCTTAATGCAGGGTGAAAGTCATGCAGAAAGCTCCTAGAGGAGCTTTCTGCATGACTTTCACCCTGCATTAAGCAGCCACCTGCCTAAAAGTATCTAAATTATTATCTACTAGAATTCCGGTTAAGAGAGGTTATACTGTATTAGTCAGTCTATTCAAAATGTATTTCATGACAAAATAACGGTCAATGTTACATCAATAAGGTTCGCGAAATGCCTTGAATATATACCGAATGCACATAGTGTGGACACTGCCATATAGACTGAGAGAAGAGAAATTATATCACAAATCGCAACCATAAAACTTCAAATGTATACATCCATGTGTCTTTAAAAATCTGTATTCTGCTTAGAGCTCCAGATAAGATGCGTAAATTAAAACATTTTCAAGAATAACTTCTTTATTTATCCACAAAAACATCCTATGTGGTGAACTCTCTTTAGAATCGTCTCTTTGCGACGATTCTAAAGAGAGGTCACAAAATAGATTTTGGTGGAGAAATAACGATTTTAGTAATTGAGTACGTATTTTTATCTGCTGCTCTGTCTGCTAAGTAAATTACATGTACATGTACTGTTAGTCGAAAATGTTGCCTCTTTAGCGTTTGAAATGGTTTCACCATGCCTTTCTGTTCAAAAACACAACCAGAGTGTCCCATTATTTCAATAGAATCCTTGCAAGACCCCTAAATACTCGGTGTCTCATCAGGATCCACATTGTTTGCGGAGGTAATAACGGATCCGCCGACAGCAAGCTAAATTTTCAAGAAATGAGAGGATGAAAATCATGTTGATATAGACGCCACCCGAGAAAGTGTCATTGAGTTTATTAAACAGTTTCCCCGGTGAATATTCATGTAATAAATGTTATGAATATTACTTAAAAGATCTTTATAATGTTTTATTCTAATGCAACATTTTTGTAACACGCATTCTGATTGGTCCGCGTGAAAAAATTTGAAGCATATAAACCACCGATATACTGTCGGAAAAATGAATATACTGTCGGAAACCGAATCACTAGAAAATTTACTACGAAATATTCCTACGCGCATTCATAGTAAAAATGAATGAATATGTCTGAATGAACGATGACCCTGGCTGAATGAAATGTCAAATGTTTTCATATTGCACCTGCGTTCAGAATCAGTGCAGGGACAGGATACAACAGCGGCTAGCGGCTGAAGCCTGTTGGAGCAAATGAAATTGACACGACGCCTCGATATTCCGAACAATTTTTAGCAACTGATGTGGATTCAAGCTTTTGAAATGATTTCAAAAAGGGGATACAAAAGACACAATTATCACAATAACTATTAAACTGATCTTTATAACTCTTGACATTATGCTGGGCGTTAGCATTGAACATAAATGAAAAATAAACTAAAATTAAAAACAGTAATCATTGTTGCTGTCTCTTAACGAAAACACTGTTTTATGACACTCTCAGGGATTTGAATTACTAAACAATGTGTGAGTTGGTTGTTAAAGGGGATCTGTGAATCTTTAGTTATAATTTGGAGCCAGGCCGGTTTGAAGCAGTGTTTAACTCTTTCTCTAAGGAACATTTATAGATCTACACGAATTGATCAATCCAGGAATAATAATAACCCATTTGTTTAATAATGTAAACTTTTCAAGGGATCTTTTGGTTCAAACAAAAACTGTAGGATCAGATCTATATAATTTTATACGAAAATAGAGCGAACCCTGATTAGATGTCTGGTCTTTGTCTACTTTGTTTGCGATAAAGCGTTGATATGAGGGAAAGGGTTAAGACCGGTGTTTCCTGGATCCAATATAGACAGAGTTGATAAACTACTGTTGCTGCCAATTTCGCTGATGTGGACACCAAGTTCTGCCTATAGAAATCGTCTGTTCTTGGTCTACTCCGTTTGCATTTATACAAATAAACTTGGAAACTTTGGTCTACTCCGTTTGCAAATGTGTGAAACCCGTTTATATAAAGTAGAGATAAACCATTTGTAGACATGTGCATTGACTTGAGTTGCCGTAACCTCATGTTTGGATAGTATTGGTACTTACATATTTCAATAAATCAAAATCCTCCATTTATAATTCGCTTGAATATCCACTGCTATTGTCGGAAAACTGTGGTGTTTCTGTCGGAAATATATCGCGTCTCAGTACATACTTGTAAGCGTTTACCGCATAGCACGGTACTCTTATGAAAGATGTGACGGGTGGTGACAGGTATGTTTATTACATAGGGCGCGCGACATTTTGTGAACAAAACATAATTTCAATCACTAAATTGGTTAGTATTTTTGTAAATGCTGACTAACAAACACTAACCTATACTAACCATTTATACGTAGCTGTGATATTTATATCCATGTTGAAACTATTTAAGAAGGACCTGACAACATGTTATACACAGATGGTCTGATCAGGGTCTACACTTATTCTAACTTTTCATACATAATCTTGAATACTGCAGATCTACCGTACCAGTAAATATCAGGACTGGAAGAAAAACAGTGGCTGGTATAGAGAATTTAAATTCATTACCTGGTAGGGTCAATAATAATCATTTTCAGTTTGGATCTGGGTGAGAAGCCAAGTTTATTCTTTATCTGGGGTATTCGTCCAAATTCAAGCTGATGAAGCCATTTGTATACAATTTTCCTCATCTTTTAATTAAAATGAAACGGTTGTAACAAAGGAGCAGGGCAGATATGGAATTTAGCATGTGCCGTTTGTCAGCAGACAAAGGGTTATATCACGTCACGGAACAGTTTCCGAAGGAAGTGGACGACAAAAGAAAGAGGCTTAGACCCAAACTAAAGAAAGCCAAAGAGGAGGGTAAGGATGCATGGATCGCGTACGACACTCTCTATATAGATGGGAAGGCGGTGAAGGATTAGGGTTACGAGGGGGGTAGTATATCTGTGTTATCATGGAACGTTCATGGTTTAAGCCGAGAAAAACTTGATGACTCAGACTTCCTGGAAATCTTGGATAATAATGATATAGTATTTCTATATGAATCCTGGGCATCATCAACCAGTATTATTGATATACCAGGTTATATTGTTCATAACTTTTATAGACCGTTCCAGCATAGACAGGCGAGAAGGTGCAGTGGCGGAGTGGCACTGTACTACAGAGACAATCTTAAAGATGGTATAGAAATAGCTCGTAACCACCATAACACTGTTATTTGGATAAAACTTGATAAAGACTTTTTTCACGTTGAAAAAAGATATATATGTATGCGGCTTATACCTGTGGGGAGAAGATTCTCCGGCATATAATATTGTTAATATTGATTTCTTTACTATACTTGAAGAAGATGTGGATTACTATAAGAGCATTGGATCTGTGTATATTACAGGTGATTTTAATTCAAGAGTTGGGCATAAATATGATTTTATATTTTCTGATCGCTTGAATAAAAAAATTGATGATGATGACTATGTGCCCGATCAATTCTTAAACCGGGCCTCTCTTGATAAAAAATGTAATTCATTTGGGTCAAAGCTGTTAGATACTTGTAAATCCACGGGCGTGCGTATTGTGAACGGACGCCTAGGTGCAGATTGTAATATCGGTTCATTCACTTTTGTATCTTCTCAGGGAGCGTCAGTGGTTGATTATTTACTTACTCATGAAGAGAATTTTACAGGTATCACGAGATTTAGCATTGAATGTTTGAATGAATGGAGTGACCATACTCCAATCCGTTTTAACTTACATTGTAATTACACACATGTGTTGCTCGATGCACAGCCTGAGCTGAATGTTAGATGGAATAATGACTGTAAATCTGCCTTTCGGTCAGATCTTATTGAAAAATTGCCGGTTTTTAATAATATTTCTATGGAACTTGATTCTTCAAGTCAAGAATCGATCAATCACTCTATACAGGACTTAACTAGTGTAATCCGAGAGGTTGCGGATCCATTATTTTTAGCTCCACTTTTTCAAAAAGTGGAGCTATTGTCATGACCCTCTCGTCGGCGTCGGCGTCGGCGTCGGCGTTGGTTAACCTTTTTGTTAAGGTCCTTTTCTTAGAAACCGTCAAAGATATTTGGTTCATATTTGGTATGTATGTTTACTATCACAAGTGGAACCCATTTCACAAGGATAGGTAACTCTAATATTAAATTTGCCATAGTTATGCCCCTTTTTCGACTTAGAATTTTCATTGTTGGTTAAGTTTTATGTTCAGGTCCATGTCTCAGAAACTGTCAAAGATATTTGGTTCATCTTTGGTATACATATTAACTATCACAAGGGGAACCCATTTCACAAGGGTAGGTAACCCTAAAATTAATTTTGCTGTTGTTATCTCCACTTTCTGACTTAGACTTCCACTACACTATCCAGCACTAAAGAAAGTGGAGCGCGCTGTCTGCGGACAGCTCTTGTTTAAATATAAGCGTCCGAAAGGCAGGTTAAAGACGGCGTCAAACACATTTTTACATACATGTAATAAAGAATGGTTTGATACCGAGTGTGTAAGGGCAAAGCATAATTATAACGAAGCTCTGAGCATGTTTAACCGTTGTAAAACCGATTATAGTCGGAAATGTTTGTGTGATTGCAAATGTGTTTACAAAAACATTGTACGTAGAAAAAAGAGAGATTTCAAACTAAAGAAATTAGAGGATATTGAAAATTTAAGGCGTTGCAAACCAAAGGAGTTTTGGAAATATTTTAACAAAAGAAGTTTAAGATCTGAAGCTGATATATCCTTACAAGAATTCTTTGACTATTTTTCTAATCTTGAGAATGACATTTTTAGAAATACAAATCAGCAATCAGAAGATTTTTGTAAAAGTCATGATTTTAACAGTATTGGTTTTAATGAAGATCTGGATTTCCAGATAACATTTCAAGAAATTGAAAGTGCGGTGAAGAAACTTAAAGCTAATAAAGCGCATGGGTTGGATTGCCTTATCAATGAATATTTTATACACAGTATTGATATAATAGCTCCATATATCTGTGATATTTTTAATGCTATATTAGATTCTGGTTATTTTCCTGATCAATGGCGAGAAGGTATCATTATACCATTGCATAAAAATGGAGATAAAAATGATGTAAATAATTATCGTGGTATAACGTTGTTGAGTTGTCTTTCCAAATTATTTACTCTGATCCTAAATCAGCGAATTGCAAATTTTTGTGATAAGTATAATACAATTTCTGATGCACAATTTGGGTTTAAAAAGGGATTCTCTACAACAGATGCCATTTTCGCCTTGAATACTCTTGTGCAACATTATCTTAATCATAATAAGCGTCTATATGTAGCATTTATAGACCTTAAAAAGTGTTTCGATAGTATATATAGAAATGGTTTGATTCTGAAATTGTACAAGAGCGGAATAGATGGTAAGATGCTGCGGATAGTGAAAAGTATGTACGACACAATGAAATCATGTGTTAAGCACTGTAACAGCTTCTCTGGATTTTTTGAGTATGCGATTGGAATCAGACAAGGGGAGGTAATTTCCCCAATTTTGGTATCTTTGTTTCTAGAGGATTTAGAATTGTTCTTACAACAAAATATTAATTCAGGGCTTACCATAAATGAAATTGTTATTATGCTATTTTTATTTGCAGATGACATGGTTCTGTTAGGTAATTCACCAGAAGATTTACAGGATAATTTGAATTTATTACACTCTTATTGTACAGAGTGGGGTCTGGAAGTTAATGGGGAGAAAACAAAAGTAATGGTTTTTCGTAAAAGGGGCGGAGTATTACAAAACGAAAAGTGAGTTTATAATGGAATTGAGGTTGAGGTTGTTGATAATTTCAATTATTTAGGCACAGTTTTTAGTTATACTGGAAGTTTCGGCATGAATAATGAACACCTAGCTGGTAAAGCAGTAAAAGCGCTAAATATTTTATTTATAAATTGTAAAACGGTACCACTCAAACCAAAGATTTTATGTCAGTTGTTCGATGCATTTGTTGGATCAATTTTAAACTACTCTTCAGAAGTGTGGGGCTATACAAAATCTAAAGAACTAGAGAGGATACATTTAAAGTTCTGCAAGCGCCTTCTTAATGTACGTACAAACTGTTGTTCTGTGGGGGTATATGGAGAATTAGCAAGATATCCACTATATATTGCCCGTTACTGTAGAATAATTAAGTATTGGTGTAAAATTTACAAATCTGAAAATATTATTTTAAAGAAATTGTATGAACTCGGATTGGCGGATTGTCAATCAGGTTACAAAAATTGAGTTTCAAATGTTAAAAAAATATTAGATGATTATGGATTTTCCAACGTTTTTGCAAATGTTGATACTATAAATGTTTCAAAATTTCATTTAGTTGTTAGACAGCGGGTTGTCGACTGTTTTATTCAAGAGTGGTCATCTGGTATTGGGCGAAGCCCTGTGCTAGACGAATATAAACATTTTAAGGAACATTTCACGTACGAGGAGTATCTGGATAAACTTCCGTATGATTTACGTTTAGTTTTAGCCCGATTTAGATTGTCTTCACATTCCTTAAGAATTCATACTGGTAGATACGGAAGAGTACAAATACCACGGAATGAAAGATTCTGTTTATGCTGCAATATGCGTGATATTGAGGACACTTATCATTTTATTTGTATATGTCCTCTATATAAAGAATTAAGGGAACAATATTTACAAAGGTGCTACTTTAACAGGCCATCTGTATTTAAATTTAATGGTTTGATGAAAACCGCAAGTAAGGATGCCTTGTGTAAATTAGCATTATTTTTAAAGTGTGCAACAAACAAAAGAAATAAGCATCTAAATAATATTTCGGATTAATTTTAACCCTTTCCTCCATAAATAGTCAAGAAGATATAATGGCATCATGAGTATTAATTAGTTCATTTTTAAAATGGCATATTAACACATGGAATGTTGTCCAAAGCAGAAACTATTGAATCACATTTATATCATTCCATAAGCAAATAGAACGGACACGGATTAGATCGACGTCTGATCTGGGTCTACTCTGTTTGCAAAGGTATAGAAAGGCGTATTTATGGAGTAAAGGGTAAACAGGTTAGATCCTGCTAAATTGGAACTTAAAAAATATTTCTATGCAAACATTAAACAACATTGTGAGATAAATTCTCTTTACTCTCCTAAAAAATAAAAAAAACAAAGCTCGATGATTACGTGATTATTGTGAGTTTGCTATCAAGACGTTTTGATATTCTTACTGTTCAAAATGTTTTGATGTTTTGTATGTATATTATGACGATGTACTATGTACAAGTCTTTAATAAACTATCTGTTCTGTTCTGTTCTATATCATGGGGTTATACAATTTATGGTCACTAATGGTTACTTCATTTTGCTTTTTGTGGTCAGTCAGGTGTAACACTGTCTATTGTCAATAGCATAATTATTACAGGTAAAGGTGTTAGTGCAGTTGGCTGTATTTAATTATCATTCTGGATACTTGTAATCTGCTTAACTTTATATAACTCTTCCAGCACAATAGACTGTTTATATTGCACTGATGACACTAGGAAACAAAGTATACCCAGATCAAAGTGCTATATTATAGGAGCCCTTTGAACAGGGTCTGCACTGTTATAAATATAACTCTATGTTTTGTTCTTAGTAAACAATTATAACACATTCCCATAAAATGCAAAAATTGATTAATTAAAATTCTTGATATGCTATATGACAGAGTAAATTTAAAAAAGAACAGTGTAGACTTAGATGCGATGCCTTCTGTATGAGCTGTCACAACAGGGTACGTTGGCAATGCAGAATACACACTGGTAATGTCTGCCTTGTTTGCAATTGAACAATGAATATTACAATTGTTTCATTTTCATGAGATGTGTTTAACTATTCAGTGGGGTATAGTTATAAGATTCTGCAGCAGAGTAATACTTTGCAGAATATGGCATCTCATTTAATTGAATATACATGTAATATGTTATTTCAATTTCTTTGTATATTAAACAATATAATACACTGAAAGAACATTTGTTATTTAGTCACTTTCTGTATATGGATTCAGTGTTTAAAAAATTAAAATCTATTAAAATCACTGAATGGCTGTGCTTTATAGTATAAATAACCAAAGTAATTGAAAAGTAATTAAAAAGTAATTGTTCATTACACCTAATTTTTGACTGTAATTAATTACATTACAATTACATGTAATTAAAATAACACTCAATTACACATTACATCAATTACATGGAAAACATGTAATTAATTACAATTACAATTTTAATTACCCCAGGTCTGCATCTAATTTTCCATGACGATGCTGGTATTTAATTTTGCCAGCTGACGTACAATCAAAAACACACCAAAAATCGCAAAGGAGACATTATCAAGAACAACGATTCAAACATTAATACAATAATTAATACAGTTATCAAGAGGAAGCATGCCCAGTAAATCTCTGAAAACATACCTGATAAAACTGCACCGGGGATCGAACCATTTCATTCAGTAACCCAAACGTTCAGTCGATTATGAAGAATCATAATTTTATACACATCCAGGCCTGTTGGTGAGCGTGGCGAAATCGCTTAGTGACGAAATCGCCTACAATTAGATATATATTAAACAAATTGGAGAAATCGCCTAGAAAGCAATTATATAGTGTTTGTATTTCGCACCTATGGCACAGGACGGATAACATGACAGAACTTTAAAGAATGTTTGTAACAAGATTAATTTGTTATGTGGTATTATTTTCCAGATCAAGATTGACCAAAATTGGCGATCAGTGTAGCCCCTGATCACTACATAGAATTAATTAGACAGAAGATATTTATATATAAGGAGCGATAATTATAATATTTATGCAGAAAGTAAGAATGTCATACGCACAGAACAGGTTATTGTACGAGTCTTATGTCTAGTCAGATGATCTGGATCCGATCAGTGTAACCCCTGATCACTACATTAACTTTGACAGAAAATGGTAAAAAGAGCGATAATGATATCAATAGTTATGGCAAATTTGCAGAGTGAAAATATCATGAGTCTTAATCACTGTAATATGATCTGGATCCAGTAACTGGATTAGCAATATTATTATAAAAGCTGTCGGTTATCACAGTAGAAAATAAAATTATTATAATGGGACGTAAAGGGATACGTCACTTCATAGGATGTGAATAATTCCACAGACCACCGACAAGATTTATTTTATTTTTTACCGACATTTTGTACTAACTGAAATTGCATTTCGAAAATGTATTGGATGCAGATCATCTAACAAGAAGTAAGACTCATATTATAACTTGTTTCATGCATATGACATTTTCACGTTCTGCTAATATTCGGTTTATAATTATCAACCCCTGTAATATTTGGCTGTCAAATTCCAGGTGGTGATCAGGGGCCACACTGATCATCCAATCTTGGTCATCTTGATTTGGAAAATAATACCACATAACAAATTAATCTTGTTACAAACATTCTTTAAAGTTCTGTTTTGTTATCCGTCCTGTACCATAGGTGCGAAATACAATGACACTGTAATTGCTTACTAGGCGATTTCTCCAATTGGTTTACTATATATCTAATTGTAGGCGATTTCGTCACTAGGCGATTTCTCCAGCACCCCGTTCTTCAAGGCCAGTCCCATAATGAGAATTTGCCCCATCCACTCTAGACCACCCGAGGAATCTTTGCAAATTCCGAACACGCCTGTAGATTGTCGCTTCTGATAGATCTATATATTTTCCATATGCACGTCCACTTGGCCTATCATCATTCTCATCAATTACACCAATTAGCCAAAGTATCTCCACATTGTAAACAATTGAAAATAAATAATTCCGTTGCCCATGTGCACAATTATTATGGATTTTTGTTATATTTGATAGAGGAGTTCTAACCGTTGCAAAACCTGTAAAGTCTTTATATTACAGTGCTCCCTCCCTACAACGGCCCTCTCAATAACGATTCCCTCCTTACAACAACGCATGTCACTGTTTCCGAAACAACAAGGCTCCAGACAGAACTTTTTCCATCGTATTTTCTTTATGCATCAATCAAACCCTATGTTGTGACCTGATTTAGATCACCTGTATTTCGAGAACTAAAACCATTATGCCTCAATCAAACCCTATGTTGCGACCACTCTTTAGAATCGTCACTTTGTGACGATTCTAAAGAGTGGTCACAGCATAGGGTTTGATTGAGGCAGAACTGTTTTAGTTCTCGAAATAAACTTCATCTGGGGATCTGCAAACAAGCTAATTATGTTTGATTTTCCCTACCTATAACAACTCCCTCTGAACAACACATTCAATCTTCGTATCCCAAAGGGTGTCGTTGTAGAGAGAGAGCACTGTATACCATAAGCAAACAGAACAGACCCTGACCAGACGGCTCCTATAGGAGCCGTCTGGTCAGGTTCTTCTCTGTCTGCAAAGAGATAAAAAGCGTTTATGTTACGTAAAGGGTTGAATGCGAATTCATAGCCAGGTGCGCTGTCCAACCATCTACATTAATTTGTTTGCTTGTAGAATTTTATAGGAATGGTTTTACAATATACCCACCACGGTGAAAACAAATCTTCTCTCCATGTTCTATTTTACTGGTTTTGTCCATGCATATTTATGAGGTCATAAAATCTTAAATGAATATTAAACAGAGAAATAGTTACCTGTTAGCTGATGTACGTTTGTATAAGTCTTCAATAAAAATCTGTTCTGTTCTGTTCTGTTCTGTATACACAAAACGTCATCTTCATAGGTTTTACTAAAGAGAGACAACAGAACAATTAAACCGATTCTATTCATAATTAAAGAAGATAACAGAACATATTTTACTTTGACTTATTTACAATCGACTTATCGCCACGTTGTCTTATCCAATAGTAAATTGTTGTGTTCCATATACATGGATCACAGATAATTTACAAATCAAAAGTAATTATTAATAAATGCATGCACTTATTAATAATAACGAATGAAGCAAATTATACATCTAATTGCTGATTTACCTGAACATAAAAGTACAGAAAAACTGTTTCCGGCCTAATTAAACACATGTTATAGTGTGGAATGCATCCATTGTTCGTTTGCTTTGCCAGTTGTCAATCTGTTGTTCTCACCTTTGTATATGTCTTATGAAATGAAAGCCTTAGTAGAATCACTAGGATATAGTTATCTGTGGAATAATTTTAACCCTGCCTATAATTTTATACCATCATTAACTCAGCGTTTACATGATCAGTATATTCAAATGTGGAATGATACCGTCAATTCACAATCAAAGTTAGAATATTATAGATCTTTTAAAACAGAGTTCGTATTTGAACGATATCTCGACTTGTTAGATGATGATAAAGTCAGAACTACTTTCTCACGGTTCAGACTTAGTTCTCATGCTTTAGAAATTGAAGCCGGAAGATATAGCGGTACAGACAGGGATAATCGTAAATGTAAGCTTTGCTGTTTAAATTTAGTTGAATCAGAATATCACTTTCTACTTTGCTGTCCTATTTATTTAGATTTACGAAAGAAATACAGAATTGCTAGATCTTGGCCTTCACTGTCTAAATTTGTCGGTCTTATGTCCAGTAAGAAAGTAGGTAATATCAGAAATATGTCGAAATATATTCACTATGCTATGTTAAAACGTACAGAATGCATAGAAAATGTTGCTTCTTAGGGTTCTTTATGTACTTAAATTGCTATTTAAATACCAGGTTAGGTTTGAATCAGTATTTACTAGTTCAATCTATGTTAATTATTTCATTACATTGATGTATGTATTAGTGTAATGCATTTGCCATCTTTATATTGTATTATTTACTTGGCCAAAAGTATTGTATATGCTGATATTGCCAATAAAATTTGAATTGAATTGAATTGTATAGTCAAACAACTGGGTCTGACGTTTTTAGGGAGATCAGCATTCCGCATGTTCTCGGACCATTTTTTAAACAGACGAGTGTATTTTTTTTGTACTGTAATGATCACACTAATTAATATTCACGAGGTCATTGTTTCTTACAGATTAGCCTTATTTTACAAATGAAACACGGAGCGATAACAAGCATGTTCCGATCTTGAATTTTACCAGACTTCTTTATTAGTTTGTTTGTATCAGGTTTTACGGTGCTTAGACACTGCGGAAAAAACTCTCTAAACCTGAGACAATACAGAGGAGAATTAAGACTCTGAGACAGGCGGATGCTTAACCCTTTCCCTGTTCTTTATTTAGGCCAAATTTCAATACCTACTGAATATTCATTAAGAAAATATTAAAGAAAATGGTAAGTGGAACATTGTAGACATTTGAGAAAGTAAAGAAACAGATCTATCAGATTCTTTTAGCAAACAGAGCTGATCCTGATCAGACGGCTCCTCTAGGAGCCGTCTGATCTGAGTCTACTCTGTTTGCAAATGCGTGAAAGCACGTTTGTATGAGGGAAAGGGTTAATGCAGGATTTAGTCATGCAGTAGGCTTGACTTTCACCCTGCATTAAGCTTGCGGCGATATCTACACTAAACTGAACGTCCGGCTTAGAGAGGTTTTACTATAGTGCAGTCATATAGCGACGCCCAGCTGATAACAGGTGACATGTTTTTCTGCATCATGTGTGGCATCCAAGACACGCACAGAGTAAGATCTTAAAAGTTGTTCACTAATTAACCCCACCCCACCCCACCCCACCAATCAAACCCGACCCTGTGTGTGCTCTGTTTCACCCCGACCCTGTGCGTTACAAAATATGTATACAAGATTAGAGGCAAATACAAATATTTTCTTTAATACTATTAAAGGGAGGTAATTTATTCTGCACTTTATTGTAATATCAAGTTTGCAAGAGTCCATTCCCTCGTTTCCCCATGGAAAGCCATACATGTAGGCCTACAAGTACAAAAGTTGCTGCAAAGGCAGCAACAGAGAGCGCGGGCAAACGAAATGCTGGGAAGATTGTGTAATAGAGTTATAAACTGTCAACTGTATGAATTTAATATACATGTAGATGTAACTGTCTTGTGTTGATATTTTCAAAATGCAGACGGTCTGTTTGAAGTAGGGAGTTATGGATACATCTAATGGCATAATTGACATCGTGTATGGCTCATAGATGTCAAAGTAATAATTGCAGAGTGAAATGCCAGTAAACATTGAAATAAGATTTATAAATGCAAAGTAAGCTGAAATAAACTGACTGTATAGTTTGTTGTCAAGTCTTTTGCTACTATGACATTGAAGCTACGGAGGAATAGTTTGAAAAGAAAAACTGAAGTGTTTTTGTTGTGAGCTTTGAAATGAATAAACTGATAATATAGTAGAACATAAAGGCCGAGGTGGGTCTGAAACAAATGACACAATGTTGGTAAAAAGTACAATACAAAGCTGTAAAAGCAGGATCTATATTGTAGCTATGTCTCATTTTCTGAAATACAGTAGAACCCCGCTAATGCGACCACTTAATGAATAACCATAGCTGTCTTTATAAACAGGTGGTTGCTTAATGCAGGACAAAAGTAATGCAGAATGCTCCTATAGGAGCTTTCTGCATTACTTTTGCCCTGCATTAAGCTACCACCTGCATCTAGCACCCAGAATTATACATCTTTTAGGTGGTCGCATTAGCGGGGTTTTACTGTAATTGTAACAATCAAACAGTTAAAAGGGTTCTAAAGGCAATTGTGTTGAGGAAATGTTCATTTATTGAAATATGTTCAACTGTAAGGCAAATGTGAATAATTGACTAGGTGTTTATAATAAGGAAAAACAAGCATATTTTAATTGACGACTAGTGTATTACAGAATATCTGCAAACATGATGTTGCATTGTGAGACGGAACTAAATAGAGACAAGTTAATCTTTGGCAAACTATCATTATGTTTTCAGTAACGCTATGTGCATAATGAGAGATATGACGTTTATGTATAATGAAACCTGCGTAAACGAAACAGAAAATGAGCATTATTTTAGGAACAGAACAGAACATAACTTTATTCAACTTGTACAAGCATGTACATTGTTGTTATAAATACATATACATAGTATATGTCCTATAGGTCAAGTGATCTTTCAGATTGACAGTATATTACAATTACAATCGATTTAATTACGTTGTGCATTAAGTGCTGTCTATTTAGATTTGAGATGACTTACATGTAAGCGTTAACAAGTGCGTTTCTCCTGCAAAAGGAATACTTTATATAGAGAGCCAGTTTAACTAATTCCTGACGGTTTTGACGTTGTAGTAGCTGACAAAACTTTACAAAACTTGGTCCAGCATTATAACACTTTTTATATACTTCTTACGCAGGTCTGTGTATGAACTACATAAAGAACAAAATGAAACTTGTCTTCAATATCACGAGTTTCACAGTAACTACAATATCTTTCATTTCTTGATATACCAATATTGCCGTATCTACCTGTTTCTATTTTTAATGAATGTGAATACATTCTGTATTGAAACTAGTTTCAACCAATATTTAATAATTCTAACGATTTATATACAAGGGATATCGACCCATTTCACCATATACATGTATATTGAAGTCGATGTACACCTCTTCACGTGTAGTAACCTCTTACAAAATGTTGGGTGTACTCGTTCTATTTGTTTAGATTAATTATAACCACATACATGTACATGTACATCACAGCTATAATTCAAAATAGAACTAACAAATGCATCAAATAACTGACATGTAACACTACATTTCAGGTTCAAACCGTTAATATTGGCCATGAGTGCATTTAATGATCTCAGCCCTTTGCCTACTATAAACTCTTGATTTAAAACAAAGCTCCCAGGGTAGTTGAAAAACGTCCCAAGGTAGTTAAAGTCACTTACTGTTTCTAAAATCTCACCCCGTACGACCAATTTTCATTTTCATTTAAACCACTCTTTTCCTAAACACCATTACTGATTTCGAGCAATTTACTGCTAATCGCCAAGTTTCGCAGTATTCATTTAATTTATCTAATTTATATTGCAAGTCATGTGGCGAGCTACCAAAGACAACAATGTCAAAGGCAAAAAGTAAAATTGCAAGCATAATATCATCTATACTAATTCCTATAAGATCTGGATCTTGAAGATTTAACTCTAAATCCTCAAGGAAAAAGACAAACATTATGAACGAGATTATCTCCCCTTGCATGAGTCCAGTATAATTATCGCGAATCTCAGAATAAGTATTTCCTTTTCTAATACATGCCTTGACTTTATCGTACATATCCTTTAAAACACGTAAACTTTTACCGTTAAGACCCAACTTATATAACTTGAACCACAAATAATTATGTCTCCCCCATTTATGGGGAGACATATTGTTTTTGCCAGAGTTGTCTGTCTGTCCGTCCGTCCGTCCGTCTGTCCGTCCGTCCGTCCGTCCGTCCGTCTGTCTGGCCGTCACAAACTTGTGTCGCGCGTATCTCTGAAACCAGTTGGGCTAGAGTCACCAAACTTCACAGGAATGTTCACCAGCATGAGTTGTTGTGCACCTGGGTTTTTTGAATTGTCTCCCCCTGATAACTTTGGAGTTATTGCCCCTGATGACATAAAATTAGAAAAACTTTGTGTCGCGCGTATCTCTGAAACCGCTAGTACTAGAGTCACCAAACTTCACAGGAATGTTGTTGTGCACCTATGTTTTTTGAATTGTCTCCCCCTGATAATTCTTGAGTTATTGCCCCTGATATGAACACTTAAATTTATACAAACTTTGTGTCGCGTGTATCTCTTAGACCAGTAGGGCTAGAGTCACCAAACTTCACAGGATTGTTCACTGGCATGAGTTGTTTTGCACGTGTTTTTTTTTATTTTTCTCCCCCTGTTAACTTTGGAGTTACTGCCCCTGATGACTTAAAATTAGACAAATTTTACTTAGTGTCGTGCATAACTCTTAAACCACTAGGGCTAGAGTCACCAAACTTCACAGGAATGTTGACCAGCATGAGTTGTTGTGCACCAGGGAATTTTTAATTGTCTCCCCTTGATAAATTTGGAGTTATTGCCCCTGATATGATTACTTAAAATTAGAGAAACTTTGTGTCATGCATATCTTTAAAACCACTAGGGCTAGAGTCACCAAACTTCACAGGAATGTTCACCAGCATGAGTTGTTGTGCACCTGGGGTTTTTGAATTGTCTCTGCCTGGTAATTCTGGAGTTATTACCCCTGATATGATAACTTAAAATTAGAGAAACTGTGTGCTGCACGTATCTCTGAAACCAGTTGGGCTAGAGTCACCAAACTTCACAGGAATGTTCACCAGCATGAGTTGTTGTGCATCTGGGCTTTTTAATTGTCTCCCCCTGATAACTTTGGAGTTACTGCCTCTTATGACTTAAAATAAGAGAAACTTTACTTTGTGTCGTGCATATCTCTGAAACCACTAGTACTAGAGTCACCAAACTTCACAGGAATGTTGACCAGCATGTGTTGTTGTGTACTCGGGGTTTTTGAATTGTCTCCTCCTGATAATGTTGGAGTTATTTCCCCTGATGACTTAAAATTAGACCCTGATAAGTTTTGAGTTACAGACATTACACTTGTGTATTGGAAAGAGGATGGGAGGGGGAGACATCTGTTTTTGTGACAAAAACAAACCTTTAGTTTCTATTTGTATATATCGAATGCCCTCTTTAAATCAACGAAAGCGCAGTACAAACATTTATTAGACGCTATCGTATTCCGTACAATAGCGTGAAGAATAAACACCGCGTCTACAGTTGACCGACTCGATCTAAAGCCCACCTGTGCATCTGATATGATATTGTTTTCCTCACACCATCCTGAAACCCTGTTTTATCACATAGTCTGCCTTGTGGGAGTGTCGTAACTGAGTGCCGTAAATCTCGGAAATGCACTAGTGCATATTTTATGCAAATTAGCAATCGTTTGCAATGAATTAATCGCACTAGTATGAAGCTACAATATCAATGAATTCAATAAGGTATGAACTCAGTAGAACATCAACCTCTGCCGCTTTATCTGAATTGCATTTTTTAACAACTGCTAAATTTTCTTTAACAGTAATATCACAATTAAGTTCATCAAAGTTGCAATTAGGATTGTCAAAATCATGGTTAGAGCAAAACAACTCTGCGTCCTCATTTACAGTTTGTGTAAAAGAGCCTATCATTGTTTAAAATAGTTAAAACAAACTCGTCAACGCATATTTCGTTAGTAGCATGTGGCTTCTTCCAGAAGAGCGACCAAAACACTTTCGGCTCAGAATGGCGTAAACGTTCATGTTATTAAAATTATTACGCTTACGAGAAATTAATTTCTTATAAGCTAATTTGCTTTCGCATAATACTATTCTATTTTCAGACGATGGCTTACTGTTGTAACTGTGTAAAGCACGGAGGTACACTTTTCTAGCGTGTCTGCATTCAGCATCAAACCATTCGCTATCTTTTTTCAAATCATCGTCTTTAAAGCGTACATGTTTTGAAAAAAGAGGATCAGCAACAATATTTTTTATCATACTTTTTAAGGAGTGACTTGCAGTGCTGATTGCAGGATGGCTGATTGAAGGTGTTCCTGCAGGGGTTGTTTTTGGCATTAAGCAGTCACCTGTTTTGAAAGTGTAACATACTTTTAAATATCTGTCCGGTTTAGAGAGGGTGTATTTTAATGTAAGAAAGTACAATAACCTTAAAACTTCATACAGTATGGCAATACTGGCTATTCCCAAAGCAAGGTGACACAATAATAACTTGTCTCAGTTTAAATTTGTCATACAATAACATAAGAGATATTTACATGTGTACATGATGTAGACAGTGAAATAAAAGCTATACAGTAAAACTTTTATTGAGTGATCATACTTTAAGTAAAATTGACAGCTGGTAAGTAAGTGGAAGTGGGCATTAAATGCAGGTAGAAATGCAGAAAATATTGTGGAAGTCTTGGTATGTCTTTCAACATGTGTTTAACACCAACTAGTATGAAAGGCGAATGGTTTGACTGCTTACATGGTGTTTTATCTCATTTCCTAATTAGCTACTTTCAAAATTTAAATCTTTGCAATAAATAAACTGAAAAGGAGCATTTACATGTACCAGAGATTGGGGAAAATAAGGACTGTGTGGATTTGAAACCATTGTGATAAATGGAGCATTTGCTTCTTTGGGACAAATTTTCTATTTATCACAATTGATTAGAAAAGAGACTCTTACATTGGTGCGAGGTGATACTTGAAGTAAAGTGACGTAGGTCACATAATGATTAGTTGTCTCGTTTAATTCTGTCATAAAATAATATAAGAAATATTTACAATTGTACGTTATGTAGATATAGTGAGATAAAAGCTATACAGTAAACCCCTATATTGGGTGATTATAACATTAGGAAAAGTAACAGCTGATAAGTACTAGAAGTGGGCATTAAATGCAGATTGAAATGCAGGAAATATTGTTGGTGTTTTGGCCTGACATTAAACATGCGTTTAACATCAACCAGTATGAAAGACAAATGATTTGACTCCTTAAATTGTGTTTTAATCCATTACCTCATAGGTTAAATTTTGCATCAATAAATTGAAAAGGAGCATTTACCAGAGGAATGGGGAAAATTAGAAGTGTGTAAATGAAACCATTGTTATAAATGGAGCATTTGCCTCTTAAGAGCAACTACCGTATTTAGCACAAGTTTATCAAAACATGTCTCATACATAGGTGGAGGTGATTCGGAAAGTTAGGTCACATAATAATATGTTGTCTTAATTTAATTCTGTCATACAATAAAATAAGATATATTTGCATGTGCACGTGATATACATGGAAACATGAAAGCTATACAGTGGAACCTGTATTGAGTGATCATAACTTAGACAAATTGGCAGCTGGGCATTAAGTGCAGTTTGAAATCAAGGAAAATATTGTGAATGTTTTTGTTTGACTTTCAACTTGTGTTTATCAGAAACTGGTATGAAAGTTCAACGAGTTTACTGTTTATATGGTTTTTATTGTTTAAACCCATTACCTCATAGGCTATTTTTGAAATCTACCTTTTGCATCAATAATCTTGAAAGTATTATTTAATAGAGAAATGGGAAAAATAAGAAATGTGAAGTTTTGAAACGACTGGTATAAATGCAGCATGGACAGGGGCCAGTTGGACAGGGACCAGTTGGTCCTGGGCCGAATGGAATTAGGCGATGTTTGAAGTCGATAAAGTTGACCTCTGCTTCAGTCGCGATACACACTGTTACGGTGGTGCACATGTCAAAATGCATCTGCCCAACTTGCAATATAAATAGTTGGTACGAATCAGAGGCATTGTTTCGTGTTGCTAAAAAATATTATATATTGTGATACCGAACACGACAATTTTGTTCCGGATAGTAAATATGTGGATGGTGGTGATGTTGCGATTTATATAACGGTAAAAACAAAAACATTCCGGCTCCAGTACCAAAGCAAATTTCCCCATCACTAATTGCGCGGGCCCCCTCAATAGAGATTGGCATTTGTACTTCAGCAGCCTCGGTGTTATTGGTTCGCATATGAACTAAAAGTACTTAAAGAACTAAAGCGGTCCTTCATTAAGCTGCCACCTGTTTAAGAAATCCTGGGTCCCTGCTTATAAAACTTTTAGTTGAGTCTGAGTTTCGTTCTCAAGCTTTTGATTAGTCAGATTTGAGTTCTCAAGCTTTTGATTGGTCAGATTAGAGCCAAAGGCTCAAATCTGACCAATCAAAAGCTTGAGAACGATCTCAGACTCAACTAAAAGCTTTATAAGCATGGACCCAGATTTAGTTTTCACTTAAATGGCCGCTTTAGACAGTGTTCTATTGTACATTTCTCATCCGAATAAGCAGGTATATTAGTAAAGGAGTGATGCAATTATGGGACTTAAGACATAATGAACAAGTCAAGTATATAGCATGGTCTATAATTGAGGGTTATTTAGTGTATATCATCATAGTCCAGGTATTCTTGTTGACTTGCTGATCAACTATGCTGCAAAATTATCAAATACATGTACTTGAAACGATAATCGAAACATTGCAAGTCTAAATACCCCGGTCCAAATAGGAGCATAAACATTGGTTGCAAGAATGCAGCAATGTGCAGTGCATTAATTATACACTCTATACATAACACGCTTGTAACATCGTTTATTTGTTTCAGATCCAGGAGAAGGCCAGGTCTATCACGGTAGCTCTACAACCTGAGGAGGAAGTAGAACAGACAATGTCGTCAACACCACAACATGGAAGTGGGAAGCCAGACAAGGCAGTCGGGATGTGATCAAGAACCTTCTGTGAGTTCTACAGGGACAGCTGAACAGTAGTTCGGTTGCATATTGATTGTTCTTGTACCAATGCAGCATCAATCGCTGTTCACTGTAGTGCTATGCCAAACGGTTATACCCATTTCAGTGGTGCTTGTGTCAACGTGTTGTTTATATTGTATGATGTTGCATAACCTGTTCTTATACATAGTTGGACACTATATCTAAGTCTTATCTGATTTACAAAGATTGTTTGCGATATATAAAGTACAGTAAAACATCTCTAAACCGGACGTTCAATTTAATATTAATATCGGTCTTTGAGACATGTGGCAACTTAATGCAAGGTGAAAGTCTAGCAGAAAGCTCCTATAGGAGCTTTCTGCTTGACTTTCACTTTGCATTAAGCAGTCACCTGCCTAAATGTAATAAAATTCTTCTACTAGAATTCCGGTTTAGAGAGGTTTCACTGTATATATTTAAGCAAGTGGTATTTTCAATTATTAATGTTGTTAGTGTATGTTTCTATCATGAAGTGTATGACAATGATATATAAATAAATAATTAAAACACGCACAGCATTCCATGTCATTCAAAGAACCCAATACAGCTACACTCATTACACATATGACGTCAACAATAATACCATACATGGTTTGTTACTCTTGTCCAGCTTTCCATAACCTGACTCGTATTTGCAAACAGTTTAGATCCAGATGAGACAGCGAGTAACTTGGCGCCTCATCTGGGTCCAGCTGTTTGACACTCGGTCCACAGTTTCTCAAAAGCTTGATCTAATTGCAGCAGTGAAAATGTCTGAATTATAGCAGACATCCCTTTTATCGAAGTGGGATTATAATGAATATCCTTTTTCATCCATAAATATTCATGTAAAATATTATGATATCTTGAATATAAAAAAGATTAGTTGGCTATAATAGCACATGGATACAGGTAGTTTCTGCCATAGCAGAAAGTGTAGAATCATATCTATGTTATATCATAAGCAAACAGAGCAGATCCTGATCAGGCGGCTACTACAGGAACCGTCTGATCTGGGTCCACTCTGTTTGCAAAGGCGTATTTATGAAGTAAACTCATCACAATTTTTGAGTGCAATTTCAAACAGTATGGATCCAGCGTTGCAACCACTGCGGTATTAATTTAATTTTTATAAAAAACAATCCATGACTCATCAATTGGCATTTGGAATAGTCCATTTGAAAATTCAGGATTGAAAGGGTAATACACTTTTAACGGTACAGTAAAATCTGAAATGTTCGAACACTTCTATATAGCCGCCGACTAAGGGCCAGCTGTACCCTAGGTCCCCACTAGCGGGATTTTATGACACCTATATCCACTGTGGCGCAAGCTGTACGGTCGCAAATGTTTAGACTTTTCTAAGATGGCGGACAAAACGGAGGCTGAAAGGTAAGCATCACATTTTTACACTGTTTAAACTATGAAGATTTTTCTTTCAGTCATTTAATTGGTGCCATAACAGAGAATTATAACGCCCGTCAACATCGGTGTACCCCATAATGGTTCATGTCTGTGTGTAAGGCTCAAAATCTTCGGTAAACTTTGCAGAAACTGAAAGTCAGAAATCGAATCGAGAAGGAGGTCATATTTTGCCTCATTATAAGCTTACCAACTACGCTAAACATTTTCTAACACTGTGGATATATGCATCTGAGCCCGATATTAACGTTGAGTTACCTAGTTTGTGGCACAGATCTACATTTTGTGTTTTGGAGACGTTTGAAAATAACATCGAGTGTACGGTTTAGCCATTAGAGATAAAAGTGCACTGTACGGTTTAGACCCGATGTTTTTTGTACGGTTTAGCCATGATTTTCTTTCGAAAAACTGTACGGTTTAGACACAAAACAAATACTACCATTTGAATCTGCGCCGTAGGTCTAGATAGTATAATCCCAACTCTTTATTATGGATCTTCCTTCATGCAATGCATGTTTGCGATTATGACAGCATATCACAAACAATTAGGATCGAGATCAGAAGCACAGTATATAATTGGTTTAAACGTATGTTTTTTTTATATTTGCATGAATATTGTAATGATAACACAAAGGAAAAGAAAAAGATGGAAACGAAAACAAGACTGATTATTGTGTTTCTCCCCATCACTGTAACAACTGCACTCGCTTTATGCAGAAATGACTGCCCATTATTGTACTAAATTGGTTGTACTGAAAAACGAATTAAATTAATTAAGCAGGATACATCAGTTTATACAAAAACCTTTTGAGAAAGATACTTCAGAATAAAAGAAAAAAATTAAATAAAAGAAACATATTGATGTTTGTATTATAATTTAAAAGAGGATCACTAAACAGAAAATCAGACAGGGACGGAGTAGTGAATCTGGCAACATCATCAATCGTTGGTTTCCTTCGTTGGTATATTTGCAACAGCTTAAGAAGTGCGATGCGTTCTCAACGAGGCCACATGTACACAAGGCACTGTCAGATATGTTCTTTGAGAATATGTCATGGCTCAAGGAACTGCAGTTTGTACGAAGTCTCTTGTTCAGGAGCTGCTGTTTTCTTACACCGTAATAAAATGTTTGGGAACAATTAGCAGATTGATGTTCAAAGACGTTTTGAATGCGTTTAGAGTAGAATATTGTTTTTCATTTTCGAGGAGGTTGTTCCATTCCTGTATTGTAGCAGGGAGGAAAGAGTTGCTATAATGAGTTGTGCGACAGGCCAGATGTTGAACATCACCAGCGTTTCTTAATCTTAAATTGCATCGAGAAACACTTCCAGCCACTTCAGGTACCAGTTTTGTGAGATATTTTGGAATTAAAAGAGAATAAGTCTGTGTTTTACGTCTGGTTTCAAGGCGTTTCCATCCAACTTTATGCAATAATTTACCAACAGAAACCAATTAATGGAAAAGTAGTAAAGTCAAGCAGGCAAAGCCACATGCAAGATGCAACCACCACCAAAACACCGATAGACAGCATGACACACACACACACACACACAACCACACACCCAAACGCACACACACACGAAATAACACAGAAAACACCAAAAGAGACACAAGAACCAGGGACAAACGTTCCACAACATGAACAAACCACAAGCACAAAGACGCAAGGCAAACAAAAGGAAGGATGACAAAGAGTACTACGTTGTCCCAGTTACTATACGGGTAGCTTCATATTGATTGTTTTTCAAAACTGTTAGATTCTCTGGCATTACAGTTATCAAATATAGTATCATCGTATTCTAAAATAGGTATCACGAAATATGCGTAGATTGTTTCAAGGGAATATCTGTCCGAAGTGAATTTGAGTTTTCGCATGACATTTATTTTTGTCCATGCCTTAGTAGCGATATATTCGATATGACAGTGCCATGTTAGATCACGTGAGAGATTAACGCCAATGTGCTTATGTGAATCTAATGTATAAATTTGATGGTCTTGCATATATACGGATGAGACATTTTTTCCCGAGAGTATAAACGACTCAGTCTTCTTAGGATTGAATTCAACTAACCATATCTCTGCCTTTTTAATATATTATTATTGATATTTGTTGCCATATGTACGGGAGTAATACCTACACTAAACAAGCTAGTGTCGTAAGCAAAAAAAACGAATGTTCCATCCAATGTCGCTAACAATATCATTTATAAAAACAAAAAATAACAATGGACCTAATATATATCTTTGTGGAACACTAGCTTCATAGTATTCCAGTCAGAGAAGGTACCAGGTAAAACTACACGTTGCATTCTTTCAGTAAGATAACTGGAAAACCAGAATAGAATTATGGGTAGAACATGACCTGGATATATACTGGTTATTAAACATTTAAGGAAAATGTTTTACTTTAAAAATTGGAAGTGAATTGATTTTTAAGTTTAACAAACATGTTTTTGACATGCCGGCAATTCATTTAGCGAACATAATGGTTAATCTGTATCATCTGTCAGAAAAAAAGAACCTACCCTCGGATTATGTTTTACAGACATTTAGTTGAGTTGATGTAATTTAGCAATTGGTCGATATCTCGTCAGTTTCGCGATGACGGATCTGGGCTGAGTCTGTATGGAATGTCTAAATGTCATTTCGTAGGGCATATATGCATTTTAAAGGTGACATAAAAATAAACGTGAAATAATTGTATAACAGAAAAAGATAACAAGTTAATAGGAAAAAAACATATCTTTATTGGACCAAATAAATTGCCAAGTCTAAAATCTTCGTCAATATCTAGAATTTCAATGGTTTGCATTTCACCATTTAGAATTATTTTGCCTGATTATTTCAAAACGTCTGGTATTACATTAAAAGTTAATGTACGTTGCCCCGACTTTCGCGATTTAATCATATGACTTAGCACTTTTCTTCTAATTTTCATTGGATTTCTCGGATTGGCATCTACAAAGTGGCTGATGGTTTCCTTTGTCTCGCAATAGTAACAGGCAAATAATCTGAAAAGATATGTAAAGTTATGTAAAGTAACAGTACAAAGTGCTTGACTTAATTTCAGACGCTCTTTATTTGCATTAGGACTGAAACGCGTAAAACACTTTTACCCAAATACCCAATCAGTTAAACTTAAAAATCAATTCACTTCAAAACTTTTTAAGTATAACATTGACTTCAAATGTTAACCAGTATAGATCAAGATTATATTCTATGCTTCTGTTCTCGATCCTAATTGTTTGTAATATACTATCAAAATCGCAAATAGGCATTGTGTGAAGGAATACCTACACAAATTAGTTGGGATTACACTATCTAAACCTTCGACGCATATTCAAACGTTAGTATTTGTATGTGTCTAAACCGTACAGTTTTTGTAAGAAAATCGTGTCTAAACCGTACAAAAAAACATCGGGTCTAAACCGTACAGTGCACTTTTACCACTACGGGCTAAACCGTACACTCGACATTTTTTTCAACCCTCTCAAAAAGACAAAATATAGATTTGTGCTTCAAACTAATTAAGTCAACGTTAATATCGGACTCAAATGCATATACCCACAGTGTTAGAAAAGGCTTAGCGTTGTTGGTAAGCTTACAATAAGGCAAAACATGACCTCCTCCTCGATTCGATTTCTGGATTTCTGTTTCTGCATTGTTTACGGAAGATTTTGAGCCTTACACACAGACATGGGCCATTAGGAGGTAAACCGCTGTTAACGGGCGTTATAATTCTGTGATATGACACCAATTAAAAGACGGAAATAACAATCTTCATTGTTTAAAAAGTGTAAAAATGTGATGCTTACCTTTCAGCCTCCTGTTCGTCCGCCATCTTGGAAAAGTCTAAACATTTGCGACCGTACAGCTTGCACCACAGTGATATCACTGTGAAGCTGAATATATCCTCCATCGAATGTCACTTGTTGGACGGTATATGGATGCTGATTAAGCTTACAGTATGCAATTGATTATCTGCCCCTGAATTCGTAATATTACGATTTTAATACGTATCATTATTAGTCTGCCTACAAAGACATACATTCTTCATTACTAAAATCTAAAATTTCAAGAATCGAGTTTTTTTTATTGTATTTGTAACTTCACGTATGTGGTACAGTGTTACTTATATATCTCGAACAAACAGGTTCGTGCCATCCAATATCTTCACAGCTCAATGCAGGTCTAAAGAAATCCCGAAAGCTCCTGTAGGTACTTGTAGCATTAGTTTTGACCTGCGTTAAGATGTCACATGTGTCATAATAATATGTGTAGTGATACATTTTAAAACAATTCTGTATTGTAAATGTTGGAAGAATGGAAATATATCGAAATTCAACTGTAACTTTGACGAGCTGGTTAGGTTCATTAGCATGAGGTATCGTTAGCATCAAAGTTTTAAACATTATTTAAGCAAAATGATTTCATTAAAACAAACTCTTTTACAGCAGATGACAGTTTCGCAGACGAAATGTATTTAGTGTCCCAAGAGTTAATAAAATCCAAGAGAGTAATATGTCTTCCATGGTCAAACGTTGACGTGGACTGATTCATCGCCTTCAGTGATGGGGCTGATTGTAATTTGGACCCACGCACCTGTAACATAACAGTGCAGTAAAACCCCTCTAAACCGAAATTCTAGTAGGTAAATAATATAGATATTTTTAGGCAGGTGGCGGCCTAATGCAAGGTGAACGTCATACAGATTAAGCTCCTAGAGGAGCTTTCTGTGTGACTTACACCCTGCATTAAGCAGCCTCCTGTCTCCAATACCAATACATGTATTTATACTAAATAGAACGTCCGGTGTAGAGGGGTGTACTGTATTCCTTACCTGTTGGGATAAAATAATGTTTGCTTAATTTGTTGACCTGGTGCAGTTTCAAATACTTCCGATACGATTGAGCTTTTGAGAAACTTTAGACCGGGTGTCAAACAGCTTAGATCCTGGTGAGACGCCGAGTTACTCGACGGTTCATCTGGATCCAAACCGATTGCAAATGCGACTCATGGATAACGGGATGAGAGTTACAACTTTCTCTGATGAATATTCATGCGAGAAATATGGATGTATGAATATTAATTAGCTGAATCTTAAAAAAATTGCATTTCAAACAATGGCATTTTAACCAAACAAAAACTGCAGATTAAGATCAATGTTATTTCATAAACTATCAGAACCGAATGGGATCGGACCAAACAAGTTACGGAAAGGCTTGAATTGTTCTGTTCTTCAGTTCTGTTACGCAGTAAAATTGCCAATCCGAACATTAGTGAAAAGATTTGGGAACAATAGACAAGCGGCTGCTTAGCCCTTTTCCTCATACAAACGCCTTTCCAGACCTTTGCAAACAGAGTAGACCCAGATCAGATGGATCCTATATGAGCCTTCTGGTCAAGGTCTGCTCTGTTTGCATTTGACCAAGTAAAGATCTGGGTCCATGCTTATAAAACTTTTAGTTGAGCCTTTGGCTCAAATCTGACCAATCAATAGCTTGAGAACTCAAATCTGACAAATCAAAAGCTTGAGAACGAACTCAGACTCAACTAAAAAGCTTTATAAGCATGGACCCAGATTCTACAGGTTTTGTCAAAGCAAAAGAGCCCCTTGAAACGTTTACACTAAAAACACTCAGCTAATAAATATTCACGATGTATTATTGTTGACTGGGAAAGGGCTAATATAGAATGAAAGGCATGCAGAAAGCTCCCTATCTCCCTACGGCAGCAATCTGAGCTAGGGGTTCTCTGTTTGCAAAGGGACCAACTATAGTATTATAGTGAGCACGTAATATAAACGACTTAAGGTCTTCAAACGTAGATGACTGTTTAGTGCAGAATTAAATTAAGCATTTGTTAGCTTTCTGTATAATTTCGTCCTGTAATCTAATACTTACTTGCATACTTTTGATTTCGAAAAGTATACACAGTCGCCAGGTATGTCTTTCTCAGCAAAACACCAGGGGATTTTAACGCCGTGTTTTAGGAAAGCCCGGTTGACGCAATATTCACCGCTCTTCACACATTTGCTTTGGTACCACAGTCCATGACAGAACTGTGTCGCTACTAGCATCATCAACAATACGGCTGGAAGACTAGTTTGACGGAACAAAAGTGTCATTTCCGAAACTGAAAAGTTCAAGGAAACGTCATAGTTTTTTTTTTGTACAATATAGACTTGTGTGGGTCCGGGAGAGAAATACATGTACAGAGCTCCCTCTCTACAACGACACCCTTTGCGATACGAATATTGTATATTTCTTTATTTCTGTCTCATCAATGTACATCGAGTATACAATACATACATCTATGATAAAAAGTACATTGCCACTCTATATAGAGTTATAGGAGACTGTTTGTTATTACATGAAAATTATTATTGCCACACAGCTTCATGAGCACTCACAAAGAAGACCCCAGAACTCTTTGAACACATGTGTCCCCTGTTGGTAGGCATACGTGTGACATAGATTTATATAAGCAATGACGTAAAAAGTTACGAACATTGCAAGGCACTTTTAACCATCAATCTCTTTCCGACCAGTGAAAACCCATCCCTAAAGTTTCAATCTACCATTAGCATTCTGCACAGGATAAGAAGGCAATAAGAAAAAGTGGAGTAACTCCTACTATTGTACGTGTTGTTCAGAGGGAGTTGCTATAGGGAGGGAAAATCAAACATAATTAGCTTGTTTGCAGATCCCCAGATAAGGAGTATTTCGAGAACTAAAACCGTTATGCCTCAATCAAACCCTATGTTGTGACCACTCTTTAGAATCGTCGCAAAGTGGTCCCAACATAGGGTTTGATTGAGGCATAAAGAAAATACGATGGAAAAAAGTTGTGTCTGGAGCCTTGTTGTTTCGGAAACAGTGATATGCGTTAAGGAGGGAATCGTTATTGAGAGGACAGTTGTAGGGAGGGAGCACTGTATTATACGGGGGTTCAGATAAGGTGCGTAAATTAAAACATTTTTTAAGGATGACGAAGAGACGATTCTAGAGTAATCCCAGCATAGGGTTTGGTGGAGAAATGACGTGTTTAGTATCCGAGTACGCACGTGTATCTGTTGCTTTGAATTGTTCATATGGGACCGATGTGTAGGCTAGCTACGTATGAAATAACACAATGTTACAAAGCGTTACACACTCTTAGTTTATGAGAACGCATAGCAGACATATTATATAGTATTGTAGCTGCACGTATCTGCATGCACCCAGTCACTACTGAACATCAATTATTTTGTGTTAAAGGCAGGTGACTGCTTAAAGCAAGGTGAAAGTAAAACAGAACGCTCCTATGGGAGCGTTCTGTTTTACTTTCACCTTGCTTTAAGCAGCCACCTGTCCTAATACTAACTATTTAACAGAATTCAGTGGTCGTTAAAGGGAGGTTTTACTGTAGTTGCAAGTATCCGCATGCATCCAGTCACTACTGAACGCACTGCAGATTTTTGCCGATAAGCCACACCGGCTTCGGTCATTTGTAGACTTACATCATTAGGAGCCGTCTGATCAGGGTCTGCTCTGTTTGCTAGTATACTTTTTCTGTTTCTTTACTTTCTAAAATGATTATAATGTTCCACTTTTCATATTTCATTATAATTATTTTTTCACAAATATTCAGTTGGTATTAATTTTTTGAATAAACATACATGTAGAACAGGGAAAGGGTATCTCTGTTCTATGTTTATTCCAAAGCCATATGCAAACAGAGATTAGATCCGAATCCGACGGCTCTTATAGAAGTCGTCTGACTGAGGCATGCTCAACCTGCCTATGAACAAATGTAGATCTACTTCTAAAGTTTCTGCCATAGTCAACAAAAGCCCTTGTTCATTGACTGTTAAGTTATTAAATGCATGACAAAACTCATGAATTCTTATACAGTGCTCCCTCCCTACAACTGCCCTCTCAATAACGATTCCCTCCTTACAACAACGCATGTCACTTTTTCCGAAACAACAAGGCTCCAGACACAACTTTTTTCCATCGTATTTTATTATGCCTCAATCAAACTCTATGTTGTGACCACTCTTTAGAATCGTCACTTTGTGACGATTCTAAAGAGTGGTCACAACATAGGGTTTGATTGAGGCATAACGGTTTTAATTCTCGAAATACAACTTATCTGGGGATCTGCAAACAAGCTAGTTATGTTTGATTTTCCCTCCCTATAACAACCCCCTCTGAACAACGCAAACAATCTTCGTATCCAAAAGGGTGTCGTTGTAGAGAGGGAGCACTGTATAAGTATTAATAAAGAAAATACATTTCTTACCGTATGTTAGTATCTGTTTTAAAACGTAAGTGTGTATTCTATACCGACACAGACTTTTGCAATAATTTACTTTATGACTATCCATTCAAGAAATAATGACACCATGAATATTAATCTCATGAATTTTGAAACGGCATGTAAATGTAGAAAAATGGGCATTGCAGAAACTAGAAATGTAGATATATATCATTTCATAAGCAAACAGAGCAGCACCCTCCTACAGGAGCCGTCTGCTCTTGGTCAACTCTGTCTACAAACTCGTTAAAATGCATGCATATCTGTGAAGTAAAGAATCAACTGGACAAAAATGCATAATAATGTTTGTTTTTATAAAATTAGCTGCATGAAAGTTTGGAATTCAGAAGAGACTTCAACTAAGGACCCGAGGTTATAAAACTTATTTTGCTTGAGTTTGAAATCATTCTCAAGCATCTGGTTGGTCAGATTCTGAGCAAGCTCAGAATCTGACCAATCAGATACTTGAGAATGGTCTCAGACTGAGAAGTTTTATAACTTTGGACCCTGGTCGTTCTTACCTGGCTTTTCAATGTTCACCGGTGCCTTCCCAACAAAGACCAATATGCTTTTGTATGTAATTGGCATCCAATACTAAACTCATTTATAAAGGGACCTATTAGTGTTTATAAAAGGATCATGTATCGACAAACACTTAAATCAGTTATGATTACACTGAAACTTAAAGTTTGTGTCCGTGAGATATACGTAAATTAACAAGTAGTTCTGAAGCTAAGTGGACAGTAGAACCCCTCTAGCACAGTGTCCCTTAAAATGGACATATGCAAACAGTGTAGACCGAGATCAGAGGGCTACTCAGGGAGCTCTCTGATCAGGGTCTACACTGTTTGCAGATGCCATTTATTTCAATGACTTAAACCGTGTAAGCCGGTGCTAGGGGGGCATGAGTTGTGTTGCACTTTTAATAACTGTTCATGAACAGACTCAATAAAGCCGAGTCTGCAATTTTCTCATTTTGCAATGCAGCTTTTGCTTTGGAATGATCTCCTATACTCTCAGAATTTATGCCAACGAATACATTACATTACTTTCAATCCGCATTTGGCAATCACATTCTGTGAAAGAACATTATGTTTATATATTCCTTGGCCGGTATAGATATGTTTTACTGTAGATTTATATACAAATTCACAATTTGTTTAATTATTATCTAACGATCACAGCCTTGACTCTTGGCTAGCTTTGTTATTTCCTGTGTCTATATGCAATACAAGCTTGGGCTATTAACCCTCTCCCTTATGTAAGCGCATTTTGACGCATCTGCAAACAGAGCAGACCCAGATCCTATAGGAGCCGTCTGATCATGGTCGGCTCTGTTTGCTTATGGTGTAATAAAGATCTGATTCTACAGCTTCTGCCTGAGCCAAAATGTCCTGTGTTCGTATATCATTATAAAACAATCTTATTAATATTTTATGACGTCATTATTTCCTACATGAACATTCATCAGAAAAAGGGTTAAACATATATGGTTTCCTTATTTCTTATACAGTATAACCTCTCTTAACCGGAATTCTAGTAGATAATAATTTAGATACTTTTAGGCAGGTGGCTGCTTAATGCAGGGTGAAAGTCATGCAGAAAGCTCCTCAAGGAGCTTTTTGCATGACTTTCACCCTGCATTAAGCTGTCACCTGTCTCCAAGACCGATATTCATACTAAATTTAACTGCCGGTTAAGAGAGGTTTTACTGTATGAAAATTGATACGCCTCGGATTTTCCTGACCAACTCCCTGACCGTCAAATGCATTTATGAATTAAAACATAAATGGTTATATCGCTTCTTGTAACCTCTTGTTCTAGACAAAACATTATTGCGATATTGCGAATACAGACAGTTGAACATCAGTAGCTCGAATTCGGATAATTCGGTCTTCGGGATAGCTCGAAGTGAAATTTCGGTCCTTCCAAAATTTACAATATAATTTTTTCTAAAATATATTAAGTACACATATCCAGAAACACAGCTTAATGCAGGTCGAAAGTAATGCTGAAAGCACCTACATGAGCTTTCAGTATCATTTTTGACCTGCATTAAGCTGTGAACTTGAGAAATTGTTCAGATTACAAATTTGTATCGTCCCTTGAAGTTCGAGATATCGAAGTTCAACTGTATTTAAAATATCATTCATAATTGATCTCCACACCCTTCTACTTTAGGATCCGTGTGATAAGGGTTTGCTCTGTTTGCTTATGGAATTACATGTATATAGGTCTGGGTCCATGCTTATAAAGCTTTTAGTTGAGTCTGAGTTTCGGTCTCAGGCTTTTGATTGGCCAGATTTGAGTTCTCAAGCTTTTGATTGGTCAGATTTGAGCCTTTGGCTCAAATCTGACCAATCAAAAGCTTGAGAACGATCTCAGACTCAACTAAAATCTTTATAAGCATGGACCCAGATTCCTGCAAAATCTAGTTTCTGCAAAACTTTCGTCTGCCATTATAAAACATAATTCACTTTGGGTATTCATTAAAGAAATAATGCCATCATGTATATTTATTAGCTGATTATAATGGCATATCTACAAATGATGTTTTGGTATTGATATAGAAACTGTATAGTCAGGCACTATCATACGTTCATAAGCAAACACAGCAGACCCTAATCAAATGTCTCTTATGCGTCTGATCTAGATCTACTCTATTTGAAAATCCGTGAAAAGATCGTGTATATGAGGAAATGAGTAAACAGTCTACTTTTGTTCCATTTTCACAGACTTCTAGATCGTGTCATGTATAGACACATTGCATTGAGCCCTTTGAATAGGGGTTACGTATGCAAAATAGTGTAAACCCAGATCAGAGGACTCCAAGAGGAGCCCTCTGATCAGGATCTGCACGGTTTATCAGTCCAAATCCTTTAGCAAGTTCCAGTCTTTCATACTAAGTGAACTCTATAGTTAACCCTTTACTCCATGAATAGTTGAGAGCATGAATATTAACCCTTTCCCGCCGATGTCGCATAAATGCTCCACGACAAATAGTGCAGTCCCAGATCAGATCAGGGACTTCACTTTTTGTCTCAATCTCGTTTTCTATATCTGTGTTTTATTCCTTTGAAATTTGTATCTATTTATCTCATTTCCTTAATTTACCGAATGATTTAACAAAAAATGGATTGCAGACGACAATAAGAAATTTGGCGCCGAAATGTTTAATTATATTAACTACTATATACCAGCGCATGGACACGTGCTAACTGGATATGGCGGAAACTGTAAAATCATATATTCGTTATAAAATAAGCAAACAGTGCAGACCTGATCAGACGGCTGATCTGGGTCTACTCTGTTTACAAACGCTTAGAAAGGTGTATTCATTGAGTAAAGGGTTAAGCAGTAAGCACTAATCCACTGTGACACTTCAGCATTGAAGGATCAAGGACGGCAGTATTTACAGCAACTTCTACGCCTTTGTAAACAGAGAAGACACAGATCAGATAGATGATACAGGAACCGTCTGATCAGGATCTTCTGCTTGTTTATGTAACCATACAGATCTGATTCTACAATTGCTCCCGTGCAAACAAATTTCTGTCGTAATTTAACATTTATGATGTCCTTACTTCTTATATGAATATTCATGAAGTGAAAAACATGACGTGGTAAAATATACATCAACAGGCCGACGTATAAAAAGATGTTGATACATTGCAACGCAGCTGTGAAAAATAATGTCAGCATATTTTAGATCTTGTGCAGTGTAAACTTCTTCCGGTTTGATCAAGCTTTTGAGGACCAACTGACCAAGTGCCGTGGCACAAACTTTGGACCTAGATACAGGCAGCTTGGATCCCGATGAGATGCCGAGTAATTCATCGTCACATCTGGATCCGAGCGGTTTGCAAATGCGACAAAATGTCGCTTTCAGTGGAATAAACATAACTCGTACAATGTATGTGTAACAGTTGCGCAAAATAAAATGTTGATCCTGTGATTCGATCAAGCGTTTAAAAAGCTATTCAACGAGTGTCAAACTGCTTGGATCTTGATAAGACTCTGAGTTATACTCTAGATCTACATACAAACTACAGTAAAAGTTTAGTAATAAAGAGGTGGATACATTTTTAGGCAGAATGTGGCTGCTAAATGCACGATAAAAGTCACGCAGAAAGCTCCAAGAGGAGCTTTCTGCGTGACTTTCACCCTGCATTTAGCTACAATGTTTCATTGTTCGAACTATCAATGTTTTACTGTACAGTACAACCTCTCTATAACGACCACTAAGCTGTGTTAATTAGTTGGTGTTGAGGACAGGTGGCTGCTTAAAGCAAGTTGAAAGTAAAACAGAATGCTCCTATAGGAGCGTTTTGTTTTACTTTCACTTTGCTTTAAAGCAGCCACCTGCCTTTAACACAAAATACTTGATGTAATTTAGTAGTCGTTATAGAGAGGTTTTATTGTATTTCCAAAGGCGAGTGAAGTCGGGATAAGGGAAAAAGAGTTGGCCCTTTCCTTGTTCTATGTTTATTCCAAATCTCAATACAGTAGAACCCCTCTAATGCGACTACTTAATGATAAACATGTTTGTCTTTATAAGCAGGTGGTTGCTTAATGCAGGGCAAAAATAATGGGAGTTTTCTGGATTACTTTTGCCCTGCATTAAGCTACCGCCTGTCTCTACAACTCAGAATTATGCTTTTTTAGGTGGTCTTATTAGAGGGGTGTTACTGGAGAAAACTGTTATAAATTGTTATAATATAATTTTGAAGGTGGGACATTGAAGTGCTTTTAGAAAGTTAAGGAACATATTTTTCAAATTCCATTAGCAAACAGAGCAGAGCAAACAGGGCAGACCCTGATCACACGGCTCCTATAGGAGCCGTCTGATCTGGGTCTACTTTGTTTGCAAATGCGTGAAAACACGTTTATATGAAGGAAAGGGTCACACGTTCGAAGTCAGATAAATGTCGTCTGCTAAGATTGTCATCGCCTTCCCAGTTTCAAAGTGGAAAGTTCATTACATAAATGGTATATAATCAGTATGTCAAACAATCTGGACCCTGGTGAGACCGGTGCCACTCGAAGTCACATCAGGATCCATACTGTCTGCAATCGTTGTCACTAATTCACCAATTACGGCGGATGGGTTATCTCTCTTTCGTTGCAAATGTCGCATATGTGATTACCTATGCAAACAGTTTGGATCCAGATGACTTTGTTAATGTGTCAATTGTTTTTGCAACAAAAATTAGGTAAACTGAAAGAAAGTATATACGAATACAGACGACAAAAGTTGGCAGCGAGAGAGTTAACCCTTCGCTTGATATTCACGTCAATATACATTGTACCTACATGTAAATAGTGAAGACCCAGATGAGACAGCTCCTGCAGGAGCTGTCTCATCCGGGTCTGCCTTATTTACAAATTAATTGTGCAACCACTCAACCAGTGCATTCCACAGCAGTGATTGCACAGAGAAATACTTGTACACAGTGAAGATAGAAGTATGTCGTTAATACTCCCAATATGATTAACTTTAATTGCCACGATGTAAGTCGTCAATGTGTTAGTATTTATTCGGCTTGCATTTGAGTTTCGTACCTATTTAAAATAGGTCGATATTTTGTTGTACAACCAACGGAAATTTACATTTTATTCACGAAAACGGTTTATTTTGTATCACAGTCGTATGTTTCGATATCAGTTCAGCTTATTTTCTAATAAAAACAACACACTACTTCATGATTTCATTGAAAACATACTTTTATTGTAGAGACAATCGCGTTAATGCTTTGAATATAGTGCAATTTGCCGCTGCTTATGTTGTAGACTGCTTTTTATCTCTCCTTAACCGTTTACTTCATAAATATGCATTTCTGCACATTTGAAAACAGATTTGACCCAGATCAGACGGCTCCTATAGGAGCCTGCTCTGTTTGCTTGTGATAGTTTATATTGTTGTAAACCTTCAGTTTCCGTTATGGCCAAATATTTCTGTTCCCATGTGTCATTATAGCAATCAGTCTAATTTACATGTATGATGTCATTGTGTCTTACGTCAATATAAATGGAGCAAAGGGTTAAAGTACATAGCGGCAAACTAATTAGACGCCTCATCTGGATCTACATTTCCAATGTTTATCGTGACGTCATACTTTCGTGGAAAGAATTAACATCCGTTTCAAAGAAATAACAGAATCGATGAACATGGGAAATGTTATGTAGTTTTCACCATGCACGCGGATATGATGATGTGACGTGTACTTGAAATCGGTTTTAACCACTTAACTTTCTACGCCCTGAGCAGTTAGTTGTCTTCTGCAAATACTGTCGTCTGCTTCAATCCAAAAATACCAGCTTCTTCCTGTTTTCAAGATACAGTGTCAGGTAAACAAACTGTTTGAATTCTGGATCCAAACAGTTTTTAAAGACTGCCACAAGTTCATTAGTAGTGTGTTGAAGGTAACCAAACGTCAGAAGTCAACCAACACATCATTAGTAACCACACGCGCGTCTTTACCTAGAACAACCGTCATTACATAATATCTAAAAATGTTTTTCGTTTAATTGTTTACATAATTATGTTAACTAGATCTACAGTCAAGCCTGTCTTAAGCGGCCATCAAAAAGGGGTCTAATTATTGGTCTGTAAGGTAGGTGGTAGGTTAATGCAGGTAAAAAGTAATGCAGAAAGCTCATACAGGAGCTTTCTGCATAACTTATAACCTACATTAAGCAACCACCTTCGTTTTAAGACTCATGTGTCCAACAATAAATGGCTGCTTAGGACAGGTTATATTTTGTTTGTTAACTAGTGGTAAATATGTGGTTTTCTATGTAAATAATTTTGGTCCAGATAAGATGCCGTATAATTCGGTGTTTCGTTATGATCCAAACATTTTCATACCCTTATCGTATGTATTAGAAGAAAACCCTTAGCCTGCTATTAACCCCTCGCTTGCTGAATTTTAAAATACATTCTCCTTCTTTACCCATTCCCTGTTGTATAATTACATATATCTTCATTGTGTACAAGTATTTCGTTGTGGAGTGCACTAGCTGGATGCACAATCAACTTGTAAATAGTGCAGACCCTGATGAGACAGCTCCTGCAGGAGCTGTCTCATCTGGGTCTTCACTATTTACAGGTAGGTATATTGACGTGAATAGCAAGCGAAGGGTTAAAATGAGGTCCGCTTAAGCACCGATCTGTTGCCGTTGTCACTAACTTCAAATTCGTTCAAGTTTTTTAGATACTATTGCCATATTGACAGACTGTCAAACAACTTAGATTCTGATGAGATGCCGAGTTACTCGGCGCCTCATCTGGGTCCAAGCTCTTTGCAAATGTCAGTTAGGTCGCGCTTAGCAGGCGAAGGGTTAATATTTAGAGCTTTACCAGACAATTTTATACAGACGTCATTTACTTAGCATGCAAAGAGTTAACTGTCGTATCTGTGATTGCCTGAATAACAGTTTGGATCCAGATGAAACACCGAGTAACTTGGTGTCTCATCACGATCCAAACTGTGGTATCCAAATAGGGAGAAAAGTAAAAACAAAAACGAAAATTGTAACGGACGACAACTTTTGTCAGACGACAATATTGACAGCTGAAGAGTTTAGTGTGTCCCTGTTTGCGGAAGTTATAGTAAAGTGCACTCCTTATCCCGAATGCGTGAAGATTCCGAAAAGAAATAGTATTCTTCTTCTAAGATGATCGTCTGTTTCAGGTTCAAAATTTAGTTTTCATTAAAGCACACTCAGAGTGTCAAACAGTTTGGATCCTGGGCCAAAGCTGTTTGAAAAAGTTTTCCGTGTCGTCTGCTTTAAGCTTTACGTTTGTATGTCAAACAGTCTTGATCCCTTTAAGCCGAGGTGTGGCTCGACCTCTCATCTTGATCCAAACTTTAAGTGAAAGGCTCAATGGACACAGATAGCTTGATGCTCAGAATGAAAGATAAAAATATTTATAACGTTTCTCTGGTATAACGCTTTCTTTACCTCGGTCCCTTGCGAAACGTTATAAACAATCTTTACTGTACAAAGGTAATTACAGATTCGCAATGAAAAAAGAGTTAACCCTTTTCCTCAAATAAACGCATTTTTACGCATTTGCAAACAAACTATACGTTGTAGGAGCCGTCTGATCAGGGTCTGCTCTGTTTGCTTATTAAGTTATGATATATCTAACTACATGTATACCAATTACTCATGTGTACATATGCCAGTATAAAAATAGCTAATATCCATGTCATTATTACTTACATGAATTTGCAACAGGGAAATTGTTAAAAAGGATGTTTCTACAATTAATCCATATTATTCTGTACAGTTTGCTAAAACATTTCTGGGGTAACCCTTTCCCTCATATAGACGTGTTTTCACGCATTTGCAAACAGAGTAGACCCAGATCAGACGGCTCCTAGAGGAGCCGTCTGATCAGGGTCTGCTCTGTTTGCTAGTTGAATTTGAATAGTTCTGTTTCTTTGCTTTTTAAAATGGCTAAAATGTTCTACCACCTTCAAAGTCTCATTGTAACCATCATGTTCATGAATATTCAGTGGGTATTGAAATTTGAAATAAACATAGAACAGGGAAGGGGATAAACGCTGTTTATCATTGTCTTGGTCAGCAGTGTTTGGTTATAATGTTCTATAACCGATAACGTAAAATATTTATAAACCGGAAATTCAATTTAGTATAAATATGGCAGTAATGCAGGTCAAAAATAGTGCAGAATTCTCCTACAAATTACTTGTGTCATGCATTAAGCAACCACCTGCTCTTTAAGACTTCTGCGTTCAGTGAATGAATGGCCACTTAAGAAATGTACTACTGCACCACGGTCATAGAAACCTGTAATAATTCACTTGTCGTTAGTTTTATTGGGCCACACAACGTATATATTTGTTCCATAATCATCTAGAAATATAATCGTCTTGTCCATGTACAATAAAAGCTCCCCAGAGCTTTCTGCTTAACAATTAGCCTGCTAAGCACGACCAAATTGACATTTACAAACAGCTTGGATCCAGATGAGACGCCGAGTAACTCGGCGTCTCATCAGGATCCAAACTGTTTGACGCTATGTCAAATGTATCTCAAAACTCCGAACGAATCATAAGTAAGTGACAACGGCAACATATTGGAGATTAAGCAGAGCTACATTTTGTAGCAGGCTAATGATTAACTCTCCTAATGCGTTAAGCTACCACATTGTCTAAACATTCATCAAATAGAAATAGACATTCATGAGTGGCCGTTGTAGACAGGCGATGTTTTACGCATAGCACAAGTAGAATCTGTCTTAAGTGGTCCCAAAAAAAGAGGAGGTTTAATTACGGGTATTTAAGGCAGGTGATAGCTTAATGCAGGTCAAAACTAATTCAGAAATCGCCTATAGGAGCTTCTAAACCCCCTGATTTTGTTAATTCTATGTTCAATATAGGAATGACCGCTTAAGAGAGTTTCTATTGTATTCTAATTTATTTGCTTTGGACTTAAGACAGATACTACTGTATCTCACCTCTTTTCCCAGCGATACATCTGTTGTGGCCTGTCACTTTCTCACACGTGTTGTTAGAAACTAATTAATCACCTTTAATTGAGAGAAGCAGTGTACTTAATACAATCTAGAAATAGTTTCGATTTAGATCAGAAATTACACGCATCTTCTTATTGGTGATGTTTATAATGCTGTCTCAAACTGTTTTCATACCTAAATTGCTAAAATTAGTATGTCTTTACACAATTTTTCTATTGCGGCTTCTGACATACGATAAATTTCAACAGCTTAAAGACAGATTGCAAAACTGAAAAATAAAGACGTAATCATAAAAAAAATGTTTGGCTACAATAACATCCAGGCACAGGTTTTGCGGTTCCTCTGCACAATTGTGTATAAAAAGGCAGGTTTGTCCAAACAGTCCAACCAATCTGTTTTGCAGTGACAATCGTACCTACATCACAAGAACTGTTCCTCATCACCATCTTTCCAAAATGAAGTTTGGAGTAGTTTTCGCTTTACTCGTTGCCATAGTTGTAATTTATGGTAAGTTTTAATTTCTTATTCATGCGTTTTGGTATAAATGTTTTGATATTTAGAATATCCTTACAATGAAATCCGTTAACCCTTTCCTTCATATAAACGCATTTGCAAACAGCGAAGACCCAGATCAGACGGCTCTATAGGAGCCGTCTGATCAGGATCTACTCTGTTTACTAATGGAATTTGATATATGTTTCTTTAATTTCTAAAATGGCTACAATTTTCCACCTTTCATATTTCATTCTAACTATTTTGTTGATGACTATTCTGTAGGTATTGAAATTTCAACGTCTATTGAATATTCATGAACAAAATACAGTTGAACATCGATAACTCGAACTTCAAGGGACCATACAAATTAGTTCGAGATAACCAAAGTTCGGGTCATCCGATTTCTAATTGAACAATTTCTCAAGGCCACAGCTTATCACAGGTCTAAAGTAATGCTGAAAGCTCCTGTAGGAGCTTTCAGCACTACTTTAGACCTGTATTAAGTTGCCACATGTGTTTCTAGATATATATAGAGATACATTAATGGAGCAATAATATATTGTAAGTTTTGGAGGGACTGAACTTTTTGTTCGAGTTATCTAGAAGTTCGAGTTATCCGAGTTCGAGATATCGAAGTTCAACTGTAGTTATAATGAAATATGGAAATTGGAACATTGTAGCCATTTCAGAAGGTAAATAAATAGTTATTACAAATTCAACCTGTAAACAGAGCAGACCCTGATCAAATTATGTTTGCAAAAGCGTGAAATGACGTTTGTATTAAGGAACTTGACCCAAATATGCCGCAGCATTTTTCACGGATTATCCCAGTCAACATTGCTCGTCAACCTACAAGCGTTTAACTTTTTCTATCCCGCAGCCGTAACAATGTAGATCCTGTCCAGACAAAGCGGTTTATCTTAGTGATCACTGATCACTAAGTGAAGAGTTTGTTTTACGCACAACTACCCTCTATAAACAAATTATCATTGTTTTTGTTATAAACTTACTAGCTCTATGTCGTGAAAATATCGCCATTGTAATTTTGATTTTATACAGTTTTGTAAGGGGGGGGGGGGGGGGGGTTGAAACTAACGTTGTCAGAATTTGTGACCCAACCCCGTTTCATATGTATGTATGGAAATAAAATATGTTTAAACTATAAACACATTATCAAAAATGTGCGATCGTAAATAAGACTCGACAGACTGATTTTGCTTGCGTCTGTTGTTTATCTTAACTATTGACTCCATGATTAGGCTTTTCTACACATTTGAAAACAGAGTAGTCCCAGATCAGCGTCCTAATTTACGATAGTCACTAGTACTCGGATAAGTACTCGAAGAGACGAGCCTAAAGTGTGGTCACAAAATAATTATGGTTTGTTGAAGAAATAACGATGTTAGTATTTGAGTACGCACGAAATGTTATCCGTTGCTCTGTTATACAGTAAAACCTCTCTTAACCGACAGTTAAATTTAGTATGAATATCGGTCTTGGAGACAGGTGGCAGCTTAATGCAGGGTGAAAGTCATGCAGAAAGCTCCTAGAGGAGCTTTCTGCATGACTTTCATCCTGCATTAAGCAGCCACCTGCCTACAAGTATCTAAATTATTATCTACTAGAATTCCGGTTAAGAGAGGTTTTACTGTATTCTGTAGCTATCAGGACCCTCACCTGTGTTGTCAGTAATAATATCAGCATATTATTAACCCTTTTCCTGTTCTATATTTTTTTTTCTCAAAAGTTCAATACCTACTGACTATTCATAGAGAAAATTGTTATAAAGAAATATGGAAGGTGGAACATTATAGCCATTTAAGAAAGCAAAGAAACAGATCTTTCAAAATCTATTAGCAAACAGAACAGACCCTGATCAAACGGCTCCTCTAGGAGCCGTCTGATCTGGGTCTACTTTGCAAATGCGTGAAAACACATTTATATGAGAGAAAGGGTTAATAGACAGATATAATTCAGAACGCGCGAAATAATGGAATGATCCGCTATAGGGATGTGATCAACATTTGAATACAGTATATTCTATCTTAGCGCCCATCAAAAGGATCTAACTGTTGGTCTGTAAGGCAGGCGGTAGCTAAATGCATTAGGGGACACACTTGTTCTTAAGACTGCTACATTCAATAAATGATTAACCGCTTAAGAACCGTTTCAACTGTATATCTTGATGGTAATTCCTAAAAAAAAGTCGGGTAACATCAACCTTGCTAATTCTGTTAACCCTTTCCCTGTTCTATGTTCATCACAAATTTCAATTTCAATACATGTACCTACTGAATATTAATGGACAAAAAGGTTATTATGAAATATGGAAGATGGAGCATTGTGGCCATTTTAGAAAGTATATGGGGTCATTTCACCGAGTACGACCTGGAAAAGTCGCACGCGACCACGCGCGACCTTAATCGCAGCTCGGTTTTCCAATAGTCGCGGGCAAAAACCGTGCGACCTACCCCGTTATTTTCTGTGCACGCTCTATGTTCGATGTTAGCTCGTTTGACCTTCGATGTGGACGCTCTATATACGTCATATACGCTCTACACACGCTCTATATACGCTCTATCTACGTCTATCCACTCGATCTAAAGCGATCTTGACACGACCAAGGTTCGTTCTGTTCGACCAATCTGCGACATTGCCTCGATCTCTCGGCGATCTATTCTCGCAAGGGCGCGACCTCGGCCGACCAAGACTCGTTCCCGGCCGATCTAGCTACGTACGAGTTGCAATGTACCCTCGATTAATACGATTTAGTTGCGATCTCGAACGTTCTAGCATCGCTCAGACGCCCAAATCTCGATCTTTTCTCAACAGAGTCTCGCTCAAGCTACGTGCACACTGGTTTTGGTTGCACGGATTTGCGCGCGACTCACTGCGATCGTTATACAATGCCCGGCGATCGTTGGTCGACCATCAGTTTTTGACCAGTCTCCGAAAGGATAACATGGACCAAATCGCTCTGCATCATGCTATTGTATTACAGCACCATGCCCTGAAACAGCAGCAAGACTATCTGGTTATGCTAATCATGCTGAAAAGGAGCTGCGTGAACACTAGAGGGAACATTATGGTCAGTAAACCTCCCTCATGACGGAACTGAGGCTGGGAGATGAAGCTATCTATAGCCATATGCCCCCGGAGATGTTTGACGAACTTTTGGCCAGGGTGGGGCCTAGAATTGAACTATAGAAGATCTATAGAACCGCCAGTTAAGCGAGGGTCGATCTTATTTGGTTGAAGCTTAAGCGCACAGAGGCCGCCAATTGAAATAATGTGGAACGTACGGGTCTAGGGAAGGTCTGGGACAGGTCGCTCGGAGTGAGGCTTAATCGCAAAAGAGCGAAGCTAGATCGCACGGATCGAGCGAGGATCGAGCAGGGGTCGAGCAGCACGACCATTCGCGCGACCAGTTCTCGCTCGAGAAGACTAAGCCTAGCTCATCCCCGCTCTAGTTTCGTTCGTCTCGTGACCAATCCGTTCTTTGCTCGATCTATCTCGCTCTTTCGACGCTCTCCGTGCGACCTTTAGGTCGAGGCTCGGTTTTTTGACATGTCAAAAAACCGAGCTACGATCTGTTTTCCGGGAGACCAATCCTCGACCATGTGCGACCATGGGAGACCAAGGCACGACCAACCCTCGGTCAACTGTCGACTACGTGCGACCTGCGGCGACCAAGCCACGCTCTGAGATCGCAGCTTAGTCTTCCGGGAAGATTTCTTGGTGAAATGACCCCTTTAGTCACGGATCTTTGAAATTCTATTAGCAAACAGAGTAGACCCTGATCAAACGGCTCCTCTAGGAGCCGTCTGATCTGGGTCTACACTGTTTGCAAATGCGTGAAAACACGTTTATATGAGGGAAAGGGTTAACCATGTAATGTTTTAAAAATAAAGCATTATCGCTCTCATATTCTACACTGAACCATGCCTCTTGTTTCTTACAGTAAACTGTCAAGAACACAAATTTTGCACCGACGATCATGACTGCGAAAATGTCTCTTGTAATGTCACGACTGAGACGCCGTTTTGTCACGAATACGAGTGCCATTGTCACCAGCCGACATCCGACCCAGAATGCATTTATGCCCCTGATTGCTATGCCGAATGCGGAAACCAGGCTACCTGCGTCAACGGTCATTGCCATGGCAACTGCACACATCATTAATAGACACCGCGACAAGGTAACACACGTGGTATTGCTTTCTAGTGAATTCAGATCCGATTCTTTGATAGTACAACTTTTTTCTTTTTTATCCATGTTATTGTTAACCTTTCGCTTGCTATTCACGTCAATATACCTACCTGTACATAGTGAAGACCAAGATGAGACAGCTCCTGCAGGATCTGCACTATTTACAAGTTGATTGTGCGACAAGTGCACTCCGCAGCAGCGATTTCACAGCCAAATACTTGTACACAGTGAAGATATATGTATTATACAACAAGGCATGGGTAAAGAAGGAGAAATGTATTTTAAAATTCAGCAAGAGAAGGGTTAATGATTGCGTGTTTAACCCTATATAACCCTATACACGGGTTTTAACACCTTTGTAAACAGAATAGCACCCCCCCCAGGCCAGGTGACCATTGTAGGAGCCGTCTAATAATAATCTGCTCTATTACCTTTTTAACCCTTTCCTCCATAGCTATTTTTAGACCCAACTTCTTTGAATGAATATACCCAAAAGGGGCATTTACTAGAGAAAAGTAAAAAATATATAATTTTATAGTTGAAACCATCGTGATAAATAGAGCATTTGCTCCTATTGGGGCAAATTGATGCTTTATCTATCACAATGGTTTCAAGAAGTGGTTATTACAGACGCGTATAAATGCGTATTTATGGAGGAAAGGGTTAATTCCATAGATTCTGTCATGGTCAAACTTTTTTTTCATATGCCAATATAAACAATAAGCTATTAAATATTCCTACATACTGCATACTTTCTTAAATGAATATTCATGAAGTATCAGGACTTTGCAGAACAATTCCAAGCTTATATTACTAGTTTTTATCGATTTAATCGGAAAAAAGTGAGTTTTTTTTCTAATTTCCAGTTTCTGAAATTGAAGCTGAAATCGAAAATAATCACTTTAATCTCAGTGTTGATGACACATGCATGCACAGTTTGCAGTTTGTACCTTTTCTAAAACCTTTACTTCATAAATATGCCTTAAACGCCTTTGCAAACAGTATAGACCCAGATCCGACGGCTCCTATAGGATAGGATATATAGAAATGATTCTGTAGTTTCTGCCATGACCTCAAACTTCCTGTACCCATGTGATATTATAACAATTAATCAACATTTGTTACATTATTTCTAAACCCTGTCCTTCATATTGACGGCTCTGTATTGGTCACTTTTTGAGACCATTGTGATAAAAAGAGCATTTGCTCCTGTAGGAGCAAATGCTCTTTTTATCACAATGGTTCAATACTACACAATTCTAACATATTCCTTTTCTCTAGTAAATGCTCCTTTTCGGTAGATTTATTCAAAGAGGATGTGTCTAAAAATAGCCAATGCTGTAATTGGCTAAATAACATTCATGCAGGAAAACGGTTAAGGGTAATTCAGTATGTTTTATACTGAATAGACTGTCGGCATAGCGCTACACTACTAAGAACATATCTAAATGTCAAAACATCGATGACCTATGCAAACAGTATGGATTCAGATGAAACGCCAGGATCCAAACTAATTGACACTGTGATAAAGAATTGGGAAATATGGAAGAAAATATTGTTTTTAGAATTAAAGAAGAGGGCAATTTTAGACGCTTATGGGTAATACAGAATGTAGTTACAATAGTTTGCGCTAAGCTCTAGAAAACCCCTTTTAACTAGACAATTCATGCCACCTGTCTGAAAGATACTAATTTTAACGCCCGGTTTAGAGGGACTTTATTGTATATCTATTTCTGACATTCAACTCCATGTGAATTCCTCATTATCTTGTCAAGCTTCAAATGATGGGCAAAATCGAAACAAATAAAATTTGTTTTATATTTAGTATTCTCAAAATCGCCTTTCCATAGATTCTGCCATGGTCAAACTTTTTTTTCATATGCCAATATTTCTGCATACTTCATACTTTCTCAAATGAATATTCATGAAGTATCATTAACCCATTCCCTCATAATGTTTTGACACCTCTGTAAAATTCACTTTGTGAAACCATTGTGATAAATAGAGCATTTGCTCATATATGAACAAATGCTCTTTTTATCACAATGGTTTCAAACAACAAAATTCTAAAAAATGTTCCTTTTCTCTAGTTAATTCTCCTTTTCGGTAGATTTATTCAAAGAGGTTGGATCTAAAAATAGTCTATGAGGTAATTGGTTAAATGTTATTGCTTCCCTGGTTCTTCACTCTTTTTTTTTACAAAGGTTAACCCTTTACTCCTAGAATGTATATGCAACAAATAAAGTCATGAATATTAACCAGATTGGTTTTATACAATAGCACATGGATACGGGGATGTTTAGCCATAGTAAAACCTGTATAATCAGATCTATTTTATTTCATAAGCAAAAAGAGCAGACCCTAACCAGATGATGTATACATGAGCCGTCTGATCTTGGTCTGCTCTGTAAACAAACGCACAGAAAGGCGTATTGATGAGATAACAAGTTAACCATTAGTTTTTTCACAGCGGTTCCCAACTACTGAACTAGGTCAGACACATTGGTACAAATAAAAAGCAATGTAAGCGTCACCATTTTTATATATTTAGTGTAATTTTTACGTTACCTCGATACTACGAACACTGAAATACGTACCATTGTTGATATTTAACACTGGTCGCAGCTTAACCCTTCGCTTGCTATTCACGTCAATATACCTACCTGTAAATAGTGAAGACCCAGATGAGACAGCTCCTGCAGGAGCTGTCTCATCAGGGTCTGCACTATTTACAAATTGACTGTGCGACCAGTGCACTCCACAGCAGTGATAGCACAGCGAAATACTTGTACACAGTGAAGATGTATGTAATTATACAACAGGGCATGGGTAGAGAAAATTCAGCAAGGAAGGGTTAATGCAGACTGAAAGACATGTCTCTATGGGCTCTCTGTATGACTTTCGCCATGCATTAAGCAGCCACCTGCCTAAAAGACAAAAAAATATTAATCACTAAAATTTCGTAGTATCGGGTTTTTACTATATGTCTAAGTATCTCATTTCTTTTCTTCTTCATTTTACAGGAGTTGAAGACATTCCAACAACTGCACCTACCATGAAGAATTTCCATGAATCCATTTCCCCCTAGAAATTTGTGTTTTATTTTTGTAATAAAACTGAATTAACATGATGATGAAGAATTTGTTTTCATTTTCACATTTAGTCCTACACTATCAAACGAATTAATAACTGAAATATTGATTTCGAACATAAACTTCGTTTCTTTCCAGCGTGTCTCGAGGAAAACCCTTGTTTGAATAGCCCATGGGAATATATCGCGTAAAGCGTTAACCCTTTACTCCATAAGTACGTCTTTCTACGCCTTTGCAAAAAGAGTAGAACCAGATCAGACGGCTCCTATAGGAGCCGTCTGATCAGGGTCTGCTCTGTTTGCTTATGAAATAATATAGAGTGATTCTACAGTTTCTGTCTGGGCCCAAACTTCGTGTGTTCATGTGTCATTCTAAATGTTAATGTAACTAATATTCACGTTGTCATTATTTCTTGGAGTAATGCAGGATGAGTGTTACTCGGTAAGCTTAATTTCATTCGCCTTTTTACCTAATGGATAGAGAATATTATATGAGTGTTCATTTATTATTGATTTTTACCAAACGAGTTGATTAAAATAATATCACACTCGGCTTGCCGAGCGTCATACAGTAAAACCCTCTAAACCGGAATTTTAATAATGAAGGTCTGTATAGACAAGTGACTGCTTAATGCAGAGTGAAAGTTATGCAGAAATCTCCCTTGGGAGCTCTCTGTGTGACATTCAACCTGCATTAAGCTGCCACTTGTTTGAAAGACAGTTATTGACACTACATGTGTAATTCTAACGTTCGGTTTAGAGGGGTTCCCTTTGTTCAGTTTAGTCAACGAGATAGGCAATAATAGTCAATAGTTAATCAACACAGATGTTCCCCGGACCCTTACATACCAATGACGGGGATAATAAACGGGCTCATAAACATCTTTACAGGGCCTGGGAAAAAAACACCGGTGTTATATTCCTTTTATCAAAATGATACAAACAAAACACACAATGAAACCAAAGGCTTTTTCCTATTTGCATGTTGACGTGCTTACGTCATTTACGTATTATATTACACATGTGCATTATAATAAAATAAGAACTCGTTATATTAACATGAATACAGACAGTGTCATGTGAAAAACACATTTTGAAACCTTTGCAAGCAGTGTAGACCAAGATCCTACAAGCCGTCTAATCAGAATATGTGTTGTTTGTTTACGAAAAATGTCAATAAAAATAAAACATTCCTCGTTCGTATGCTACATCAAAATTTAGTTACTGAATATACTCAAAGAAGCTTTCTGTAAAGGTGTTTTAAAGCAGAGAGTGGGATTAACCCTTTACTATATGTATACATGCCCTTTAACATCTTTTAGACAGTTTTAGAATTAAAATTCATTTATTTATCACCAAAAGGTACATTTATCATTGCAAGCTATATTTGGAGAATGGTGTAATGTTGAGCTCGGCATACTGCGAAACATGTTATTTTCAATATTGTTTCTCTTTGTTTTCTTATCACTAATTAATATTCATGAGGATGCAAATAAGGTAATTTGCATAAAGTGAACCAAACATTAAGATTCATACATCAACTACCGGGTATATGTTTATATCATTTATAATTATCGCCCAAGAAGGCAGCAGTATCTTTGTATGCTGCAGGTATGTAAACACACTGTAATATGAACAATGAGGTTAGAATGGTTGCCTAGGAAACAGATATATCACCATCAGTGCTATATAATGTGTCCCAAATTTATTTATCTAATAATCTTGGTGATAATCAGTGATCATAGTAAACTTTAGCTAACCATTTTCCATATTTGTTTGCTTTATAAGAGAAAGACTGGTGTCTGTCGAAAATTTCAACATCTATTACTGTTCTCATAAATATTCATACATATGCAAATTAGTTTATATCAGAAAAGTAATATTTACTATTAAAGCAATGCCTCATATCTATGTTTGTAACAATTGATTTCATGATTCATCAAAAATAACTGAGATCTAGCGGAGTATTACAGTTGGATGTCAAATTTCCAAAATTTGTGAAAGGATCGGTTACCATGGAAACCGTTACAATCTTACTTACAGTTCATTGTTTGGGTATCAATTAAGATGATTAGCTTTCTGAGTATTTTGTCATCATTTTAAACTACATTTGAAGTTGTTTTCTGATATTGGTAGGATAAAAATTGAGAGGTTTACGTTATTTCTGTATATTTTTGCTATTTTTAATTATTCTCATTAATATTCATGTGTATGCAAATAAGGTAATTCCTACTTATAGCTTTTAAATAAAAGCACAATGTCTTAGCTTTAATTCGGTACCAGTTTTATACAGTTAGCACAAATACTTCCTGTGATATGGAAGATATTTGCAGGTAGGTGTCGACTAACAAAACTGTGTGAACAGAGTGAAATGAATGGTTACTATAGAAACAGTTAAAAAGTTACTTAGAGTTAAATTTGTGGTCCACAAATTTGATATTTTGTTTTCTGAGGATTTTGTCATCATGTTAAACTGCATTTGAAATTGTTTTCTGATATTTGTAGGATAAAAAATGAATAGTTTACATTATTTACGTTATTTCTATATTGTTTTTACTAATTTTAATGTTCTCATTGATATTCATGAGTATGCAAATAAGGTAATTTAAAAAAACAACTGGAAATAAAAGCACAATGTCCTATCTCCAATTTGGTACCAGTTTTATAGGTTTTGGACAAAAACTGACTGTGATATGGACGATTTTGCAGGTACGGACCATCATTACGAAAACTAGGGTGTTGCCATGGAAACGGTGAAAATGGTGCTTAAAATTAATGCTATGGTCCTCAAATTGGATATTTTGTTTCCTAGGGGTTTTGTCATCATGTTAAACTGCATTTGAAGTTATTTTCTGATATTTGTAGGATAAAAAAATGAAAGGTTTACGTTGTTTCTATACTTTTTTTACTATTTTTAATGTTCTCATTAATATTCATGAGTATGCAAATAAGGTAATTTAAAAAAACAAGTTAGAAATAAAAGCACAATGTCTTATCTTCCATTTGGTACCAGTTTTATAGTTTTAGGACAAACACTGGCTGTGATATGAGCGAATTTGTAGGTATAGGTCATCATTACAAAAACTGGGGGGTTGCCATGGAAACGGTTAAATTACGCATAGCCTAAAATAATTTAAGTTTGAGTACATTCGCGATTCTGATTCAGGACACTTTTCTGAACATTTTGGTACCCATGAAAAAAAGTCTAGGGGGGGGGGGGGGGGGGGGGGGGTGCACGGTAGGCACTACTGGCTCCTTGAGTATTATGATCAAAACATTTTCATACCCTTATAGTATGTATTAGAAGAAAACCCGTAGCCTGCTATTAAAATGAGGTCCGCTTAAGCACCGATCTGTTGCCGTTGTCACTTACTTCTGATTCGTTCAAGTTATTTTAGATACTATTGACATATTGACAGCGTGTCAAACAGCTTGGATTCTGTTGAGATGCCGAGTTACTCGGCGTCTCATCTGGGTCCAAGCTGTTTGCAAATGTTAGTTAGGTCGCGCTTAGCAGGCTAAGGGTTAATACTTAGAGCTTTAGCAGACAATTTTATATAGACGTCATTTACTAAGCATACAAAGAGTTAACTGTTGTATCTGTGATTGGCTGAATAACAGTTTGGATCCAGATGAGACACCGAGTAACTCGGTGTCTCATCACGATCCAACCTGTGGTATCAAAACAGGGAGAAAAGTAAAAACAAAAACGAAAATTGTAACGGACGACAACTTTTGTCAGACGACAATATTGGCAGCTGAAGAGTTTAGTGTGTCCCTGTTTGCGGATGTAATAGTAAAGTGCACTCCTTATCCCGAATGCGTGAAGATTCCGAAAAGAAATAGTACTCTTCTTCTAAGATGATCGTCTGTTTCAGGTTACACAATTTAGTGTTCATTAAAGCACACTCAGAGTGTCAAATAGTTTGGATCCTGGGCCAAAGCTGTTTGAAAAGTTTTCCGTGTCGTCTGCTTTAAGCTTTACGTTTGTATGTCAAACAGTCTTGATCCCTTTAAGACGACGTGTTGCTCAAAATCTCATCTTGATCCAAACTTTATGTGAAAGGCTCAATGGACACAGATAGCTTGATGCTCAGAATGAAAGATAAAAATATTTATAACGTTTCTCTGGTATAACGCTTTCTTTACATCGGTCCCTTGCGAAACGTTATAAACAATCTTTACTGTACATATGTAATTACAGATTCGCAATGAAAAAAGAGTTAACCCTTTTCCTCAAATAAACGCATTTTTACGCATTTGCAAACAAAATATACGTTGTAGGAGCCGCCTGATCAGGGTCTGCTCTGTTTGCTTATGAAGTTATGATAGATCTAACTGCATGTTTACCAAATACTCGTGTGTACACATGCCAGTATAAAATAGCTAATATTCATGTCATTATTTCTTTCATGAATTTGCAACAGGGAAATTGTTAAAAGGGTGTTTCTATAATAAATCCATATTCTTCTGTACAGTTTGCTAAAACATTTCTGTGGTAACCCTTTCCCTCATATAGATGATCAGGGTCTGCTCTGTTTTCTAGTTGAATTTGAATAGTTCTGTTTCTTTGCTTTTTAAAATGGCTAAAATGTTCCACCTTCAAAGTCTCATTGTAACTATTATGTTCATGAATATTCAGTGGGTATTGAAATTTGAAATAAACATAGAACAGGGAAAGGGGGTAAACGCTGTTTATCATTGTCTAGGTCAACAGTGTTTGTTTATAATGTCCTATAACCGATAACGTAAAAACATTTATAAACCGGACGTTCAATTTAGTATAAATATGGCAGTAGGGGCCTAATGCAAGTCAAAAATAGTGCAGTAAGCTCCTACAAATTACTTGTGTCATGCATTAAGCAACCACCTGCTTTTTAAGACGTCTGCGTTCAGTGAATGAATGGCCACTTAAGACAGGTACTACTGCACAACGGTCATAGAAACCTGTAATAATTCACTTGTCGTTAGTTTTATTGGGCCACACAACGTATATATTTGTTCCATAATCATTTAGAAATATTATCGTCTTGTCCATGTACAATAAAAGCTCCTCAGAGCTTTCTGCTTAACCCTTAGCCAGCTAAGCACGATCAAATTAACATTTGCAAACAGCTTGGATCCAGATGAGACGCCGAGTAACTCGGCGTCTCATCAGGATCCAAACTGTTTGACGCTATGTCAAATGTATCTCAAAACTCTGAACGAATCATAAGTAGGTGACAACGGCAACATATTGGAGATTAAGCAGAGCTAAATTTTGTAGCAGGCTAAGGATTAACTCTCCTAATGCGTTAAGCTACCACATTGTCTAAACATTCATCAACTAGAAATAGACATTCATGAATAGAGGGTTAATACACGTTTGTTCGGGCAATAACATCTGCAGTGTCCCGAGGAATTGTTGTTGGCCCGAGCCCGAAGGGCGAGGGCAACAACAGTTTCGGAGGGACACTGCAGATGTTATTGCCCGAAAACAAACGTGTATTAACGCTATTCTTGCATAAAACACATTTTTTGCTTTCCTGCATCAATTTAATTCTTCCAAATACAAGCAAAACTACGGCAGCAAAACTATACACTTCTTTGACACTTCGTTCGATTTATGCTGTTTCCGGGCCCCTGTTTTCTTTCTGACGTCAATTCATGATTGTATCAAATACCGTTTACACGGAACTTCATTCAATTTGTCTATCACAAAAACAGTTCAGTGTTGGCGCCCCTGATATGCTCGCACCCGGCGTTCACCTAGCTTAGGCCAAAACGCTATATAGCATTCGCGTCCATTGTTTACCTTAGGCCCCGAATAGGTATAATTAAAACCGGTCAACAACAGCGCGTGAGCACGAGAATCGCCTTGTTAATACATGGTCTAGCGGGACTAAAACATCACGTTTTGTGCAAGAATGGTTGTTGTAGATAGACGATGCTGTACGCATAGCACACGTAGAATCTGTCTTAAGTGGTCCCTAAAAAAGAGGTTTAATTACGGGTCTATAACGCAGATGATAGCTTAATGCAGGTCAAAACTAATTCAGAAATCGCCTATAGGAGCTTCTAAACCACCTGATTTTGTTAATTCTATGTTCATTATAGGAATGGTCGCTTAAGAGAGTTTCTACTGTATTCTAATTTATTTGCTTTGGACTTAAGACAGGTGCTACTGTATGTCACCTCTTTTCCCAGCGATACGTCTGTTGTGGCCTGTCACTTTCTTACACGTGTTGTTAAAAACCAATTAATCACCTTTAATTGAGAGAAGCAGTGTACTAATACAATCTAGAAATGGTTTCGATTTAGATCAGAAATTACATGTAGCTTCTTATTGGTGACGTTTATAATACTGTCTCAATCTGTTTTCATACCTAAATTGCTAAAATTAGTATGTCTTTACTGATTTTTTCTATTGCAGCTTCTGGCATACGATAAATTTCAACAGCTTAAAGACAGATTGCAAAACTGAAAAATAAAGACGTAATCATAAAAAAAAATGTTTGGCTACAATAACATCCAGGCACAGCTTTTGCGGTTCCTCTGCACAAATGTGTATAAAAAGGCAGGTTTGTCCAAACAGTCCAACCAATCTGTTTTGCAGTGACAATCGTACCTACATCACCAGAGCTGTTCCTCATCACCATCTTTCCAAAATGAAGATTGGAGTAGTCTCCGCTTTACTCGTTGCCATAGTTGTAATTTATGGTAAGTTTTATTTTCTTATTCATGCGTTTTGGTATAAATGCCTTGATATTTAGAATATCCTTACAATGAAATCCGTTAACCCGTTCCTTCATATAAACACATTTGCAAACAGAGAAGACCCAGATCAGACGGCTCCTATAGGAACCGTCTGATCAGGATCTACTCTGTTTAGTAATGGAATTTGATATATGTTTCTTTAATTTCTAAAATGGCTACAATTTTCCAACTTTCATATTTCATTCTAACTCTTATGTTGATGACTATTCTGTAGGTATTGAAATTTCAACACCTATTGAATATTCATGGATAAAATAGTTATAATGAAATATGGAAATTGGAACATTGTAGCCATTTCGGAAGGTAAATAAATAGTTATTACAAATTCAACCTGTAAACAGAGCAGACCCTGATCAAATTATGTTTCCAAAAGCGTGAAATGGCATTTGTATTAACGAACGGGTTAACTTGACCCAAATATGCCGCAGCATTTTCCACGGATTATCCCAGTCAACATTGCTCGTCAACCGACAAGCGTTTAACTTTTTCTATCCCGCAGCCGTAACAATGTAGATCCTGCTCAGACAAGGCGGTTTATCTTAGTGATCGCTGATCACTAAGTGAAGAGTTTGTTTTAAACACAACTACCCTCTATAAACAAATTATTATTGTTTTTGTTATAAACTTACTAGACGTATGTCGTGAAAAATTCGCCATTGCATTGTTGATTGTATAGTTTTGTAGGGGGGGGGGGGGGGGGGGGGGGTTGAAACTAACGTTGTCAGAATTTGTGACCCAACCCCATTTCCTATGTATGTATAGAATGGAAATAAAATATGTAAAACTTAAACAATAAACACATTATCAAAAATGTGCGATCGTAAATAAGACTCGACAGACTGGTTTTGTTTGCTTCTGTTGTTTATCTTAACCATTGACTCCATGATTAGGCTTTTCTACACATTTGCAAACAGAGTAGTCCCAGATCAGCGTCCTAATTTACGATAGTCACTAGTACTCGGATAAGTACTCGAAGAGACGAGTCTAAAGAGTAGTCACAACATAATTATGGTTTGTTGAAGCAATAATGATGTTAGTATTTGAGTACGCATCAAATGCTATCCGTTGCTCTGTTATACAGTAAAACCTCTCTTAACCGGCAGTTGAATTTAGTATGAATATCGGTCTTGGAGACAGGTGGCAGCTTAATGCAGGGTGAAAGTCATGCAGAAAGCTCCTAGAGGAGCTTTCTGCATGACTTTCACCCTGCATTAAGCAGCCACCTGCCTAAAAGTATCTAAATTATTATCTACTAGAATTCCGGTTAAGAGAGGTTATACTGTATTCTGTAGCTATCAGGATCATCATCTGTGTTGTCAGTAATAAGTTCGGGTTATCAGCATATTATTAACCCTTTTCCTGTTCTATATTTTTTTTCCAAATTTCAATACCTACTGAATATTCATAGAGAAAATTGTTATAAAGAAATATGGAAGGTGGAACATTATAGCCATTTTAGAAAGCAAAGAAACAGATCTTTCAAAATCTATTAGCAAACAGAGCAGACCCTGATCAGACGGCTCCTCTAGGAGCCGTCTGATCTGGGTCTACTCTGCAAATGCGTGAAAACGCGTTTATATGAGGGAAAGGGTTAATAGACAGATATAATTCAGAACGCGCGAAACAATGGAATGACCCGCTATAGGGGTGCGATCAACATTTGAATACAGTAGATTCTGTCTTAAGCGCCAATCACAAGGATCTAACTGTGGGTATGTAAGGCAGGCGATAGCTAAATGCATTAGGCGACCACTTGTTCTTAAGACTGCTACATTCAATAAATGATTAACCACTTAAGAACCGTTTCTACTGTATATCTTGATGGTAATTCCTAAAAAAGTCGGGTAACAGCAACCTTGCTAATTCCGTTAACCCTTTCCCTGTTCTATATTCATTACAAATTTCAATACCTACTGAATATTCATGGACAAAAAGGTTATTATGAAATATGGAAGATGGAGCATTGTAGCCATTTTAGAAAGTAAAGACAGATCTTTGACATTCTATTAGCAAACAGAGTAGACCCTGATCAGACGGCTCCTCTAGGAGCCGTCTGATCTGGGTCTACACTGTTTGCAAATGCGTGAAAGCACGTTTATATGAGGGAAAGGGTTAACCATGTAATGTTTTCAAAATAAAGCAGTCTACACTAAACCATGCCTCTTGTTTCTTCTAGTAAACTGCCAAGATCACCAATATTGCACCAACGATCATGACTGCGAAAATGTCTCATGTAATTTCACGACGGAGACGGCGTATTGTCACGAACACGAGTGCCACTGTCACCAGCCGACATCCGACATCCGACCCAGAATGCAGTTATGCCTCTGATTGCTATGCCGAATGCGGAAACCAGGCTACCTGTACCAACGGTCATTGCCATGGCAACTGCACACATCATAAATAGATACCGCGACAAGGTAACACACGCGGTATTGCTGTCTAGAGAATTCAGATCCGATTGTTTGATAGTAAAACCTTTTTTTATTTTCCTTTTTTTGTCCATTTTATTGTTAATGATTGCGTGGTTAACCCTATACTTCATAGGTACGGGTTTTTAACACCTTTGTAAACAGAATAGCCCCCAGGCCAGATGACTCCTGTAGGAGCCGTCTAATAATAATCTGCTCTGTTACCTTTTTAACCCTTTCCTCCATAGCTATATTTAGACCCAACCTCCTTGAATGAATAGAAGGGACATTTACTAGAGAAAAGTAAAACAAAATGTAGAATTTGGAAGTTGAAATCATTGTGATAAATAGAGCATTTGCTCCTATTGGAGCAAATGCTCTATTTATCACAATGCTTTCAGGAAGTGGCTATTACAGAAGGGTAGAACGGCGTATTTATGGAGGAAAGGGTTAATTCCATAGATTCTGCCATGGTCAAGCAGTTTTTTCATATGCCAATATTATAGATAAGCTATTAGATATTTCTACATACTTCATACTTTCTGAAATGAATATTCATGAAGTATTAGGAACATTACATTCATGAAGGGAAGGGTTAAGGGTTTTTGATATGCTTTACATTGAATATAGGTCGGCTTAGCGCTATACTACTTATAATGTAAGTTCATATCTAAATGTCAAAACAGCGATGACCTTTGTAAATGGTATGCATCCTGATGAAACATCAGGATCCAAACTAATTGACACTGTGATAAAAAATTGGGAAAATATGGAAGAAAATATTGTTTTTAGAATTAAAGAAGAGGACAATTTTGCAAATGCTTTTAGACGCTTATGGGTAATACAGAATGTCGTTACCATAGTTTGCGTTCAGCTCTCGAAAATCCCTTTTAACTAGATAATTCATACCACCTGTCTGAAAGATACTAATTTTAATCCTTCGCTTGCTATTCACGTCAATATACCTACCTGTAAATAGTGAAGACCCAGATGAGACAGCTCCTGCAGGAGCTGTCTCATCAGGGTCTGCACTATTTACAAATTGATTGTGCAACCAGTGCACTCCAGAGCAGTGATTGCACAGCGAAATACTTGTACACAGTGAAGATATATGTAATTATACAACAGGGCATGGGTAAAGAAGGAGAAATGTATTTCAAAATTCAGCAAGCGAAGGGTTAACGTCCGGTTTAGAGGGATTTTACTGTATATCTATTTCTGACATTCAACTCCATGTGGATTCATCATTTTCTTGTCAAGCTTCAAATTATGGGCAAAATCGAAACAAATAAAATTTGTTCTATACACATGTATTTAGTATTCTCAAAATCGCCTTTTATGGGCTTTTAACCCATTCCCTCATAATGACGACTTTTGAAAACTCACTTTGTGAAACCACTGTGATAAATAGAGCATTTGCTCCTATAGGGGCACATGCTCTTTTTATCACAATGGTTTCAAACTACAAAAATCTAAAAATGTTCCTTTTCTCTAGTTAATGCTCCTTTTCGGTAGATTTATTCAAAGAGGTTGGATCTAAAAAATAGTCTATGAGGTAATGGGTTAAATGTGGTCGCTTGTCTGGTTCTACACTTTGTTTTTTACAAAGGTTAACCCTTTACTCCAAGAATGTACATGTGAGAAATAAAGTCATGAATATTAATCAGATTGGTTTTATATAATGGCACATGGATGCGGGAATGGTTGGCCATAGTAAAACCTGTATAATCATATCTATTTTATTTCATAAGCAAACAGAACAGACCCTGACCAGACGGTGCCTACATGAGCCGTCTGATCTTGGTCTGCTCTGTAAACAAACGCATAGAAAGGCGTATTGATGAGATAACAAGTTAACCATTAGTTTTCTCACGTTGGTGCCCAACTACTGAACTAGGTCATACACATTGTTACAAATAAAAAGCAATGTAAGCGTCACCCTTTTTATATTTAGTGTAATTTTTACGTTACAATAAAACCTCGATACTACGAACACTGAAATACGTACCATTGTTGATATTTAACACAGGTAGCAGCTTAACCCTTCGCTTGCTATTCACGTCAATATACCTACCTGTAAATAGTGAAGACCCAGATGAGACAGCTCCTGCAGGAAGCGAAGGGTTGATGCAGGCTGAAAGACATGTCCCTATGGGCTGTCGTCATGCATTAAGTAGCCACCTGCTTAAAAGACAAAATATTCATCACTAAAAGTTCGTAGTATCGGGTTTTTACTATATGTCTAAGTATCTCATTTCTTTTCTTCTTCATTTTACAGGAGTTGAAGACATTCCAACAACTGCACCTACCATGAAGAATTTCCATGAATCCATTCCCCCGTAGAAACTTGTGTTTTATTTTTGTAATAAAACTGAATTAACATTATGATGAAGAATTTGTTTTCATTTGCACATATAGTCATACACTATCAAACGAATTAATAACTGAAATATTGATTTCGAACATAAACTTCGTTTCTTTCCAGCGTATCTCGAGGAAAACCCTTGTGTGAATAGCCCATGGGAATATATCGAGTAAAGCGTTAACCCTTTACTCCATAAGTACGTCTTTCTACGCCTTTGCAAATAGAGAAGACCCAGATCAGACGGCTCCTATAGGAGCCGTCTGATCAGGGTCTGCTCTGTTTGCTTATGAAATAATATAGAGTGATTCTACAGTTTCTGTCTGGGCCCAAACTTCGTGTGTTCATGTGTCATTCTAAATGTTAATCTATAATTAATATTCACGATTTCATTATTTCTCACATGAATATTCATGGAGTTAAAGATTAATGCAGGATGAGCATTATCCAGTAAGCTTAGGAGCTTTCTGCATGACTTTCATTCTACATAAAGCAACCACCTGTTCTCTTCAGACCACAATGCTTAATTTCATTCGTCTTTTTACCTAATGGATAGAGAATATTATATGAGTGTTCATTTATTATTGATTTTTACCAAACGAGTTGATTAAAATAATGTCACACTCGGCTTGCCGAGCGTCATACAGTAAAACCCTCTAAACCGGAATTTTAATAATGAAGGTATGTTAATACAGGTGACTGCTTAATGCAGAGTGAAAGTAATGCAGAAATCTCCCCTAGGAGCTCTCTGCGTGACATTCAACTTGCATTAAGCTGCCACTTGTTTGAAAGACAGTTATTGACACTAATTCTAACGTTCGGTTTAGAGGGGGTTCGTACATCAAAAATTAGTTACTGAGTATTCGATTATTCGAAGACTCAAATACGTATCATTATCAGTTTTTAAGGCAGGCGACAGCTTAATGCATTACGAAATTTCAAATCATCGAGGTTTTAACCATTTCCCTCATATAAATGCCTTTTCATGCATTTGCAAACAGAGTAGACCTAGATCAGAAAGCTCTTATAGGAGACGCCTGCTCTGTTTGCTAATGGAATAGGTCTGTTTCTTTCGTTTCTGAAATGACTACACTGTTCCATTTTCCATATACCATTATACATATTTTGTCCATGAATATTCAGTAGGTATTTAACTCTGGAATAAATATAGAAAAGGGACAGGGAAAGGGTTACGGTGTCACTATAGTGAGGTTATACTGTATTGTCTCGGGCGACATTTCCAACAGAGGCAAATGTACTCGTAAATGAACCATGATACATGTTAGGCAGTGGTGTCCCCATAGTCCAATATAACGCATGCAAATTAATAGTCATTCTGATGCATATTTAGTCATCAGTTATGTGTTTTATGTGTATTTAACCCTTTACTTCATAAAATCTCATTTCAACGCCTTTTAAATCAGGGTGGATCCAGATCAGACGGCTCCTAGAGGAGCCGTCTGATCAGGGTCTACCCTGTTTGCTTATATGCAAAATAGCTTGCTGCCCGTGATCAAACGGTTGATTTGAATAATCATTTTTATCTGATAACAACCTATGGGGAGATCACTTATACACCTTCACCTTACCTGTACATACCAAGACCCACTAGTTAACTATAACCTTTATTACAGAATACTATTTGGGCCATCGCGATATCGCTCGGCGCCTGTTTTGCCAAGTCTGAAAAATACGAGAATGCAACTCTGTACAACGTTTTGGTCGAAGCCTTGAAAAAGCAATACTTCTTTTCGGAGGGATTTCAGATGGAAATACAATAGATTTGTACAGGCTTTTGAACAAGGATCCAATCTGAAAAGAAACCCCACAGATGCATAGTTGCATTCTCGCTCTTTTTTCAATGCATTTGGGCAAAACTTTAATTAAATTAAAAACAGAAAGCGAGAATTCACAAGTCAAATTCGGCATTGTTTTCTAAGGGATTTAGACGGAAACACAATGTTGCATTCTATCGATTTATTAGGGTTAGAGAAAAAACAAAAAAGACGCGATAAGAGATTGTGATGGTCCTATTAGGGCCCAGTCCCACTAAGCCTTACGACCACTTAAGACTTGCATTTAAGATTGCTAGCGACCTCTGGTCGCCGATATTCGGACGAAGGTCGCACGACAAGTCACTGATAATCGCCGGTGGTCTTCATTAATCGTTGGTAATCGTTTCCAGTCGTGCGACCAATTGCAGTCGTATTTCAGTCGTAGAGAGGTTGTTCATCATGTACAACAACCTCAGGGCCCAGTCCCACTCGGCCTACGACCACTTGTTACATGTTTACGATTTAAAGCGTCCTCTTGTGGCCGATATTCGTACGAAGGTCGCACGACAAGCCACTGATAATCGAGGGTGGTCTTCAGTAATCGTTGGTAATCGTTTCTAGTCGTGCGACCAATTTCAGTCGTAGTGAGGTTGTTGATCATGCACAACAACCTCCTTACGATCGAACTGGTCGCCTGTGGTCTTTAAGAGGTAACCTTAGATAGGTTAGGTAATCGTACAATCGTTGTACGAAGGTCTCCAACAATCTTTAACTGGTCGCTGGTGGTCGTCCCTACAATCGTACGACTGTCAGCGACCTTTGTACAATTACCTACGACTGTCGTGCGATCACCAGCGACTGCCTAAAGATTAGCCGCGACTAGGCATAGAACACGCGACCACAGAACAGGTCGGAAGTGATTGTGGAACCTTCGTACGAATACCAGTGACTTGAGGTACGATCGTCAACAACCTGTCTTAAGGTGGTCGCAGATGCGTCTCCAATGTGTTTTTGGAATTTAGTCGCCGAAAATCGCAGACATTCGCCGGTTTCAGAGGTCTCAGAGGTCGCCGATGGTCTTTAACGATCGCAAGCGCTACTTGGACTGTAGCCTTAGGTTTCCGTATTACGCGTTTCGCCGTAGGTTTCCGTATTATACTTCAGCCTGAATGATCTTCGTATGCACCGTATTAATACGCTATGTTGCCATTTTATTAATACACCAAAGCTATATTGCCGTTTTCTATACATTTTCAAGCAATTTACACCTTGACGAGACGCCCAGCCGGCATCTCGTCTGGATAAATGGGTACAGTTGATCCTGTCTTAAGCGGTCATCAAAAATAGGTCTAATTATGGGCCAGTAAGGCAGGCGGTAGCTTAATGCAGGTCAAAAGTAATGCAGAAAGCTCCTATAGGAGCTTTCTGCATTACTTTTGCCCTTCATTATAAGCAATCCTCTGCCTTTAAGACTCCTATGTTCAATAAATGAAAGACCGCTTAAAACAGGTTCTACAGAATTTCACCTGTGGCGGGTTTAGCGTAATGAATAAACCGTACAGTTACCCATTTAAATGCTATAAAAATATGATATCTGCATAAACTCCGATCACTGATTCTAAATTTGCTCAAGCTTTGGAGTAACATTTGACCGAATGTCAAACAGCTTGGATCCTGCTGAGAAGCCGAGTAACTCGGTGTTTGATCTGGATCTGAACTGTTTGCAAATGTCAGCCAGGTTGCGATTGGCAGGTAAATGGTTAACATAGTTCTCGTGCTCTCCCTGAGATTAAAAGTGAAACTTGGTGCATGCGTTAGCTGTTGTGCGTATTATTAACCAACACGTTTAAAACCTTTACTCCATATGGATGTTGTTTGTTTCACATTTGCAAACAGAGTAGACCCAGATCAGACGGCTCCTGTAGGAGCCGTCTGATCAGGGTCTGCTCTGTTTGTTCATGAAAAATTCTACAGTTTATGCAAGGGCCAAGTGCCTCTTTTTCTTATTCCCATTACAAAAAATTCAACTTATTAATATTCATACATTCATTATTTCTTACGTGAATATTCATAGGATTAAGGATTAAATTTATTGTGTGTTTACATTATAAATGTAGACCGACACTACACATGAGCCATTTTGATGCTGGCCAGGTACTGGCTGATCTTCTGAACTATATGGCTGAGCTGAAAAATTATCAGTATTGGAACATGATGGGGATAAAGATCGGATCGCTGTGGACATGTGAGATGGAATTATTTATCACATAGATATAATAGCATGCGGTTTATTTCATTTTACATATCACTATGCATGAATGAATATTCGTGTAAGGCATAATGTCTATATGAATGTGAAGGACCTTAGTTTTTATAAATAAGAATATGAACAAGAAAAATGTCTGCCACTACAGAACCTTTGGAATCTGATCTTTTTAAACTGAGCAGAGCAGACCCAGGACAGAGGGCTGCTATAGTAGTTATCTGATCTGGGTCTACTCTGTTTACAAAGGCGTTAAAATGCGTATCTACTGTATATTGGCCTAAAATAGGCAGTACGTAAAAATGCCCAATGCAAACAGTGTAGTCTCAGACTAGTTCGGGGTATGCACTGCAGTAGAACCTGTCTTAAGCGACCGCCAAAAAAAAGAGGAGCTTTCTGCATTACTTTTGACCTGCATTAAGCATACAAATTAATACTTATTAAAGACATTACCCAGGTCCATTCAATGATTCCCCCCCATTGTTCTCAATAGGCGTGAAAGTAACAGTAAAAGCATGATACAAGTGTGCAAAATATGGCAAGCCGTCTCATTCTGTCTAGAGAGGCCCTGACATACAATTAGTCAAGGGGAACACACTCAAAAGACCATTGTTGGTCAGAACCCAATAGAAGTTTAATCCTTAAGAAGCCTACCACTAACAAACAAAGGGCCATATGCAAACAGGTTGGATCCAGATGAGACGTCAAGTAACCCGGCATCTTATCTGGATCCAAGCTATTTGACAGACAACATTTTCACAAATCTTTACAAACTATGAAGCACTTTCACATTTGAAGCAGACAAGCAATTTAGCAGATGAATATTTTATAAGGATTAAATACATTAAAAAAACCTGAGCACTTATGTATATCAGAGATAAAACTCTGGACATTTGGCCTGCAGTAGAATCCATTTAACCTGCAGTGGAGGAGAGCTATAATATGTTCAAAGGCGCCCTAATTAAAGCTGAGAATTCAATTTTGTCTTGTAGAGCTGGCGTTCATACATACATGCCATGTTTGTTTGTACAGTGGAGAAAACGTTATCATTTCCCGTTTAAACGTATCTATACGCAAATGCATTGAAGTAAAATGTAGAAAAATACACCTTGTTGAAATATCTCAAGATATTTTTTATCTGAGTGGCAAACCGTTTGGAGCCTGATCAGACGCCGGGTTACCCGGCGTCTGATCTGGCTCCTAACTGTTTGCAATGGAAATAATTGTTTTAGCATAAACGCGTTTAATGGGAAAGAATAACGTTTTCTCCACTGTGTGTGTGTGTGTGTGTCTGTGTGAATGTGTGTGAAGGTCTCCTTTCTTTGGAATTATTATGACCAACGATTGTGTCCATGGAGTGGACCAGACCCCTGTTTTCCATATTGTTTCGCCCTACGTAGGTGTATTTTTTATGCCCGATATCCCACTTGGACCTGAAAATGTGTTGTACTGCTGATGAGCATGGGAACAAACTAGATAGGTCTCCATACACCTGTAGAAAATTCCTGTAGAAAAACTATGAAGCACTTTCACATTGTTGTTATTTCCAAATCATCAAATGTAAGAGACGGGCCTCACATGGAACGCTCCAGTGGTTCTTGACAGGCAGACTGTTATAGCTCTTACCATGTGCCGCATGCTTTTTCACAGGTTAGCTGTAAAGACCCAAGCCGGCCAAGGCCGGGAATGTCTTTAAAGCCCCTATGTTCAATAACATATACATAACATAACATATTGTTTATTTCGGTTTAAGCATAACAGCTCATCACCATACAAACATACATGTATTCTGCATGCAACGAAAAAAAAAAAAAAAAAAACAACAACAAAAAAACGAGAAAAACATAAACATAAAGTACATGATGGATGTTCAATGAATGAATGCTCGCTAACCCATCCTAATATAGGACACAGTCAAATACATAACACAACCAGTCTAATACATAATACGATAAGTCGAATACATAATACGATTCAATCTAATACATAATACGATCCAGTCTAATACATAATACAACCTAATCTAATACATAATACGACCAGTTTAATAATACAACGACTCTGTTTGTTACATAATACGAACAGTCTAATACATAATACGACCCAGTCTAACACATAAAACGACCCATTTTATATATCATACGACCAGTCCTATGCATAATACGACCAGTCTAATACATAGTACGACTCAGTCTAATTCATAATACGACCAGTCTAATACATAGCACGACCCAGTCCAATTTAAAATACGACCCAGTCTAATTTATAACACGACCAGTCTAATACATAAAACGACACAATCTAATACATTAAACGACCCAGTGTTATACATTATATGACTAAGTTTATTGCACAAAACGATATAGTATAATTTAAATTCTGCACAATTCATTTAGCCAGTGTGACCTTCGCAAAAAATGCTAATCCTGATCAGAGGACCCATTCAGGGACTTCTTGGTCTATACTGTTAGCCTTTGTCCATGTTTAAGCTATGCATACTCAAACTGATTAAGCTTGATAGGTATAGTAGGTGCCCATTGGTAGATCATCGTGCACTCATGTACACACAGGTGTTTATCTGCATCATGATAAACTGTACGAAAATGTGGTTTAATGTCACGTAGTTAATAACTTAAAAGTGTACAAGGAAACTATGGGCGATGTTTTGATCGTGTGCAGAATAACTAAGAAACAAACAATCACTGATGTTCATTGAAAACAAAAAAGGATTATTCCGGATAAAACTGTAGCCTATACAAGGTAATGCTGATTACATGTACAGTAGAACCTGTCTTAAGCAGTCATTCATTGATTGATCATGGGGGTATTAAAAAGCAGGTGGTTGACTAATGCAGGACAAAAGTAATGCAGAAAGCTCCTACATTATCTTTCTGCATTACTTTAGACCAGCATTAAACCACCACCTGCCTTAAATACCCATAATTAGATATTTTAATGGCCGCTTAAGACAGGTTTTACTGTAAGTTACAATGTCATAATCATTACATGTTTCGTTCGGAGTTTTCTGGCTTGGTAGTTCATTATTATCAGTCAGTGTGATTTTAGTTCAAATATCGGTTCATTTGGTACTGATCAGGATCCAAACTGTTTGCATATACTCATTCAGTAAAGATTGGCGACTTTGCAAACAGAGTAGAGCAAGACCAGAGGGCTCCTGCAGGCCCTGATTACTTATGGATCTATAAAGAGCTGATTTTACATCTTCTTACATGGTTAATACAATCTCTATGATCAGATGCTATTATAAAATTACATCTAATTAATATGCATGACATATTATTTCGTGAATGTTCATAAGATAAAGGGTTTATAACATTTAGATATTTCCGCCTTTTTTCTTATATAAACACGTGTCTTCTCATTTATAAACAAAGTAGACCCAGATTACGCTTCCTATATAGGAACCGTCTGAACAGGGTCTCTCTGCTTGCTAATGGAATTTGATAGATCTGTGAATTTATGAAAACTGTTGCAAACAGTTTTGATATAGATAAGACACGTTGTCTCCCGGCGTTTCATTAGGATCCAAACTGTTAGGCACTCGGGAGTACAAGCTGACAGAAAAATAACTATAATCTATGTTCTTACACAGGCTAAGTTAGTTCACTCAGCAGCTACGGTTTAGATACATGTATAAATGATATTCTCTTCCCGGTGTTTTCAATTCAGATAACACAGTTGGTCGAGTTTACCATGCATGTCTTCAGATATGCACACCCATAGTGGTACATGTGTACATACTCCACAACACTTAGAGATTAATCATTTGAACACTTAACCTTTACCCTCATATAAACGTCTTTTCACTCATTTGAAAACAGAGTAGACCCAGATCAGACGGCTTTTATAGCCGTCTGATCAGGGTCTCCTCTGTTTGCTAATGGCATGTTAGATCTGTTTTTTTACGTTCTAAAATGGCTACAATCCCCCACCCCGCCTTCCATATTTTATGATAACAATTTGTCCATGAATATTCAGTAGGTATTGAAATTTGGATTAAACATAGAACATGGAAAGAGTTAATAGCATAAACTGGTTGCCTGCTTCACACATTTATAAATTCTTTTCTAAAATACCATTATTTAAGTATTTGTATAGATGTACCCCACTGTAAAAATGAATTGCTGCTCGATATTTTGATCTGGTGCAAATTTGATTACATGTATTTCCAATTCGATTATGGTTTTGAGAAACTATTGGGAAAGTGTCAAACAGCTTGAATCAAAATGAGGCGTCGAGGTACTCTGAGACGTCGACTGAATGAAATAGAAAACACCAATATGTATTAGAACCTGTCTACAGAGTTTATAGCTCATGGTTATCAGCAATATTTTATCATCTACATGTAACTACCCGCGGTTTCTGTCTGTCTTAGTGTCTGTATGATCCTTTTTATGCTAGGATTTTATCAGATAGGTCATAGGATAATTTTTAGATTGGTGAAGTGTGTACAACGCTCCCGTCACCTTTACCCCCATGAATGTTTATACAATAATACTGTCAGATATGGGTCTTCTTTGTTCGTAAAGGCGGAAGAGATTTAGGAAGAATGTGTAAGGGAAGTAACTGGGATATGTCAGATAAATATTACATACTGTAATCTCCCCTTATATAAGTTTGAAATGTGAAAGTAACACAGTCATGAGGAAATAGTTTCCTATAATTACGTACAAATCTTGAAAATATTTGTCTAGCGATACAACATGTTATTAATACGATGACATTTTATAATAGAATATAAACACGTCCATATTTAGTCTTTACAAAACTGTAGAATCATATCTATATAATTTCAAAAGCAAACAGAACAGACTCTGAACAGACGACTCCAACAGGGGCTGTCTGATCTGGGTCTGCTCTTTTTTAAAGACTTTAAAAGACATATATATTGAGTAAAGGGTTAAGCTATATGTTTCAAAGTCTGTGAAAGGGTTGTATGGTAAAACATTTCACAACTGTGGCTATCTTTACATGTGTTGCCATTATCAGTTGTTTACAAAATATAAACGTAGTGCCAAGTACTAGTAACAGGTATACTTGCTGACATTACCTTAACTCTCCCACCCATCCCCAACGAAAGACTATTTTAGAAACAACCTCTTTGAATGAATCTACAGAAAAGGAGCATTTACCAGAAAAAGGGGATTTTTTAAAAATTATAATTATACTTTTGAAACCAATGTGATAAAAAGAGCATTTGCTACTATAGAGCAAATGCTCTATTTATCACAATGGTTTCGAACATGTATTTTACAGAGACGTCAAAAGACGTCACTAGGAGGGAATACGCTAACCCTTTTCTTGATGAATGAATACTAATGACAGACATTCTGTATTGGTATTAACCCTAAATGCACCACGACAAACAGTGCAGTCCCAGATCAGACGCCGCCTTTTCAAGGCCGTGTATGATCAGGGATTTCACTATTTGTCTCAATCTCAATTTCTATATACATGCATGTGCTTTATGCCTTTGAAATTTGCATTTATTTACCTCATTTCCTTATTTTACTGAATGATTTGAACAAACGTGGATTGCAGACGACAATTAGAAATTTGGCGCCGATAAGGTTAAGACAAGTGAATGCATTGCCGTTACAAAATGTACATAATCTGAGTAAGGATCAGCGCAGACCCTGGCCAGACAGCTCATGTGAGCCGTTTGCTCTGGATCTACTCTGTTTGCAGATATGTCAAAATATGCCTCTATCAAGTTACGGGTTAGTAAGGAGATTGTCAGGATTTAGCCATTGACTTACCACAATAGGTAAAACTATTTTATATTGAATGTGTACTATTATTGGTCAGATTTATGGAGTCCCTCTTTAACCTTTTACTGCACAATTAATCCACTCTACCTCTTTTCAAACAGAGTATACCAGGACCATACGGCTCCTGTACGAGCCATCTGATCAGGGTCTGCTCTGTTTGCGTATGACATAATATAGATCTGATTCTAAAGATTCTGTCTTGACCAAAACGTCCTTTGTTCACGTGCCATTACACAACTTAGTGTAATTAATATTCACGATTTCTCACATATATTAATGGGGTTAAAGAGTTATAATTCCTTATTTTTAATCTCTAGTTTGTCGGTGATAAAATGATTCATTTTTGAAAGGAGATATAATCAGTTCGATATACAGTAAAACGCTTCTAAAAGCTCATATAGGGGCTTTCTGCGTGGAGTTCACCCTGCATTAAACTACCACCTGTCCCCAAGACCGATATCTATACTAAATGTAACGTCCGGTTTAGAGGGGTTATACTGTATAAATTGTATATCATCTTACATTGTTACCCAGAGGATGGGAAAGTGTCCTATTCAGGTTATTCATATGCTTTAACTGTAGCTTTCAAGAATAATAATACAGATCTGATGTTCTGAATGCATTAAAACCTCTCTATAACGGCCACTAAATTACATCGAGTATTTTGTGTTAGAGGCAGGTGTCTGCTTAAAGCAAGGTAAAAGTAAAACAGAACGTTCCTATAGAAGCGTTCTGCTTTACTTTCACCTTGCTTTAAGCAACCACCTGCCCTAAATACCAACTAATTAACACAATTTAGTGGTCGTTATAGAGACGTTTTACTGTATACATTTGCTAATGTATGCATACTTTGCCTAGTGATAATACAGTAAAACCCTTCTAAGCCCGTATTCTAGTAGAGAGGAATTTAGATACTTTTAGGCAGATGGCTGCTTAATGCAGGGTGAAAGTCATGCAGAAAGCTCCTAGAGAAGCTTTCTGGATGACTTTCATCCTGCATTAAGCTGCCACCTGTCTTCTGGCCGATATTTATACTAGATTTAATCTCCCGTATTTAGGAGTTTTACTGTACCAAGAACACTAGGCTTAGACTAGCTTGAATGAGTGCCTAGTCATGTGTTATATTGAGAACATTGCACTAAGGATAGCTCGAATGATTGACTAGCTGTGTGTTTTACTGAGAACATGCGTGTCTTTCACCCTTCATAAAGCTGCCACCTGTCTCCAAGACCCATATTTACACTAAATTAAACGTCCGGTTTTACTGTATATAAGAAGTATGTTGTAGCCCTTTCATCAAAAATGTTATCTGCTGCAATTTTAAAATCATACTTATCATTTATTATCAGAAAACGGTGTCCAATATAGCCTAATAGTTAGTAGCCAAATGAGATGTCGACTTATTTGGTTTCCCATCTGGATCAAAACTGTTGACTATGGCCATTACAAATCGGTATTTGGTGTAGAAAAGTTTAACTATTCGCTTGCTATTCACGTCAATATACCTACCTGTAAATAAGGAAGACCTAGTTGAGACAGCTCCTGCAGGAGCTGTCTCATCAAGATATGCACTATTTATTAGTTGATTGTACAACTAGTGCACTCAACAGCAGTTTTTGCACAGCGAAATACTTGTACACGGTGAAGATATGTGTAATTATATAACAGGGCATGGGTAAAGAAGAAAAAAAATGTATTTTAAAATTCAGCAAGAGAAGGGTTAAGTTATAGCCACCGTATTCATAGTTTGATGCATTAACCCATTCCCTTATATTGACGACTTTTGACGACTCTGTAAAATTCATTTTGTGAAACCATTGTGATAAATAGAGCATTGTATCTAAAAATAGCATATGACGTAATGGGTTCGATGTAATTAATCCATTTTATTCCCATATTACTAAGGGAAACCCCGTCCAGATCTTACTTTGGAACCCATTCATTTTTCATACGGAGAAGAAAAACAAACAAAATCATTTTCTGGAATAAGCCATTGACATTCGTGGTTGTAGCAGACAGTACATACCCTGATCAGAGGGATCCGTCCTCTGATCTGGGTCTACATTGTTTGCCTATGTCCTTTTTTAACCCATTACCTCATAGGCCATTTTAGATACAATCTCTTTGAATAAATCTAACGAAAAGGAGCATTAACTAGAAAAAAGGACAATTTTAGAATTTTGTAGTTTGAAACCATTGTGATGAATAAAGCATTTGCTCCTATAGGAGCAAATGCTTTATTTATCACAATGGTTTCAACAGGTGATTTTTACACAGTCGTCAAAAGTTGTCAATATGAGGTAAGGGGTTAAGAGACACTGGGTACTCATGGGTAATGGGTCCTGTTGTTTTTATTTCTGCATTTTTTTTTACAGGACTCTAATGTTTAACCCTTACTCCATTGTAAAAAAAATGCATTAGACACATTGTCTTAAGTGACCATTAAAAAGTCTAATTATGGGTCTGTATGGCAGGTGGTAGCTTAATACAAGTCAAAAGTAATACCGAAAGCTCCTGTAGCTCTCTGTATTACTTTTATCCTGTATTAAGCAACTATCTGCTCTTTAAGATTATTTTGTTCAAATAAGGTCGTTTAACCCTTTCCCGTATGTAAGCGCATTTTTACGCCTTTGCAAACAGAGAAGACCCAGATCAGACGGCTCCTATAGGAGCCGTCTGATCAGGGTCTGCTCTATTTGCTTATGGTGTAATATAGCTCTGATTCTACAACTTCTGTCAGAGCCAACATACCCCGTGGTCATAATGCCATTATAAAAAATAATCTTATTAATATTCATGACGTCATTATTTCTTACATGAATATTCATAAGGGAAGGGTTAAGACGGGTTCCATTGTATTGTATAGCCTAGTTTGAATCCAATGCAAGTTTACTTCTTCCGATTCGATCCAGTTTTTCAGCGGCTAGCTGCCTATTTTCATTCTTGTTCTAGTTTTCCACCAATCAAGAACTATGTTACATTTCAATTTGCATATGACCCACAAGTATTTTGTAGTAAACTGTGATTTCATTAGTTAATGCCTAGACTGGCATACAGCCTTTTACAATGCCCCTATACATGGTTAACTCGAAGTACAAAATCCAGATACAGTCATCTAATGTGATGAAAATCCTGGGGTCATCCTAACAACCTGGTAGTAAACACCATGCTTATGATAATTAGCTACTTCGCAAGCCAAAATCCATGCAGTCGGTCCATATTAACCTAACCACAGCAAATGTAATGCCTTCTGTTATACAGACCTTTTCTGTAAACTTCTCAGGGTTCAGCCAAGACGCCATATAATACAAAAATTCAAATTTACGCTCATATTTAGCATGGAAGTCTGTCAAAAGTTTTGTTCTTAAAATAGATGCTAATGGGAAATTCCCCAGTAAATAAAAATAGACGTGTACGATTTAATAACCGATGTCTCCGAAAGAAGTTGGCATATAGGGTGAATCGCCATGACGCTGCACGCACCTGTCATCTTAGCCGAGAAAAGCTTGGTGGGCAAAAAGACTGACAGCTGATATGTAAACAATAACAGAAACATTGACAGCACTTTGAAAACTTCTGTTGAAATTAATACATAACAATTATGGTGCAATCGTTGATGATAATTACATCGATAGTACGTGTAAAAACATAAACGCGAACCGAAAATTGATTCTGGAAGATAAATTTACAAGATACAATTTTTTTTATTTGGAGTCGGTTGTACAACAAATAACACGACAGGTCTACAATAAACTATTTGTCGACTATCATGACTATGTAACAAAAATAACAACAGTTTAACATGACAAATTGTGAAAATGAAAGAAGCTTTTCAAAGCATGGGTAATACACAGTACAAAATTGTAATCAGAAAAAAAGTTAAATATTGGTAAAATACACAAGTATTAACTGTAGTTGATATATAAAGGGTCATATCTAAAAGGTATAATCGATTAGAGTTTCAAAAGTACATGCATTTCTAAAGATGTGTCACAAAGTTCCTATCACAGGATACTATACTGTCACTCATGACAAAAACGTAATTTGTTGCAAATTTATATAAAATCAAAAGGCGTGAAATTTCACCCAGAATTAAGAGCTGACATCGTAATACACATATAAATTGACTGGGACCCCTTACTCCATGATTCTTGTAAGAAATACTGATATCATGAATATTTATTAAATATTTTTTATAATAGCATATGTACTGAGGATGTTTTGGTATTGGTAAAACTGTATAGGCAGACCCGACATAAATTCATAAGAAAACAAAGAATACCCTGATCCGGATCTACTCTGTTTGCAAGCACGTGAAAAAGGGTCAATGTTTTGAGAACTTTTATTTCTGTTGCCGGGTAATGTCAGGTATACATTTTTAGCTGAATTCGTAACTTAAGGTTGGTTGTCGGTGGTTTTTAACCCTTTCCTTGTTGAACATTTATGTCAGAAAAAGATGACACCATTAATATTTATAAGTTGAATATAAGTTTATAAAATGGTGTAGAAACGCATGCTTTAATTTTTTGGTACTGGTAGAAATGACGAGTCGGATCTGATATAATTTCATAAGCAAACAGAGTGCCCCCCCCCCAAAAAAAAACAACAAAAAAAACAGCTCTGTTTTCTTATTGAAGTATAAACATCTGATTCGACAGTTTTTTTTTACCAGGACCAACACATTTCTTGTGTACATGCCATTATAAAAATTAAGCCAATTGACATTCAAACATACATCATTCATACATAATTACTCATGAAATAAAGGGTTTAACCCTTTGCTCCATAAATACGCATTTTTCGCATTTGCAAACAAAGTAGACCCAGACCATAAGGCTTATAGGAGCCGTCTGATTGGGGTCTGCTCTGTTTGCTTATATACGAAAACATACACCTGATTCTACAGTGTCTGTCTTGGAGCTGTCTGATATGGGTCTACTCTATTTACAATGCGTGAAAAAAATATTTACGATATGAGGGAAATGGTTAATCAATGAAGTGTCGCTTAACCCTCTCCCTGTTCTATATTTTGTCCAAATTTCAATACCTACTGAATACTCATGATCATAATAGTTATAACGAATTATGGAAGGTGAAGCATTGTAACAATTTCAGAGAGTAAAGAAACATATTTCAAATTCCATTAGCAAACAGAGTAGACCCTGATCAGACGGCTCCTATAGGAGCCGTCTGATCTGGGTCTACTCTGTTTGCAAATGCGTGAAAACCCGTTTATATGAAAGAAAGGGTCCAGACAGATTCTACTGTGGATTTTATTTCCTTTCATGTCAATAACATGTTCTGTGTGTTGTTTTGTAAATAGACTGTCAGAACGCCTTTTTCTGTAGTTTAACTTAAACTTAAGTAGATCCCTCTTAAGTTACTGCCAAAAAGTGTTATACAGTAGAACCTGTCCTTAGCGGGCAGTTATGTAGTGAACATAGGAGTCTTAAAACAGGTTTTGCTTAATGCAGGTGAAGTATCGCAGAAAGCTCCTGTATTAAGCAAAATCTGTTTGACCTGCACTAGGCTTCCACCTGCCTTACAGTGCCATATATTTGATACCTGTGTTTGTTGGCCGCTTGAGACAGGTTCTACTGTAATCAATTAAGAGTTTCAAATGCATGTGGTAGCTTAATACGGGGCGAAAGTTGTGCATTTTTCCGCATTACTTTATAGTGTATATTCGTTTACCCCTTTCTTCATATAAACGCATTTTCACGCATTTGCAAACAGAGTCGACCCAGATCTGCTCTGATTGTCTAATGGCATGATATAGATCTGATTCTACACTTTTTATCAGAGCATAATATCCCATTGAATGTTTACATTATGAAAATTCAGCTAATAGAAATTCATGGTGTCCTTTTTTCTGACATGAATACTGAACAGGGAAAGGGTTATTCATTTGAAGAAACGTACTTATTATGAATAACTGCCACGTGTAAATGCATCATAGGTTTGTTTTGACGTATTCTATAGTGCTTTCGCTGAATGCATGCGAAACTATGGAATGAGTTACAATTTGACTTCAACACAGCGCCTTGTATTAACTCATTCCTTCATATAAACGCCGTTTCATGCATTTACAAACAGAGTAAATCCAGATCAGACGTCTGATCAGGGTCTCCTCTGTTTGCTTATGGATTTTGATATATCTGTTTTAGTTTCAAAAATGGCTACAATATTTCGCCTTTCTTATTTCATTATAACTAATTAGTCCATCAATAGTCAGTAGGTATTAAAATTTGGAATAAACATAGAACAGGGAAAGGGTCAAACGTACATGTACATGTAATGAATATTAATTAGTTGGACGTTTATAATCGTACCATGAACAGGGGAATATTTTGCCATTACAGGAACTCTAGAATCAGATCTACATATTGCGCTATAAGTAAATAGAGCAGACTCTGATCTGACGTCTACATGACGTCTACATGACCTGGGTCTACTCCAGGCGTGGCAATGTATTTTGACAGTTTCTATCAGGTGAAGGATGAAACAAACAATAAAGTCTATCCTAATTATAAACATTTCTTCACCGACCTGTAAGGCTGTGTTAGTCAATGTTGCACCATTTTGATTTCATAGCTACAGACAAAGGTGTGTACCCAAATACTAAAATCGTCATTTCTCTACCAAACCCTATACTGTGATCACTCTCAAAGACACGGTTCTAAAAAGTGGTCACAATATAGGGTTTGGTAGAGGGATCTCAAAGAGACAGAGAGGATACAGTATATGGTTTGGTAGAGAACTAAAGGAGCTATTGTTGAAAATGTTTGAATTTACGCCGAAATAAATTAAACTGACAGAGTAGCACATTGTGCTTATCAAACAACTGCACCAGGCGCAGTTTGATCTGGGTCTACACTATTTTCCGACGTCCGTCTGTTTGAATGCTTAGGGTGATACCAGTACTTTAGAAACGAAAAGTGCACTAAAGTTATTTTGATATTTGAGCAAAAAAAATGAAATATATACACACATGTACATGTATATAATTATGATACATGTATATTGAGGGCTACACCACGACTGATGTTACATATAACATGTATGTTGTTTTCTTATGAGTAGACTCCAATTGAATGAGACAACAAGTCAAATATTAAATCATTGCCATCTGCTCATTTGCTCTGTACTGAGCATTTGTAAACATGAAAATTTAAAAGGATGATGATGATGATGATGGTGATGATAAATAAATAAATAAATAAATAAATAAATAAATAAATAATTTTTTTTTTAAAAAATATAAAATAAATAAAAAATAAATAAATAAATAAATAAATAAATAAATAAATAAATAAATAAATAAATAAATAAATAAATAAAATAAAATAAATAAATATATGAATGAATGAATGAAGGAATGAAGGAATGAAGGAATGAAATAAATAAATAAATAAATAAATAAATAAATAAATAAATAATTAAATAAATAAATAAATAAATAAATAAATAAATAAATAAATGAATGAATGAATGAATGAATGAATGAATGTATGAATGAATGAATGAATGAATGAATAGATAAATGAATAAATAAATAAATAATAAATTCTTCCTCTTCTTCCTCTTCTTCTACTTCTTCTTTTAAGAATAAATAGTTTTTTTAGATTAAATAAAAAAAAAAATCAACAAATAGTTTAAATTATTGAATGAATATTTGTTATTGAACAAATATATTTCTTTATACAATATTGCAACACTCCAGACGCCATAAAAAGCATTAATATCAAAGTGTCAGAAATAAAACAAAAAACAGTTGGATAAATAACTGTTTGATAGCCCCCCCCCCCACACACACACACTTTAGAGCAAAGCTGTGTTGATATTATGACCACATTTCAGTCGGCAAACACGTGAATATTCATGCTAAAAGAAGGGTTTTTAAATATAGGCGGAGCGGTAATAAAGCTCCACCTACTCGTTAGTGGGCGGAGTGTAGTGCTATTTGTTTACTTTAAGCCCCGCCTATTTGGCAAAAAGCAATAAGCCCCCACCCCTATTGTCAGTGAAAACATGAATATTCATAACAAGGAGGGGGCAAATTTTATTTATATCAAATAGCCCCGCCCACTTTGTTCAACTTCTGTTGTAGCTCCACCCACTTTTTTTTTTTTTTTTTTTTTTTTTTTTTTTTGCAATTATACATTTAGCTCCGCCCACTTTCACCCAAAATGTATTGTAACTCCGCCCATTTTCCCCCTCAAAGCTCCGCCCACTTGTAATGTTACCTCCCATTCATGAATATTCATAAGTAGGCGGAGTCAATACAAAGTAGGCGGAGACAAACTCCGCCCATATTTAGTATTTTTGCAACAAATGAATAATAATGAGTGGGACCTGCCTTCCTTATGCTAATGGCTAACAATCTTGGATTTAAAGGTAAAAGTAGGTTGAGTTTGACCTGCACTATTATATTTTCCAATTAACAACAGAGCCTTTTTTTACTTCTAAGGCGCTTTGAAATCATTTTATTATTATTATTATTTTTATATTATTATTATTACTATTATTATTATTATTATTATTATTATTATTATTATTATTATTATTATCATTTTTATCATTTTTATCATCATTATTATTATTATTATTATTATTATTATTACTGTTATTATTATTATTAAATAATAATAATTATAATAATTATTATAATTATTATTATAATTTGTATAAATATTATTATTATTTTTTGTATAAATATTATTTTTATTATTATTATTATCATCATGGTAATTCAATTCATTAAAAACAAGGAAATGAACGTACTATGAAAACTAATTGCACACCACAAAAAAATGGTCACTCCGTGAGACGATGTATCATTTCGGATCTAGCATTTTGCAAACAGTGTAGACCCAGATTGCAACCGAATTAAAGATGGTGGGTCCGACAAGGGGTTAATGCCATTATACAAACCAAATATACCACATAATTTTCAACTTGTACTTTATGTCTACAAATACACTTACCATGATTAGACATCATAACGGCTGATCTAGGTCTACACTGATGTCGTTATGCCACCTTTATCTTATATAGCGGCTCAACTTTGACATAACAATAGATGCTTACAGGCATTAGGACACTGCTTGTTGTTTTATTAATAAAGATATAGTCAACGCTTTTCACCAGATCACATTGGCATCCAGTGAATCTGATTACCCCCCCCACACACACACACACACACACACATACACACACACCTTAAATATTAATTAAACTCCATCAAAATTCATGGAATACTTTTTTTTAATAATTACACAGAAAACAATGCCGTATTTGACTGTGACAGAAACGTCAGGGTCAGATCTATAGTATTCTATAAGCAAACAGAGCAGACCCTGATCAAACAGCTTCTACACGTGACGTGCATTCTAATCTGGATCTACTGTATTTACAAAGGTGCCCAAAGTCATTTTTAGGGAGAGAGTTTAACCCTTTCCCTTATGCAAGCGCATTTTGACGTATCTGCAAACAGAGTAGACCCAGATCAGTCGGCTCCTATAGGAGCCGTCTGATCAGGATCTGCTCTGTTTGATTATGTTGTAATATAGATCTGATTTTACAGCTTCTGTCTGAGGCAAAATGCCCTGTACTCACATGCCATTATGAAAACTAATCTTATTAATATTCATGACGTCATTATTTCCAACATGAATATTCATCAGGGAAAGTGTTAATCGAACTTTCACTGATTACACACGTAGGTCTTGCTTAATGAAGGTCAAAAGTAACACAGAAAGCTCCTTACGTAGTTTCTCATTTACAGTTTTCCTGCATTAAGCTACATTAAGACCAAGAACTTTACTTCTTTTAAAGAGTTTTGTTGAACACTGTCTTACTGAAAATCAAATCTAGCACAATTTAGATAGTAATTTGCTGACATTTGCTTCTTTCCTCTATGAAAATTCGTGTAAGAATAATTACGTCATGCATATTAATTTCATTGATTTGTTATCATACCTCATGGACACATGGATATTTGGCCATGACAAAAACTATAGTATCATATCTATATTATAACAGAGCATACCATGATATATAGGAGCCATCTGATCTGGGTATACTCTGTTTACAAAGACGTATTTATAGAGTAAAGAGTTAAATAACATATCAAGTTTCCAATGAATATCGTCGCTAAATGACAGAAAAGTATTCCCTTTAACACTTTTGTCTGTTTCTATCAAAGATATGTGTTTAAATACGGCTTATAACATATATAGCAAAATATCCTAAACGGACCACCTAGTAATCCAAGGATGGGCTTAGAAAGCAGGCAGTTACTTAAACCTCTTTACCCCATAAATACGCCCTTCTAAGTCTTTGCAAATAGAGTAGACCATGATCGGACGCCTCCTTTATTATCATGGTTTGGTCTGTTTGCTTATGATATAATATAGATCTGATGCTAATGTCTGCCATGGCAAAAACTTCCCGTGTTCATGAACTATTATAATGTAACAATTAATCTACATGTAATTAATATTCATGATGTCATTATTTCTTACATGAACATCCATGGAGTAAAGGGTAAATAAAGAACTACAGTAAAACCCTGCTAATGCGACCACCTAAAAGAGGTATAATTGTGGTTGCTAGATGCAAGTGGGAGCTTAATAGAGGACAAAAGTGATGCAGAGGAACTTTCTGCATTACTTTTGTCCTGCATTAAGCAACCACCTGCTTATAACGACACCCATGTTTATTCATTAACTGGTCGCATTAGAGGGGTTCTACTGTACTGTAGTGCATAACAAGGCAACTCTTGTGGGAACCCTCTGTATAACTTCTATCCTGCATTCAGCTACGTGCAACAGATACCCAAACAGATAGGCTTTATTGTATATGATTAATACGCTATTATGATTCCAACAAGTCTATGTAATTATATAATGCACCATTTAATCATTTTGCTGATACGTAACTTTGTCTACAAAATTTAGCATCTGCTACAAGTTTTCTTTAATTTCCTTTCAAGAAA